>PVJX010000319.1:255121-289125 GCA_004027295.1 Dolichotis patagonum
TTTTTTTTTTTTTTAGTACCAGGGATCGAGCTCATAACCTCAAAATTGCCAGGCAGGTGCTTGTGCCACTGAGCTAAATCTCCAGCCCCAGAGTCCATACTCTCTAACACTAAGCTGATACAGAAAGTTAGTAAGATACGGAGAGACTAAAAAAGTGCATACTTAGGGCCCGAACTACTATAAAGCTTTTGAAGCAAGGCATGATGCTGCAGGTCTGTAATCCCAGCATTTGGGAGTCGGAGGCAGGAGGATCTCTGAGAGCTCAAGGCCAGTCCAAAGTGCATAGTGAAACCTTGTCTCAAAAAGAAGACATAAATAAATTAAATAAATAAAAGCTTTTGAATAGCAAGTTAAGAAGTCTAGGTTTATTCTAAAGATAATAAAACTGTTAGAGATTTTTTTGTCAGGGAGAGTCATGATCACAGCTATTGTTTAGGGGACAGCCTCTGGCAGCATCAAGCAGATTAAACCAGAGCAGGAAGGGACTTGGGGCACCAGGGAAGACATGATTAAGGTTCTACAGGTGAGCAGTTGGAGGTGATGAAAATGGGCATCCACAATGGTGAACCTTTTGGAGCTGGCAGTGATAGAAACAGCCCACTATGGCACATGTGCCATAGAGTTACCACCACTGGGACAGATGAATGTGCTTCTGGAGGTAAGAACAGAAAAAATCTAATGACTGGTTTCACGTTTTGGGAAGTAAGTTAACAAAGAGATGATTCAAAGTCTTTAGTCTTGGCTGTTTGAGAAAATGTTAAATGATTAATAAGAAAGTCAGAAAAGTGGATTTTATGGAGAAGCTGATGAGTTTGGACGTATGTTTGAGATGCCATAGGAATACAGTACTGAGGAAGCCATGCCTTGTTAGCTTTTGAAAGTTCAGGTTAGGAGTTGACAAGATACCAGTTGGATGCAACATTGGAGATCAATTCATATAAATGATCTTTAAGAGCAGATGAACAGGATTACCAAGAAAAGGCATGCCAAGAAAAGAGGACAGGGTGTTGGGGTGTTTAGAGGGAAAGCCATGAATGGAATGAGGGGAAGAGTTTGTTGAAGAGAAGAAATGGGAGTGTAGTATCCCACAAATCGCGGAGGAGAATCTCAAGAAGAAAGGATAATCAACTGTCAAATGCAAAGGAAATATATTTCTTGACAAGTTAATCATTTATGAGTGATGAGTGCAATTTCAAAAAATCAGATTGAAAAAAATTATTTAAAAATTTGCAAAATACAATGTGATTTCTTTGGAACTTGTATAAAAGAAAAAACACAAGATGGTAGATTAAACTGATAAGATGGATGAAAGATTTTTATTTGTGGTTTTGAAAAGAGAAACAACAGTGCTGAACATATGAAACACATAATACCAAGGTTCCTAAGTAGAGAAAGAATTTAAGAAGGGCTGAACTTAAGGGCCATGGTTAATCTGAAGATGAAAAGGACATTTTTCCTTCTGAGTTATAGAAGGGAAAATACATGAACACATTTGGAATAGATATAAGGAAGGGAAATTTGAAAGTTAAGGATTCATTAAATGGTTCTACTTGTCACAGTTATTATCATTATTATCACTTAATCTATTCACATTTATTTGACCAGAATTGTTTTAATAATTAAGCATATATAGCATGTTACCTTTTAAAAGTTTTTCCGTCTTATTAGGTGTACTTGAAAAACTGTAGAAGTTGTTTTCAGATTCTTACAGCTTGGTAAAAATTAATCAGATTTTGGGGCTCTCTGTTTTAATTGTTTCCAGCTATATTATACAATGAACAAAGGAACATAAGCAGATTATGATAACCAAGTAAATGTTATTAAATGATGCATATTATAGCAGTAGATCTTTCATTGCTTTTATTTTTTAAATAATTTGCTAAGAAACTTTGTAGATCTAGCCGATTATCAACTCAACCACCATAAAACCCTAGCAAGGTAAGTCATTATTCTGTTTATAGAAAATGGTGATTTATGTAACCACAAACTCCAAAGCAAGTAAACTGTATTTTGTTATCCTAATGATGGGTCTAAGTTACTGCATTATATCTATTTAGCATGTTTATAACAAGTATTATACTTGACTTTCTGATATAATTATATTGTTACAGAGTTTGTTGATAACTTGGCCTAAAACCAAAAGGGTAAAGAATCAGTTGATTCTGGCTTTTTTTGGTGGGGGGGGGATGGACAGTTACCAACAGTTCTTGTGTAGCCTTTGGTAATAATGTATTTAACTAGCAAATTCTTACAGTATGCCAGGCCCCATAGTAGACACTGAGAATACAGTGATGAATGAAGCAAAGTTTCTGATACCCAAGTAGAGGAAGTAAACTATGAGAAACAATATATATAATATATTAAATACAAGATAGGAAAAGTCTATGAAGAAAAGCCACTAATATGTTAGACAGTGAGTGAAAATCTAAATGAGAGACAATTGTGGCAGAGTCCAGACTTTTTCTTAAAGACAAAAAGCAAGGTAATTGTTTCAAAAGAGAGGTTTTAATATAGGAATAAACAGTTTGGAGGCCTGGAAAAGCACAAGGGAGAAACCGAGATGTTAGGGATAATAACTAGAAAAAGCAACTGCCACAGCTCAGGCAGAAGGACTGGGAGGAAGGGGTTAAGGTGATCAGATCTAAAACCTCAGATCAGACAATTTGGGGGTGGGGCTTAAGATATCTCTGCTCAGCTGCTGATTTTGAAAATTTTAAAAAAATTCAGGCTTTTACCGTTTGCTGTTGCCAGGTAACACTGACAGAAACAACAAGGCTGCTGCTTTCCAAGCTCCAGCTAGTCTAATACAACCTATTGTTGAACCTGACAGAAAGTCAGCTGGGGAAAGAAATGCAGTTACAGCCTCAGCTCCACAATGTAGCGTCTGCAATGATGGGTTTGGAGCTGAGAGATCATCATTAGTTAAAGATTAAGAAAGAGCTCTCTGAGCAGGTGACATTTAAGCTGGGTTGTGAAAAATAAAAATAAGCCCTGCATGTAAAGAGTTGGAAAATTATTTCAGACAGAATAAAGGATTTAAAAAATGCAATAACAGCGAAAAGACAGAAGTATTATGAGAGAGGTGAGTAGTGAGCCAGAACATAGCTGGAGATAGAATGGAGTCAAACTGTTCACCAGAACATAGGCTTTTGAGTATAAGTACATGCCTACACCTTATGACAGATGTCACAGTCCAGGAACACTGAGAAACCACTGGAGTTTTAAGGAAGAAGTCAATTATTTACTAAACAGATGAAAGGTACCATGCTTAACTAGGGTTCCTGCAAACAAACAACTCATTCTCTGCCTCCTGCATCTGCTCCTCTGCCTATATTTTGTTTCCTGCTTAATGGCATCATCATTTATCCAGTTTCTCAAACCAGAAATTTCTGATTCATCTTTCTGACTCCCCACATGCAGTGAGTCACCGAATTCTGATGCTACTAATAGTTCGTATTAATCCCTACCTTCCCGTTCTTGCTGCACTACCTTGGTCTCTGTATCTCCAGAGTTGTTCTCGCCAAATCTGTCCTTTACACTAACCTGTGTGATCGATCCAGAACATAAATCAACTTTTGTAAAACTACTACAACACTCTTCTGCAGCAGATGAGGTAAAGTACCCAGTTATATTATTCAAAGCCCTCCACAATCTAGTGCCTTCCTCCCCAACTCCATTTTCTCTCCCTTCCCATTTTATATATAAGCAAACAATTTGCAATTACTCCCTCAAACCTTGTTATATGATACCACTGTGCTTTTGTTTAAGCTGATTAATCTTTCAAGATTTAGCCTGAAGGCTAGGTATAGAGCTCAGTGGTAGAGCTTGCTCAGGAGGTACCTTGTTTAAGTATTACCTTTCCAGCAAGCCTTCCTTACATCCCCAAACTGGGCAAAGTGCTCCCACCACCAGGCTTCCCAGAGTTCTCTGGGTGCCCCTATCTTACTACTATACCACATTAAAATAATTTGCTTACATACTTTGCTTCCTCCCCTACTTACTGGTAAGTTCTCTGAGGACAGAAGCTGTTCATCTTTACAGCCCAGAATGGATAATGGATACTCCTTACTCAACTGACCAATAGAACTGACCTTGCATACTCATCAGGGAGCCAGAGACAGAACATGGAGGAAACCTTTATATCCCAAGCTTTTAACAGGCAGTTGAAAGGACCCTATACAGCATAAACAAGCAGGCCCACCTCATCAGCAGCAAAGACAGAGCATGGCTTGGTTAGGGATCTCAATGATAAATACTTCAAGTGAACTTAGGACTGTATCTCCAAATGAAGACACAAATATGATTTTATGTTTTGTTGCTGCTAAAGAACATTAATATTGTAAAGGCAAGTATTTATATCATAATTTTTATGTCTCTATTTTGGTATTTCCATACTTTTTAATGTGTCAGCATGAAATAATACCAAAGGATTTAATCAAGATTCTTAAGAAATAATATCATCAAGGCTAAAGAAAAAAAACCAGATTTATGCAAAAATGTTTCCTGTCCCTGGAGCAGGAAAAACAGGACCTGGAAAGTCATAGTTAAGCAAGTGATAATTAATGCAATAAATGTGCTGAATGAAGAAGTGAAGACTAGAAACCTAACCAGTATTCTAGAGGTATGACTAGAGGAAGAATTTGTCCATCTGAAAGATGATGCTTAGCATAAAATATGGGAAGCCCAACATCCAGGCAAAATCACCCAGGATGCCCTCAAGCCTACACAGGGAGAGGCTGCCTTTGTCTGTAGACTGAGCCAGTTGTGTGTGTTGAGCTCTCACAGAGTCTGTACCATTAAATACTGAAGCTAGTTATGCCTCAGGCCCTGGACTCTGCTTCTGGGAAACTATCCTGTTACGTAGCCTATTATCAGCTCCTGGCATCCACACCTGGTCCTAAAAGGCAATTATAGTTCTTGTCATAGGAAAAGTATTACTTGGATAGTTCATGTTGGTTCTAAGAAACTGAAATCCTGTCTGGGCCCTGCCAGAATCTAGCACTCATGGCATACAGTGGCCCAAGTGAAGTGACTTCCCCAAGGTAATACCTGCTCTTAAGGCTGAGGAGTCAGTGAGTGTCTCCTTGTGTGATTCCGCTTTCACAGGAGGCAGTGAGGTAGCTACACCAGTGGGCACCTGCATCATTTGACTAAAACATAAATGTCAAGAATGATGGGAGATAGGGAATCTCCTAAACACACAGAAAAGTGAGGACAAATAACCTAACCACATATTCTCTAGAGAGAGGACACGTTCAGAAAAAAATGTCATGTGTTCATTTGTATTTGTTCGTTCATCCATCCGGTCAATTCCTGAATACCCATTTACCATGTGTCCAGAATACAGTAGATGCTGGAGATCCAAAGATGAAGAGTCAAGCTGTATATCAGAACCCTCAGCTCTTCCTGTGAGCAGTTACCCTCTAAGAATGCTATGTTCTCTTGAAGCTTTTCTTCAGATATGTCTCTGAAATTAGGATATAGGAGCCTGAATGATACATTACCAGTTGAATGATAAAGGATGTAAAGTATTTTCAACCTTCACAGCATATCTTTTCCATAGTCATGTTATTGCTAGGTTGACATTTCTCCCCAAGGAGACCCAAAAATCTTCACAGGCCACCAGAGCCACCCAGGGGCTGTCTGGGCTCCAGGAATGCTGCCCACGATCAGCGCATAGAATCCTCTCAGTACCTCTGCCCTGTGCTCTCTTACTTCAGAGCCTACCCATGTCAACACATTATGATGCAGGAGCAACAGAACAATGCCCAGAGCAGCCTGGCCTGCACTTTTACCAAGTGGTTAGCTGCCTGCCCAGGAGACATAAAAACCTGCTAAGGACATGTGAGAAGAGTAGAAACGTGCGTGCTCTTTGGAGATCATTGTCCTGGTTGACATCCAGGAGATTTCCACAGATCTGTTTCAGCCACATTTCTGTGTAAGTGTCTGCCTGGTACTGGTTACTGAACCCGAATGTGAACCTGAGGGAGAAGGGACGGGACAGTTAGTTCCCTTAATACTGCTCCTACAAGGGCGGAATGTCTGTTTTCTTTCCATGTTTCATTTTTCCTTCCAGTTTCACTGCATCTACCTCAACCAGAACAATCAGGAAACTCAGAGATTTACTATAACCTGGTGGCTGAGTTTCTTTTTCTTGACATAATCTTCTTGACAATTTGAGTTTTAAATAAAAGCATGCTTTCAGGATTACTTTTAAATTTTCATTTTTCAAACAACTCCAATTTTCTTCCATTAGTAACTGAGAATTTGGAAGTCCATCTTTTTGTTTTTCCATATTGGAATTTCAATCCAGAATCTTTGCACTGTTACATCCCCAGCCCTTTTTTATTTTTTATTTTGAGACAAGTTCTCACGAAGTTGCCTAGACTACACTGAAATTTATGATCCTCCTACCTCAGTCTCCCAAAGTGCTGGGTTTACAAGTATGTGCCACCACCTGGTTTTGATGACCATGATTTTTAATTACCCACATGGGAGAAAAGACCCATAACACAGGGCCTGCTGGTCAAGGCTGGAAAGCTTTGGAGGGGGGCTGCCATTGTGAAGAGAAAGGAGGCTGCAACAGTCAGACTTCAAAGATGCAACCAGAACTGCAACCTAGAATCATGATGGGCCAATCTTAAAACATATTTATTAGTGTGTTAAGAATCTCCGAAGAAAATCCTGCGGGTAAAATCCAATGCTTCAGGGCCGAGGATTTAGCTAGTGGCATAAGCGCCTGCCTGGCAAGCGCAAGATTATGAGTTCAATCCCCACTTCCAAAAAACAAAAACAAAAAAAATCCTCTATGCTTCAAAATGCTCTGAAGAATTAACCTCAAGCACCAAGAATTACAGAAAACAGCTTTATGGAGTGACAGATAAACATCATCATTTAAGAGCAGTTATGTAATCACAGACGAGAAATAAATACAATAAAAAGAGACCAAGAGAATCTAGGTGGTAGGTGGATGAGTATTCACTATAGAATTCTTTCAGTTTTGTCATAGGTCTGAAAAGACTCCTTGGGAACCCTAAGTAGCTAACATTCACAGAGACCATTTTAGAGGTATAAACATCCCCCTGAATCAGGCAGCCAGGAACCCAGTCAGAATACCCTTATGCTGGCTCCTCAGCCTCCCACTCTCTCCTCTTCTCAATTTTCATTAACATTCAAGCTGTCAAATTTCCAAAAAATTCCAAACAACTGCATTTATTCCTGGGAAAATAAAGACACCTTACCAGCAACACGGCATGAGCATCCACACTGTTCTCAGCCCTAATAATGTGGCTTGGTCATCCTTGAAAGAGTGATAAGCTGGGGAAGCCCTGGGGACAGTATGGACATTGAGATAAAGGGAATACTAGCTCCACTCCTGACTGTTTTGCACATACTGCTTCTCTGTGCTTGATTTCCCAGGTGTATGCCTGGCAATGATTTCTGGTCTGTAAACAGATTTGATATAGAATCCCTCCACCTTTTTCTTTTAGTAAAAGTAACAAACAATGTGTTTTTCAGATGAAAAGTACAACTATAATTCTGCAGAAAAGTACAGCATGATGTACATGCCTGTTAAATTAATGTTCATTCAATTGAAACAAAAAAACAGAGAAAAATGATTGAGGGGGAGGAAAGCACTAAATTAAAGGAGATAGCAGCCAGGCCTGGTGGTGTACACATGTAATTCCAGGACTCTGGGAGACTAAGGTAGGAGGATGGTACATTTAAGCCCAGCCTGGGCAATTTACCCACTTAGTGAGATGCTGTCTTAAAAAAAAAAAAAAAAAAAACCACCGGAGAAGGCACCTTAGTCCAAAGGACCTGGCTTTAATTTTGATTACCATAAAAAAAAAAAAAAAAACCATAAAGAAGTAAAGCATCTGCTAGTGGTAGAAGATTAAATCCTCCAATAGGATTACAACTCTTCCAGGCTATGCTTGCTCTGCAGCACAGCTAAAGCCCTTATCTACACTATATGCTGTGCATCTTGCTTACTTGATTTAATGTATAGGGCCTTGGATGGACCTTCAAAGGACATAAATGTGTACTGGAAAAATGTAAACTACGATTGGGAAAATTAATATATAACCCTGAAATAACAAATTATGATGAAAGATTCAATGAATCCATAAAAATGAAGCCTGTTCTGTGTCCCTAAAATGGCCTATAGAAACCGTGCTGGGCTTCTCTGCATTAGTTCACACATTCATTCAACACATATGTATTGTAATTTAATTAAATATACATGAATTGTCCCTTAACATAATTAATCTTTTAATACTGAACTTTACTTTTTATTTCAATGTTGTATTGTAGAGCTCTAGTGCACAGATATTAACAAAGTATGATAGTATGAACTTTCCTAAAGAATCTGTATAAGATTTTTACTGTTTAAAATATTTATTTTTAGGGCTGGGGATTTAACTCAACAGCATAAGTGCCTTCCTGGCAATCACAAGGTCATGAGTTTGATCCCCAGTACCAGAAAAATAAAATAAAATATTTATGTTTAATCTGTAAATGTTCAGTTTAGTATAAGTAACATTGTGGCAAGTTTCACCAGCAACATCTCTCTGCTCTAACTGCTCATTGTTAAAGGCTGTGGTGTTATCATTCTCATGTGCAATGGCCACAGGGTGATGCAAGGTAAATACATATGCACTGTTCATGTTTTTCATTTATCCTTATTAAAAGTATATCCATAGATAACAATAAAAACGTTCTACATTAGGCAATACTGATGGTTGCAAAGTCACTGAAATTTGTACCTTTTAAGTGAGTAAGCTGGCTGATATGTAAGTTATTTCTCAATAAAGCTGTTATAAAAACTGATCTAAGTCAGTCACAGTGATGCACACCTGTAGTCCCAGCATTTGGGAGATTGAAACTGGAGCTCACTTGAGTCCAGGAATTTGAGAACAGCCAGGGCAGAGGACCCATCTTTTTAAAAAAATGATTTAAAGATAAAAGTATTAACCAACCATGGTGTCACATGCCTGTAATCCCAACACTTGGGAGATTGAGGCAGAAGGATTGGCATGAGTTTGAGGCCAGCCTGGACTACATAATAAGAACTTGTTATGATAGAGGATAGATAGATAGATAGATAGATGATAGATAGATAACAAAACTATCTGCAACATTCCAGTCCATATAAAATAAAATTATATTGAACCATCAAAATTAATAACGGTAGAAAGACTACTTACTAGGTAGGAGAGTGAGGGCTGAGCTGACTTATGCTCCTCCCTCCAAAAAAAGCAAAGCCAAGTACAAGTAACTGAACATATTCAGAGCCCTGAATCTACCCACTTCTTTTTAAAAGAAAATAATTTGTCAAACTTCACTTTAATCACAAGGTACCATTAATTTTGGCATACCTTACAAGAGGTTATGGTGTTCCAAATAGCTTCACGCCATGATTGCTAACTAGTGCTTTAAATGATAATTTAATGTTCTGGAAAAATATTAATATATAATAGTTAAGTGAAAATCTATTTGTAAAACTCAAAAGATCAAAATTTTAATACTGCCACTAGGTATTAAAAGTGAAATTATTATGTAGTTAATTTAATGGCTTAATTCTGAACCACTGACAAATTATGCAGGGTATGTGTGTGTGCGTGTGTTTGTGACCAAATTAGTTCCACAGAACCACTCATCCGTCTGAAGAATAGTGCAGTCTTGACTAATTAACCAGGATACTTGGAGAGATTGGGAGGGTGCCATTTATAGATAATAACAAATCACAGTTATAACACGGTCAAAATTCAATGCATACCTAATCCAAAAGTGCCAAGATAATTCCAGGACAAAATTATAGAAACAAAAACCATCACATCAGAGATCATGAAAGAACCTGTTGCCTTTTCTGCTCCTTAGATGACCTCATCTTTGTCCCAAGTTCAGAAGAGACAAGAAGGCAAAACTCACTCACGGCTACAAATTCTTTAAATTCTGTCCCTTCCCCTCATCATCACCTCTGTGTCCTGATTCCACAGCTACCCTGGGAGATCTTCTGCTAGCTGTTCTCTGGAGAAATCATTTCACTGAGAAAAGAGACACCCTAGTTCCAGTGGCCATGTGGCACTAACTAAATAGAAAGTATCTCTAAACAATAGGCACAACTTCCAACAAGAGAATGTTTTCATTCCCCTGACTGGTTTTTTTAATAGGCACTCTATCATCCACCTCTGAATGAATGAGTTAACACTACATTTCCCCAAATCTAAAATCCAGCTGGGCTTGGTGGCACACACCTGTGATTCCAGCACTTGGGAGACTGAGGCAGGAAGATTGGCACAAGTTCAAGGCCAGTGTGGGCCACATAGTGAACTCAAAGTCAGTCTAAACTGCATAGCAAGATCTTGTCTCAAACAAACAAACAAACAAAAGCTAAGCTTCATCATTAATAGGATGTACTATTATTTTATGGACCACTAAGAAAGAAAAAAACCTGCTAATTATATAATGCAATGCTTTGTTATTACTTAGAATTTTCTCACACAATATTCTTTAGTCCATCATCTTCTTCACATTTCTTAAAGGAATACTTTGCCTCTGACATGTGTTCTGCTAGTTTTGCACTGAGACTTTCTCAATCTTAATAGAAGATGTCAACATAAAACTTCAGATAACCGCACAACACATTTTAAACAGCATTTAAACACGACTCAGGTAAAAATCTGGGTCACTTTCTTTGCTACATTTATCAAATATCTTCTGTGTCAGAGAAGCCTAGCATTTCACTGTTTGGCAATTTCAGGTCAATGACAAGAAATGGACTCTGGTTCCATCCACAGAAGATCATGATCATCAACAGTGACTGGGTTCAAATGTGGACGGCAGACCCCTCTGACTATCTTTGCCCATCTAACAGTTAGGAAAGTAGAAATAAAGTATAGAATTGCAATTAGCTTCCTTTGTATAATACTTTATCTCCTATTTTTGTTTCTTGCACGAAGGTTTCATCATGAAAAGGAGGAAGCACAAATTGAAGTGAATTACAAACCTTGTCTCTAACAGAGAACGGTGGCTGGGCCCTGACTTGAGGTAAGATGTGACAGTCCTTAGGGATGAGCCCATGTGCACACCCTCTCTTGTCTTTTTGTTTCTCTCTTGCTCCCTTCCTCTCTTACTTACTTCACTTTCCAAGCCATGGTTTTCTCTTCCTCTCTCGGAAACTCAGTGTACCAAGACACGATCTGTAGTAATCAACCTTTCTAGATACCCAGAGAGACCTGTGAACTGATAGGAGACTCTGAGCTGAGAGGGGCACAAGGATAAGGAATCCGGGGCCTTGCTTGGATCTGAGCTGTGTGATGTTAGGGTACTTGCTTTCCTCTCTAAGCCTCCATTGTACAGTGTATAAAATGAGTGTCTCAATGGTGTTTCTTCATGGTGTTTTCCAAATTAAATGAGACAGTCCATGAAAGCCTTTCTTGCCTGCCACTTACTAAGCTCAAAAATAACATTGTTGAGTATGATCTCTTATCTTTTCTGTTTTAGGTGGTGTTGGTTGGTGTAGCTCTCCTTTTTTCCCTGAATGCTTTTTTCCCTCAATTTGGCTTCTATAGACTGTTTCATTTACTTTCTTGCTATTCTTTTTTTATATTTTTTTATTTTGAAGAGAATAAAACCAAATGAGAAAAAAAAGCATTTTAAAATGGGGTCAGTCAAAACAAAGGATGGACATAGTACATAACTTAAAACCGAAATGCAAGGTACTCTACAATGATTACCATGGTGTCTCTTGTTAAATTGCTCATATCATCAGGCACAATAAAATTGAACATAGCAGTACAGAACCAAATCAATAAAAACAAGACATTGGAGACAGTATTGGACTTCAAAAGAAGGTGATAGTCAAACCAGAATGGGTATCCTAGTGAATCTTATTGTCTTCAGAGTAGTTGCCTATACACTCAGACTTGATACTATCAAACATAACAGATTGGAATCAAATCAGTCAAGACAAGACAATGATCAAACAAAACAGATTCAAATAAAATCAGTCAAAACAAGTCAATGAAAGCAATACAGGGCTTCAGATTAAGTTAATATGAAATTAAAAATGGTTACCGTAGTATATCCTGCTATCTTTGGAATAGCTGTCCATGCCATCAAATCTAGTACAAGTAGACAAACTGGAACAGAATATAACCAAACTAAACAGAGCAATGAAAACAATATGGGTTTCAAATCATGATAAAAGATTAACAATGTCCTCTGCCTTCCCTTTTTAGACAATTCCTCCCCTTTCACTTTCACAGGGTGCATTGTACATTTTGTATCCCACTAACTCCTTTTAGTCTTTACATTAGGGAGGCAACCTGCTATTTACCTAGATGGTTCTGAACCTTTTTACCCTTGAGCTTGGTCTCAAGTTGTATCCATTTACCTACAAGAGCCTCAAGGTTTTCCTTCCTTATAGCTGAGTAGTTCCTCCACTGTAAAAAAAGTGTCGTGTCTTTCCAACCAATCTGCAGTGGAAGGGTGAGCTACCCTCACTTTTTTCTGGTTCCCTGTCACATAGAGCATTATTTTCTCATCTTTGACTTTCAGTCCATAAACCCTCTTTCAGGTTAATCATATTTCTTATACTGAGCATCTTGATGGACCCTGTCTTCTGATCCACTCTGCCTGTGTTTCTTTTTATTAATGTATCGAGGCCATCCATGTTAGCAATTTTGGCTCACCTTCTCTGCCTCATCTCTGCCATGCTATTTTTCTGCCATTGTATGTCTGCTTTTCCTCTTCATCCCACTGTCTGCCCAGTTCAGTGAGCCCCCTCTGCCTCTGTTCCTGTAGCCATGGTCTTTTTTTTTTTTCTCTCTCTCTCTAGAATGTCCTTCAGTATTTTTTGTAGGGTTGGATTGGTGGTCATGAACTCCCCCAGTTCCTCTTTGTCATGGAAGCATCTTGTTTCTCAATTAATTTTGAGACACAGTTTTTCAGGGCTCATCAATCTGGGTTGGAGGTTATCCAAGCCAGAATCCAAGCTCTTCTTGATTTGATGGTTTGTGTTGAGAAGTCTGTCGTGATTCTGATGGGTTTTCCTTTATGGGTGATCTGTTTCTCTTCTCTGACAGCTTTCAATATTCTGTTCTTGTGTTGAACTTCCAGGATCTTGATTATTATATGTCTAGGTGTAGATCTGTTTTGGTTATAGCTGGCTGGAGTTCTGTATGCCTCATATATCTGAATATCATTTCCTTTTCCTATGCTTGGAAAGTTCTCTTTAATTATTTCTATAAATAGCCTTTGTATTTAATTTGTGTTTACCCCTACTTCTTCACTCACATTTTTTATTCTTAAGTTATAGATCCTCTTGTCATCTTCTAGCCTTTGTATTATTACTTCTTGGTTCCTTGTTATTTTTAAGAGATCTTTCCTTTTGTGATTGCAAGCTGCAAACCTGTCTTCAAGGTTTGATAGTCTATCTTTAGTTTCTTTCAAGCTGTTTTGCCAGCTTTCAATGGAGTTTTTAATTTCCTAATAATCTCTTTGATCTGTTTCATGTATTCTAGACTTTTTTTATATTCTTCACCGAAGGTTTCCTTCCTTTTTCTGTGCTCCTCCATTCTTCCATTCGTGTCTTCTTGAGAGGTGCTTAGCATTTCTTTTATTATTTTTTTATATCTTCCTTTCCTTGTATTAGTATTTCTGTTCTAAGTTCTTTTATAATTTCATGAAGATATTTCTTTATATCAGATGCTGTTTCTTCAGAAACTGCAGATGTGCAACCCTGATCTCTTCTGTGTTTACCTCTCCTGGGCCAGTACTGCTTGGGTTGGAGGCTGGAGACTTCCTTTTGTTTCTTCCTCTTGTCATGTTTCTGGTTTCTTCCTGACAAGTGGATAGTGGGGGTCCCAGCACTTCCAATACTTGTTAGATTTTCTGCGAAGGGTGCTGGCTAAGGATTGCTGCCTTCCCCAGTCTGCTGGTGACCACTGGAGTACAAGCAGGGGCAGGGCAGGCTGGCCCCTCCCTTCTGAGCTGGTCAACCACTGGGATTCTTCACCACATTAGTGTGAGCCACGGAGTCAGGGACGGTTAAGGATAGCTTCAGGGAAATCTCCATCTTGGCTATTGGCTTGCACACAGGGGTGAGACTCACTCCAAGCAATTCTTACCAATCTGCTCTGCACTAGGAGTTGCTGAATGAAGCCAGCTGCAGTTCTGGTTCCAGGCTTATCCTGCCCGACTCCAAAATGTCACCTGACCAATTGCCCACTCCTGTGGGAGGATTGAGTTCCCCACACTCACCACAAGCCGGTGCAGTTCTCTGGTCCACCACTCCCTCTGCAACCGCATCCTCCCACCAAGGCCCTCGGACTTGCCAACCCCCAACTTCAGTGTGACTGTGCATCTTCAGATTCTGGTGGGGCTTTGCACAGTGGGACCGGCTCTGGTGAGAGCACATCTGGCTACAGCCTTCTGTCCATGTTTTTGTTTTTTCTTTCTTTCTTTCTTTCTTTCTTTCTTTCTTTCTTTCTCTCTCTCTCTCTCTCTCTCTCTCTCTCTCTCTCTCTCTCTCTCTCTCTTTCTCACTTTAGTTTCTTCCTGGGTCGAGAGGATCCATCTCTTTTCATCTGGTCTTCTCCGGGGTGCTATATTCTAGCATCTGAGCTGTTTCTCTCAGAGAGGCTTTTTACTTTACTGCTTATTGATCCTCCATCTTCCCAGCTTCTTCTTGCTCTTCTTGAGACACTTTACTTTCCCACTGTGCAAGCATACAACATAGTAAAGGGAGCCATTCAGCTGCCACCAGTGGGAGGTCTGATGGATATAACTGTTTTTGGAGTCAGATTCCCATGACTGGCTGTGCCCAGAGCCATGTCTTCACATGTCAGGAATGGAGGATTCTGCTCCTTACAGACATAGCTGAGCTACAACAAGATCTGCTCACTACCTACCCTTTTGCTTGGGCTAGGAAGAAGAGGAGTATCTGAGAAAGGACTGACGTGAGACTATATGTGTGCATATACATATCTGTACACACATGGTCATGCACATACACACAGATTTGATCTACTGGTGCCAGTTAAGTACCCTTTAACTGGTGTGCAGCTTGTGAAAGAGATGGGAAATCTTTTATTATCATTATTATTATTGTGGTGGTGGTGGTAAAATACACATAAAAGTTACCACTTTATTTTTAAATGCATAGTTCAGTGATGCTAAATAATTCATAATGTTGTGACCATCACCACCATCCATCTACGGAATGTTTTTCATCTTGTAAAACAGTAAAACTCTGTACTCATTAAACACTAACTCCCTATTCTCTCATCCCCATAATCCCTAACAACCAGCATTCTACTTGTTTCTGTGATTTGATTACTCTAGGTAATCACCCTTTACCTAGAGTAGGTAATTACTCTTTTATAGAATATGTGACTTTTGTGACTGAGTTATTTCACGTAGCATAGTGGTCTCATCTGTACTGTAGTATGTGTCAGAATTTCTTTCCTCCTGAGGCTAATATTCCATTGTATATATATGTCATATTTTGTTTATCAGCATACATTTACTGTTTCCACATTTTAGCTGTTATGACAAATACTGCTACAGACATAAGAGCACAAATGTCTTTTAGAGTTTTCAGTTTTTCCAAATCTATGTGCAGCAATGGGATTGTTGGGTCATATAGCATTTCTGTATTTAATTTTTGAGAAGCCATCATCATTTTCCATACCAGCTGTATCATTATCCATTCTGACCAACAGCATGCAAAAGTTTAAATTTCTCCACATTCTGGTCAACACTTGCTATTTTCTGTCTGCAGTTATTGGAGTGGGAGACAATTTTGGTTTGTTTTGCTGTACTGGGGATTAAACCAAGGGCTTTGTGCATGCTGGGCAAGGGCTCTACCACTAAACTACATCTCCAGCCCTGTTTTATTTTTGTTTTTGTTTTGAGACAAGGTTCCACTATCTAGTTCAAACTAGTTTTGAACTCCCAGGTGCTAAGACTACAGGCATGTACTACCATGCCTGGCTCTGTGTTTCAGCTTAGTTTTTAATAGTTCCCAACCTTATGAATGTGAAGTAATATGTCATCATAGCTATGAGTTTCAGTTGTCTAATGATTAGTGATATCTATGTTTTTCACATAATTATTGACCATGTTTTAAAATTGGCCTTTTTTAAAGAAATATCTATTGAATTGGGAAGGCAGACTTTTTTAAAATTTTATTTTAAAGGGGGTAAAATTAAACACAGCAAAACAGAACAGAGCAGTACATAAGAAAGCATAAATTTTAAAGCTAGACAACCAGAGATCTTCACTATCTGTCATATTGTCTCTTGTTTTCTTCCAAATGGTTGTCCATATCTTTGCATATGGAGAGCTCATACTAAATAACATAGCCAATCTTTTCACTAGATGTGTAGTTCACTGGCTCCCAGTTGCTAAGCAGGGGAGAAGAGGGGGATACAGGATGGGGGACAGGACATGAGATGTTTGATTCTCAGCTCATGCAACAGCAGGCTCATACCCACCCACCAGAGAAGAGAGGAGTTCCTTGTTCTCCTGGCACCCCAAGTCAACTGCACGGTGCAGGTCTCGAGGCACCAGGGTCTCTCTCCTTTGGGCCGCCGAAAGTCTGCCACACTCACAGCCACCCCTCAGAGAGGAGAGGAGTTCCTTGTTCTCCCGGCACCCCAAGTCAATCACATGGTGCCAGGAGAACAAGGAACTCCTCCCCTCTCTGAGGTGTGCCATGGTCCCCAGGCACCGGGGTCTCTCTGGAAGACAGACTTTTATATTTACTGAAATCTTGTTCACTTCTTAGAATTAATAATTTTGAGAGATGAAAAGTGAAATCCAATGGCATAGAGTCATTGTCTGTTGAAGCAGTTTTGAGAGAGAGAAGGAGAGAGAAAGAGAGAGAGAGACTTAGACAGTGGGATATGACCTGTTATTGATTAGATAGATATCTGTGGTTTACCTCGCAGCCAAGAGCCAAGGTTTAGTCATGAGTTAATTGTGTGGAAGAAGTGTTCTCAGTATAGTATAGTTTTGACATCCTACTTACATAAAAAGAATTTGAAAAACCTGCATAATATCCAAGGTAGTACCATATACCACTGATTAGGAACATAGAAAGTAGTAGTTCAGAGAAAGGGGTCATATATATTGAGAAATCTGCTAGTGAGACCTTTCCTCAGCTGCCTAGTAAACATTGCTGCTTTCTAGCTACATAGCCCCATCACTTTTGATTACAAGTATCTGTTTTACAGTCTTTATATAATCCTTATCATCCAACTTTTTTTCTTTACAATGTCACCTGTAGAGTGAATGCTGTGAGGACATGGATCTTATCAGTCCTGCTTAGATGTATCTAGGTGTTAATAAAATTTGCTGAATTGATTACTAAATAAAATTTACTTATATTTTCTCTATATTCATTCTTTCAATTTTCTGATGTTTTTGTATAAGCACAATGAAGACGAACAAAAGGAAGTCAATTGATAAGCATGGTCCAGGACATCTTCAAAATATGTTGAATGAAGGAGAATATGCCCCTTTTGTATCTCCTCCTATGTTAGAGAGCAATTTTATTCAGGTAACTACTTCAACATCAAAGAAAGTTGCAATAACTTAAGTATTTAATATTCTCAAGACAATTGAAAAGGTTGGGAAGAGAATTGTTTTAAATGTGGCAAGGGAATTTGTGGTGTCACTGAAGCCAACAGTTTTGGAACTTTAAACAACCTGGAATACTTACAATGCTAAAAGGACATCCATTTCAAATGCTCCATACAAACTCTTAGGCAGGGATTCTGTCCTAATTCTACTATAATTGTCATTTTACCATAACCTTCCAAAGTCACATGAAGTGATTTTTAGAACATCCTGTACTAAACACTTAGCTGTTACCTCTAACTTCCACACATCCAAGCGGACTCAGCCAATTCCACAGGGGTTACAAGAAAAATAACAGACACTTACCCAAAAGTAAGGAGGCTTCCTCTTTCATAAATGGATGATGCCTGAGTGTTAGGGTGACCTCTTCAGCCCAGGATATCACAGTCAGGAGGTGAAGCCTCCAGAAGCATGTCTGGTGATGCTCCAGAACACGTGTGACAAGCCAGGATTTGATGTTCCTTGCCTTATACCTACTTTCCTATGAATTTATTTCGTTTTTAACCTTTCTTGCTATGCCATTTTCAAATCACCTTTTGCACACTCTAACTACATAGTGCCTGCATTGCACTGGGGAGATAACAGTCACTAGATTAGACACAGACCTATGTCACAATGCGATAAGTCAGATCACCTCAATTTTAATTGAAATTTAACCCCTGGAAGAGTCACCAGCTCTGAGGGGTAGATGATGAATAGACTCAGGATTCTGTTAATCAGAAGAGAGACATGACTTTTGGATGGGCCACAACCTCTTTCTGAAAATGTTTGCTATTAAGTGGTTACTATCTGCAGTGAACAGGTTATCATACAACTACGAAATCAAAGTGTTGTTCCTCTCTGGCTTTCTTCATAGCTCCGACTACTCCTTTTCCAATCTTTTTTTTGCTAATAGCAAAGATATTATTGCCCAAGATTCTTGTTTTTTACACATGTGTATCTATACCCTCTCCTCTCCACTGAGCCAGGCCATTTCCCACATCCTGCGGGTCTCACTGAGAGTCCCTCAGTCAGGGGCTTCTCTGACACCCACATACCGAGGTGAACTGGAGTGGGCCTGCTGCCAGCTGTTTGGGATGTTTGTAAATCCGTTGTTCAACATGGCCATTATTACTAGTATTATTTTAATTTTCAAAAACCAGTTTCTCACTATTTGCCATAAACTCCTGGGAACAGTCATTTTTCTGGCCCAGACTTCTGAGCATGCACCACCATATACGGCTTA
Organism: Dolichotis patagonum; assembly: GCA_004027295.1. Classification (NCBI taxonomy): domain Eukaryota; kingdom Metazoa; phylum Chordata; class Mammalia; order Rodentia; family Caviidae; genus Dolichotis; species Dolichotis patagonum. Next base: position 273,999 of record PVJX010000319.1, read on the forward strand.
ACACAGCCAGTAATAAAAATTAAATTATATTGCCGGGTATGTAGCTCAGTGGTAGACTGTGTGTTTTGTATATGTGAGACCCTGGGGTCAAGCCCCAGTACTACAAAAAGCAAACAAAAAAACTAAATTATATAAACTTACAATTAGGTTATATCCAAAACAAAAAAACTAAATATTCAAAACTCATAATTATATTATTATTATTATTATTATTATGCTTTCCTATTACCTATCCTTTGATGCTATGGATAGAAGAGTTTAACAGAGATGTATAGAATGTATCACTCGGCTCTGTGAAATTTAAACTAAAGATTATATATAAAGGGCCAGAGATGCAGCTCACAAGCACCTGCCTGGCAAGTGCAGGATCCTAAGTTCAATTTCTGGTACCAAAAGGAAAAAAAAAATAGAACTTGAAGTAAGAATATATATAAAATGTAAAGTGTGTGCTACTTATCCATTATGTTAGCAACATTTTAAATAAGATTCTGTGTAAATCTGTCTTCAAGAGGTTTACCAGCACATTGCTGGCTATATCCCCACCCTAAACTAAGTTGAATCCCTTGTTATATGCTCCCCCAGCATCCTAAACTTGTACTCAGTAACACTTCATAGAATAGCAATTAGTTACTTAAGTCGTTTGCCAACCTGGATACTCCCAAGTCCAGGACTATGTCTGCTCATGTGATATCTCCAAAAATTAGCATAAGCTAGTAGAGAATTGGATGCATCATGATTCATTTCTCCTGTATTTCCTGACCTCTCCTACTGCTCCTCCAGTAAGCAAGGTTGTGAGGGCCATGCCTTCTATCAAAAACCTCCTCTCCTGTTCTCTGCACTCAGGTCAACAGGAGAGGAGAATCCATTTACCTTCATAACCGAGCCAACTGGGTGACTGTGGGCATCTGTTCTTCCAGTTCCACCCAGAAGATCCCCAATGTGATGCTGTTGGCACATCTGAAGCCCTCTGCACAAAAATGTGGAGCACAGTCGTTTGAAAATCGCCTGACGTCTCCTTCTTCAGAGAAACTGGTGCTCACCAGGTGAGTTACAGAGGAAAGAGGTTAAGACTCTCAGAAAACACGCACTCTCCCCGGGGAAGCTGAAAAGGGAAACACCCATGACCACTGCTCCAAAGCAGCGTCTCTTTTGCTCTCCCTGCTGTGAATGACCAAGTTGTATCCTTGAAGTTGCGAAAAATGGTTTTTGACAAAATCAATCAAACATATATTTGACTTTTAAAAATTAAAACTAAATAACAAGAAATGAAGACTCATAATAGTACACTACTTCTCAAGAATATGCCTCCTCTCCCTCCAAAAGCCCAACTTCTATCAGAATTACCTCTGGTTTTGTCTCAGCCACTAACTTGCTCTAGGATGTTGAGCAAATTCCTGAACATCTCTAAGAGTCAGTTTTTCAGGATGAATTAAAGTGGACAATATCTTGTGGTAAACAGTTGGCATTCTGATTTTTTAGCCCATCAAGGGTCTTGGGTACTCTTGGGAATCCCCACTGAGAGTCAACTGTGTACAAGCCTCTTGTTCTCCTGCTATAAAACATAAAAAAGAAACATCTCTTTACAGATCTCCGACCAGGCTTTTGATAAGTTACACTGGAATTTGTTTGCAGGTTTCTTCCTCTGCAATTTGTGACTCTTTCTGTGCATGATGCTAAAAACATGTGCCTCAAAGTAAAGCTGGTGAGTGGCAGAGCCTACTACTTGCAGCTTTGCGCCCCTGCGAATAAACAAGATGCCTTATTTTCTCAATGGATGGACGTCATCTCCCTCTTAAATGAGAAGAAAGCCAAAACTTCCAGAGTGTCAGAAGTATCAAGCCTCTCAGAAATCACAAATAGCACTGAAGCCACAAGTTCCATGGACATCATGGACATCACAGCTTTCACAAGGATACAGGCCCCACATACGTACCTGCGCACAGACCCTGCACATGTCACAGAAAGCATGAATTTCTCAGCGTTCACAGATGTTACTGACATCACAGATGTCACAGACATTCCAGAAAATGAGGTCTCAGAGTTCCCTGATATAAAAATTGTCACGGAAGTCACAGAAGTCATAGAAGCCACTGAAGTAAAAAATAGCTCTAATGCCACAAACTCCCCAAGGGTCACTGTGGTTTTCGAAAATGATGACATAATCAGGGCCAAGCAAGAGGAAAAGGTATGTGATACAGAAATATTTAACTCTTTCATAATCAAGTACTAGAACAACCCCCCAGGTCCCAGTTCTGGAAGGTACCCTGAGTAACCTTATCTTAACAATGAGATCTAATCCCTCAACTTGATGTAAAGGAGTTGTAAGGTATTCTCCTGAACTAGCCAGTCCTTACCGGCAAATTTAACCCAGTATCTGAAAGCCATGTTTCCGCAAAAATAAGACCTAACCAGAAAATAAGCACTGGTCCTTACCATGGTGATTGGGGCTGGCATTTTTGATCTCTTGTTTTCAAGGCTGATTATTTTCCAGTTAAGTCTTATTTTCTTTTTCTTTTTTTTTTTTTTAATAAGTCTTATTTTCAGGGAACTTAGGAGTCAAAGGAGACCTGGTTTAAAATCTTAACCTGCCGTGTATTAGTTGGGTGGCATTTGCTAAATCACACAAACCTTAAGTTTTTCACCTCTAAAATGAGGATATTAATATAACGTAAGCATTATTTTAAGGTTTAAGTATACATAGAATTACTAGTACCTTGAAGGATGGGTTGAAATTTCAATGGTAAAACTGAGGATGGAAATCACAAAATTTTTAAAAATTTTTTAATTTGTTTTGGAAAAGACCAGGAAGTAGGAATACACAGTCAGAGATTGGCTGATTCAGGCGGGATGTTGCATAATATATGTGAAGAATATTAGAAGGTAGAGGTGGAGAGTTGCTTGAGTCCCAGATGAGAAGTAGGGACTTTACTCTGTGAGAAAATCTTAGCAACTAAGAGCTTCTATGTACTGGAACAAAGGAACTGGTTTTTAAAACAATTAGCAGAGATCAGTTGGAAGATGACCACTGAAAAGTCTTCACTAGGTCCCCATTAGAAAAAAGACAAAGGGTGAGAATAGACATTTCACAGAAAAAAACCCCAAACAACAAAAAACTCAGAAGTAAGAGCCCCAAAATGATGGAGCAATGTGTGCCAGCAGCTCAGCTTCCCCAAGACCACGTGTGTAGAGTCTGGAAAACAATAGTTGGCCAGGAACCAAAGTGAGTGGAGTCCAGCGGGGAACCAGGAGGCTCTGACAAAGGAGAAGACACAGGATTAAGTTACAGAACTAGCTGGCACCCGCAGGAGGGACCCTGCAGCCTAGCCCACGGCTCTGGCTCAGGCAGCTGCGAGGCAAAATGAAACTGTGCTCTCGGAGAACCGAGAAATGCATCAGGACCAAGTGAAGCCCCTGCAGTTGAAACCAGCAAGGCAAATGCAGGGCACTTACAGAGCAGCCTTCCGCAGTCAACGGGTAGTGAGTTACTTTGGCCTAAGAGCGCGCAACCTCAACCGTGGAGCGAGAGCTAGGAGGGTCAGCACTGCAGGAAGGGCCGGCGTCTAAACCTGGGTCCCAGAGCCCCGGAGTGGATGAGATAAGGACAGTCACGGGAGGCTGCCTCCCGGCAGCAGAGAGCAACCTGGGCGCCCCGCCGGGAGGCAGGGACTGGTGGACACAGACCAGGCTCCTGCGGTCTGAGGCCTGGTTCAGCCTCAGTTACACAGCGCTGCGCACGGTGGCGTGTTTTCACTGTAAGCAGATCTCACACCCAGCACTGTTCCAAGCCCGACTGCCGCGCACACCTCCGGCATGAACACAGACACAGCTGGCTGCACAGCTGCTGCTTAACCCTAGGCTAGGGTGCAAAGCGGCAGAAAACTTTTAAAATTATTCTATTATTTTTTCATTCTATTTTTATGTTACTTTTTTACTTTTTGTTTTTCTATTTTTTGCTGTTTTCCTCTTTCCGTACCTTTCCCCCCGCACTTTTATGCCATTATTTTATCCTTCCTTCTTTTATGAGTGTCTGTGTCTGTGTGCTTCTCTTCCTCTGGCCTTTTTTTTTTCTCCCAATATAGTTTACAGAGGATAAGGAAATAGCTCTCTTGGCCCTTTAAGTCCCCTCTATGTTTATCTATATCTCTTCCCCTGACGTCTTACTTATTCTCAAATTTTTTTCTTTCCTCTTCTCCTTTAATTTTTCTCTAATATTTAATCAGTCATAGACTCTTTTCCTATCCTCATCTCCTACCCTCATTTCTACTAATTTTGTGCCCAGTTTTCCCTGTTACCTCCTTCTAAATGTGTAACACACCCTTACCATCATTAGGAGTCTTTGCCCCCCTCTTATTTCCTCTTTGCTATAACACAGAGCAGAAGACTCAAAAAGAAGGGGAAAAAAAACTTCTATTTTTCTTTTTTCTCTTTTATGTCCTTCTCTGGCATTACACTGTCCCTAACACCCTGGGCTCTAAGTAACTGATTCTATAAAGTTACTGTTGAATACTGTTTTTCACCATTACAGGAGACACAGTCATCACATGTAGTGCCCATTAACTGTGGGTCAAGAGTTGGGTTGTTAAGATGCTTACACTCTAACTGTGGATTTCTTCTATAGGCTAAAGGGAAATCCCAATCAGGGTCTTACGGAGTGTTATTTCTCTATTAGCTCTGATAGATACCACTGTAATGAATTGGCCTGTTGCTGCTGATTTGATTTCATAGGAATAGTCCTGATTCAGGGGACAATTTTGTGCCAGTGAACCTGTCTGCTGAATCGATCACACCCAGGAGAAAGGACCGCAAGAGTTCCTAACCCAAGATCTCAGGCTGGATCAGGCTCTGCAAGAACCTACAACCTGGCAGACAGAAGTCCCAAGTCTGAGTTAGTGTCAGTGTTGCAGTGGAGAAGTCAGAGCCTCTCTGAGGTCTGGTGTCCAAATGCTGGAATATAGCAAGATGAGGAAAAAAGGAGGAGGGAAATGGGTCCCCAGGACCCAGGAGGGATCTGAAGCCAGTATTGAACCCTGGGGGGACAGCAAAGAGAGAGATTTCAATGAAGAAGAAGGAGGTGGCAAGTGGTACCTTCTCCTTGAGCCCTGACTCATTGCTCAAACCTGCAGACATTCAGTGCCTATTGATGACCCCAGAGGCTTCCACAGAGAAACACACCAATGAAATGGAGCAGTGGACACAGCAGACTGCAGTGGCTGGTGAGTCCAATTCAGACATCCCTCAGGAGAGGGTGATTGGCAGATAGCTATCTTGGAGAGGGACCAACTGAGGTCAGAATTCAGAGCAGCTGCCAGCCAACTCCATCCAATGGACATCACTTTCAGGGTGAGGCTGCCAAGTTCAAGTCAGCAGGAGGTCAGGGAGCCAGATTCAAGCCGGCAGGAGGTGCATAGATTGTTACTGGCTGAACAAGTTGGGTTCCAGCCTCACAGCCAGAAACCATCCTGAACCTCAGTGGAACTAAAGATGCAGGCTTGCTGAGGTTATCCACTGCCCCACTGTAAAGCTATGGCTGGCTTCCTGGGCTTAATCAACTTGGATCCACACACATTGTCTACCAGTGAGAGACATTTCAAGTGGACAATTTTTAAATTTAATGCTATTTTTTCATTACATTCTTGGGTTTTTTTGTTGTTTGTTTTTTATTGATTGTTCTTGTTTTTATATAACTGTGAACATGGTTTCTGGTTTTCTTGTTGTTCTGCTCTTGTTTTTACTGCTTCCTTCTCTCTTTCCTGCCTGTCTTAATCACCAGTTTCCTAAAGTTTACATAATCTTGCTTTGTTCTCCAACCTTGCTTCTAATCTCTTTCTCTTCTATTTCTATATTTTCCCCCATCTCCTTTAAAATCCTCTCCCTTGATGGTAAAAATCACCATATTGAGAGCTTATTTACTGAACATGATTTTCTGGTTCATTTTTAGATTTTATTATATCACCACAAATCTAGTTCATATGTCTATAGGAAATTAATAATGGCCACAGTTTGTCATTTTCTAGGCTGTGTTTGATGCTATTATTATTGCTAATTGTACTACTTTAGCCAAGGTGACATAATTGTTCTAATCAGTTGTTCTTCCTGGTATGGCAAGATTGAAATTGTCTAAGGGTCATAAACAATACTATAGGCCAGTGCCAAAGAACCAGGGGCAGCAACTTCTCATCCTCAGTAAATAGAAGTGGTACGATCTTGTAACTAACTCAAAACACAAAAGCCACACCTGTAAGACATCTCTAAGAAGTAATCATTTCCTAAGAGTTCTAACTACTAGCAATAAAACCACTTACTATAAGCAATTTATGGGCATTAACCTAGAAATTAAACAAAAAAGAAAGAAAAGGAGAAAACACTTAAATGAGATGAAACCCCAGACTTCCAGCTCATGAAAGGCAAACCCAGGGGCCAATGATGTGGAAAAATCTGAAAACCACTCATCTGGATTTTCTAAAGTGGTAACAATAACAAAGCAAATGAATGAGGTTCCAGGAAAAAAAATCAAATCAGAAATAATTTCTCAGGGTCGGGGATATAGGTCAGTGACAAAGTACCTGCTTGGCAAGTGCAAAGTTGTGAGTTCAATCCCTGGAACAAAAAGAGGATGAGGAAGATGAGGAGGAGGAGGAGGAGGAAGAGGAGGAGGAGGAAGAGGAGGAGAAGGAAGAAGAAGAAGAAAAGAAGAAGAAAGAAGAAGAAAGAAACAAGAAAAGAAAAAGAAAGAGAAAAAAGAAAAAAAGAAAAAAAGAATTTCTCACATAATTATAGAGATGATGGACATAATGAGAGACATGGTTGTAGACTAGAGCAGATACAGATTTAAAAAAAAAAAGAGGAGTTTAAGAAATGATAGAACCATGAAAACCCAAGATAGGAGAGAAACAGAATCAATGAAACAGATTTAAACAGATACCCAGCAGATTTAAAATTCTGTTGAATGTATGCACAGCAGAACAAGCCAATGTGAGGACACTCTCAGATATAGAAGATAGAATTATAGTTAGTGATCATGAAAAGAAAAATTCTTAAAAATAACAAGAGACCCTGAAAAATCAATCCAGAAAAAAAAGAAAGAAAAGAAAAAAGAAAGAAAAATCAATCCAGCAGCTATTAGATGATGCAAAGAAGAATAATGTAAAATTGCTCAGAGTCAATGACAAAGCAGAAGATAGTGCAAATGGGGGACTGACAGGAAGATGGTGGAACAGTAAGCAGCAGAGTAAATAGCCTCTCTGGGAGAAACAGTCCAGATGCTGGAATATAGCATTCTGGAGAAGACAAGAAGGAAAGAAGTGGGTTCCCTCGACCCAGGAAGAAACTAAAGTGAGAATTGAAACCCACTGAGAGAATATATATAAAAAAGAAAAACTTAAACAGATGAAGGCAGTAGCTGGTGGCGCTTTCACCGGAGCTGGAACCACCATGCTGGAAGCGCTGTTGGAACCCAGAGATGCACGGTGACAGTGGAACTGGTGGCTAGCAAGCCTGAAGGCCTTGGTGGGGAGATGCAGTGGTGGAGGGGAGCAGCAGACCAGAGAACTGCACTGGCTGGCAGTGAGTGTGGGGGACTCAGTCCTCCAGAGGGAGTGGGAGATTGGCCAGGTGCCATTTTGGTGTTGGGCAGGATAAGCCTAGAGACAGAATTACAGCTGGCTTCATTTAGCCACTCCTAGCTCAGAACAGACTGGTGGAAATTGCTTGGGCTGAGTCCCACCTCTCTGCGCAGTCCAGTAGCCATAGCCGAGGTTTCCCTAAAGCTATCCCTAACCAACCCAACCCACCTGGCTTCACCTGGTGGTGAAGACTCCCTGTGGTTAAACAGCTCAGAAAGGAGGGGCTAGCCTGCCCCACCTCTGCTTACACTCCAGTAGCCACCAGCAGACTGGGGAAAGCAGCAAGCAACAGAAATACCTAGCCACAACACTTCAGAGTAATTATAACCAATACAGGAAGTGCCAGGGACCCCGTTACCCAGTTGTCTGGAAGAAACCAGGAACATCACAAGAGGAAGAAGCTAAAGGCAGTCTCTAGGCCTCCAACCCAAGCAGTACTAGTCCAGGAGATGTAAACACAGAAGAGATCAGGAGTTGCAAACCTGCAGTTTTTGAAGCAACAGCAACTAAAATAAAAAACTCCATGAAGATATAAAAGGACTTAGAACAGAAATACTATTATAGGTAAAAGAAGATATGAGAAACATAATAAAAGAATTGCTAAGCACCTCTCAAGAAGACACAGATGAAAGAATAGAGGAGCATAGGGAAAGGAGGGAAACTTTCAGTGAAGAATATAAAAAAATTTAGAAAACATGAAACAGATTCAAAGAGATTACCAGGAAATTGAAAACTCCAATGAAAGCTGGCAAACAGCTTGAAAGAAACTAAAGATAAACTATCAAACCTTGAAGACAGGTTTACAGCTTGCAATTGTGAAAGGAAAGATCTCTTAAAAATAACAAGGAATCAAGAAATAACAAGACAAAGGCTAGAAGATGACAAGAGGATCTATAACTTAAAAATAAAAAATGTGAGTGAAGAAGTAGGGGTAAACACAAATCAAATACAAAGGCTACTTACAGAAATAATTAAAGAAAACTTCCCAAGCATAGGAAAAGGAAATGATATTCAGATATATGAGGCATACAGAACTCTAGCCAGCTACAACCAAAACATAGCTACACCCAGACATATAATAATCAAGATCCCAGAAGTTCAACACAAGAACAGAATATTAAAAGCTGTCAGAGAAAAGAAACAGATTGTCTATAAAGGAAAACCCATCAGAATCATGACAGAGTTCTCAACACAAACTATCAAATCAAGAAGAGCTTAGAGTGAAGTATTCCAAGTCCTGAAAGAAAATAACCTCCAACCCAGATTGATGTATCCTGCAAAACTATCTCTCAAAATTAATTGAGAAACAAGATGCTTCAATGACAAAGAGGAACTGGGGGAGTTCGTGACCACCAATTCAACTCTACAAAAAATACTGAAGGACATGAGAGAGAGAGAGAGAGAGAGAGAGAGAAAGAGAGAGAGAGAGAGGCCATGGTTTCAGGAACAGAGGCAGAGGGGACTCACTGAGTGGGGCAGGCAGTGGAATAAATGGGAAAAGTAGACAACCAATGGTAGAAAAATAACATTGCCGAGACGAGGCAAAGAAGGTTGGCTATAACCACTAATATGAATGACCTCAATTCACCAATAAAAAGAAACACAGGCAGAGTGGATCAGGAGATAGGGTCTATCAATATGCTCTACATAAGAAATACAATTAACCCAAAAGCAGGTTCCTGGTAATCACTTTGAATCTGTTTCATGTGTTGTAAAGTCAAAGATGAGAAATCAATGTTCTGTGTAACAAGGAATCAGATAAAAGTAAGGGTAGCTTGCCCATAAGGTACAGATTGGCTAGAAAGCCATAACACTTTATACAATGGAAAACTACTCAGCTATAAAGAAAAAAAATGTTTTTTTTTTTAAAAGAAAAAAAAATTTGAGGCTCTTGTAGGTAAATGGATACAACTTGAGATCACACTCATGGGTAAAAAGGTTTAGAATACTTAGATGAATAGCAGGCTCCATCCTTAATCTAAAAACTAAGGGAGTTAGTGGAATTCAAAATGTACAGTCACCCTGTGAAAGTGAAAGGGTAGGAATTGCCTAAAAAGGGAAGGCAGTGGCCATTGTTAATCTTTTATCATGATTTGAAACCCATATTGTTTTCATCATTATGTTTAGTTTGGTTTTATTCTATTCCAGTTAGTCTTCTTATGTTACATTTGATGGCATGGACAGCTATTCCAAAGATAGCAGGATATATTATGGTAATCATTTTTGATTTCCTATTAACTTGATTTGAAGCACTGTATTGCTTTTACAGTCTTGTTTTGATTGATTTTACTCTATTTTGTCTTGTTTGATAGTATCAACTACTTTGAAGACAATAAGATTCACTATGATACCCATTCTGGTTTAACTATTATCTTCTTTTGAAGTCCTATAATGTTTCCAATGTTTCATTTTTATTGGTTTTGTTCTGTGCTGTTTTGTTCAATTTTATTATACCTGATGATATGGGTAATTCTTTTCAAGATAGCAAGAAGAGGCATTATGGTAACCATTGCTGATCACCTTGTGAGGTAAACATGATAACCACTACACTATGGGAACTACTGTTGATCACCTTTTATTTTGTTTTTATGACATGTACTATGTCCATCCTTTTGTGTTGACTAACTCTATTTTGTTTTGTCACATTTGGTTTTATTCTCTTCAAAAAAAGGTAATAAGAAATGTAGGAGTAATAAAACCCAAAATGTGTAATTGTTATTGTAAAAAAGAGAGGAAAAGAAAGTGCTCTAAAGGATATAATTGCATGTATGTTTAAGTGTGTAGGATTGATAACCATATTACTAAGTTTTTGTTGGATCACTGAACAGAATGGTTGGCAGTCTCACTGTTTGAATGGCCACTTTGTATGTTTTAGTTTTGTAACTTGAACAACTATTTCTAAGATGACAATATGTAATCTATCAACTAGTGATTTCTTACTGTTTATTTTTTTGAAATTCTGTATTACTTCTACCTTTTTTTCTGTTTTGCTTTTTTTCTCTTTAAATAACATTTTAAAAAAGAAGATAGTGCAAATTACATTTTAAAAAAAAACCCCATTCACAGATGTCAAAGTAGAAAACTTCCCAAGCAAGGAAAAATAATTTGACATACAAGTAAGTGAGGCATATGAAACTCCAATTAGCCATTATAAAAAGAAAAAACTACACCAAAGCATATAATAGTCAAGATTCCAGAAATTCACTGTGAGAAGAGATTATTATCAGCTGTTAGAGAAAAGAAACAAATCACCTATAAAAGAAACTTAATCAGAATCTCAGCAGACTTCTCAAAACAAACTCAAGTAAAGGAGAGCTTGGAATGAAGCATTTCAAACCATAAGAGAAAAAAATTTCCAATCTATATTGATGTTCCCCAAAAAACTATCTTTCAAAATTCATGGAGAATTAAGATACTTCCATGACAAAAAACACCTAAGGAAATTCATGACCATGAAAGTCAAAGGATGGAAAACAATACTTCATGCAACAAAAACCCAGAAGAAAACAAGAGTAGCTATTCTATTTGCAGACAAAGTGGATTTGAAGCCAAGACTGAGAGAGATAAAGAAAATCACTACATACTTATAAAGGGAACAATCCAAGAAGAAGAGATAATAATTATAAATATATGTACACCAAATACCAGTGCACACAACTATATAAAACAAATATTAATGGAATGAAAAATCAAATAAGCACTTATACAGTTGAAATGAGGGACCCCAGTATCCCACTATCACAAATAAACAGAGAAACTAGACAAAAAATCAACAACAGAATATCAGAACTCAACCAAACTTTTAAACAGGTGGACTTAGTAGATGTCTATAGAGTGTTCTACCCCACAACATCAGAATATATATTCTTCTCGCTGCACACAGGACTTTCTCCAAAATAGACCATATTAGCTCATAGAAGATGCTTAAGTAAATACAAAGGAATTGAAATTATTCCATGCACATTATCAAAGAATAGCACGATGAAATTGGAAATCAAGTGGCCCTGAAGCAAGGCCAGCAGATCGCTGTAGCTGCTGGTTTCAAACAGGAGCCTAAAGAGAATTCTTTCTGTGGTCTGTTGGCTATTTTAGAACTTTGGAAATGGAATGGTCAATTCATCAGAAAGAAATAGCAGGTGAGTATGGCGGACTTTAGGGGGCCTGCAGGAGAGAGACCCTGGCGCCTCAGGACCTGCACCGTACGGTTGACTTGGGGTGCTGGGAAAACAAGGAACTCTTCCCGTCTCTGGGGGGCAACTGTGATCCTGCCTGCATGTGGGCTGAGAATCAGACATCTCATGTCGTCCTGTCCCCCATCCCGTGTCCCTCACTCCCCCTCCCCGCTGCCTAGCAAGTGGGAGCCAGTGAACTATACATCTTGTGAAAAGATTGACTATGTTATTTAGTATGAGCTCCGCATATGCAAAGATAGGGACAACCATTTGGAAGAAAACAAGAGACAATATGACAGATAGTGAAGATCTCTGGTTGTCTAGCTTTGAAATTTATGCTTTCTTATGTCCCGTTCTGTTCTGTTTTGTTGTGTTTAATTTTACTCCCTTTTAAATAAAATTTAAAAAATTTTTTTAAAAAAGAAATTGGAAATCAATGACAAAAAAACCCTGCAAAACTGCATAAACTCAGGGAAATTAAATAACACCTTCCAGAACAACCAATGGATGTCACAGATGAAATTAAAGAAGAAATTAACACAGTTTCTATAATTAAACAATAACACTAGTACGACATACCAGAACTTATGGGATGCAATGAAAGCAGTCCTAAGAAGAATATTTATAGCACTGAATTCCCACATATGAAAAACAGAGCAAGCTTAAACAAACTAATATTGAACCCCAAGCTTCTAGAAAAAGAAGAGCAGGTTAAACCTGAAGTTCATAGAAGGAAAAAAATCATAAAGATCAGAGCCAAAATTAAAGCAATTGAGATTAAGGAAAAAATACAAAGAATTAATGAATTAAGAATTGTTTTTTTGAAAAATTAAGTAAAACAGACAAAGCCTTAGCCAACTGCTTGGCAAGTGCAAAGTTGTGAGTTCTATTGGAAAAGGAAAGAAAAGACTCAATTAGAAATGAAAAGGGAGAAATCATGACTGATTCTGTAGAAATCCAGAAGATCAATAACTACTTTGAAACCTGAACTCTAATAAGATGGAAAACACAAAAGAAATGGACAGATCCTGAGACACATATGAGTTACCAAAGTTGAATCAAGAAGATTTAAAAATTCTAAATAACCCGGTATCAGTCAATGAAATTAAAGAAATTTTTTAAAAACTACCAACAAGGGGGCCACGAGTTTAGCTCAGTGGCATAAATGCCTGCTTGGCAAATGTGAGGTCATGAGTTCAATCCCTGGCACCAAAAACAAAACAAAACAAAAAACTATCAACAAAGAAAAGCCCACTCCCTTATGTATACACTGCTGAATTTTACAAGAAATTTTAGAGAAAATCTAATGCCACTACTCCTCAAACTCTTTAATGAAATTGAAAGAGAAGCAATACTCCCAAACTCATTCCTGGAAAAAAGCATTAACCTGATACCAAATCCAGAGAAAGACTCAGCCAAAAAAGAGACCTACAGGCCAGGAGGAGCCCACCAAAAATCCAACTAGCCAGGTTTTCTGGTAAGCCGCACAAGCTATGTGGGGTCCAGGAAGAGAAAAGTCAGCACCTCTCAAGAATCAGCTGCTTTGGGGCTGGGAGGAGCCCGCCAAGAAGTCAACTAGCCAGCCTTTCTGGTAAGCTGCACAAGCTATACCGGGCCCAGGAAAAAAATCAAATAGTGCCTCCTGTGAGCCTACCAGCGTGCAGGCCGAGAATCAACCTCCCATTCCCCACCTCACTCCTTACCCCACCCACCCCCACCCACCCCCATCCTCCAAACCACCCACTAGTTCAGAGGACAGGCTGAGTTGATAGCTACTAAGGTACAAAAAGCAACTGAATGTGTGTATTATTGGGTTGATTTTGCAGGCCTGGGGCCAGCAGTCTGAGCATCTATTGGGAGGATGACGGTACACAATATAGCAAATATGGAGGATTTCCTTCTCTCTTGTCTTTGAAGTCCAATATTGTTCTCACTGTTTTGTTTTGTTTTTTAATAATTTTATTTAAAGAGAAAAAAACAAAACAAAACAAAACAGAATAAAGGGTAGCAACAATACAGTATTCCAAGGAAAAAAGGAAAAGAACAACAACAAAAAAACCTAAAAAAAATTATTGCTTGACAAATTACATACTGACTTCTTGGAAATAGTTGTTCCATTTACAAAGTTAAAACATGTAAAGTAGACATTCAAACAGTGAGACTGTTAACAGTTCTGCTCCACAATCTGACAAAAACAGCAATATGGTCATCCATCTTACCCATGCAAATATACATGCAATTATATCAAAAGGGTAGAATTAAACACAACAAAACAGAGCAAAGCAGATCATAAGAAAGCAATGTAAGAGACAAAAATTTCAAAACTAGACAGTTGGAGATATTCACTCTCTATCATATTGACTCTTGTTTTCTTCCAAATAGTTGTCCATAGTGTCACATACAGGGAATTCACATGAAACAACCTTGTATGGAATTGATCTGAGCAGGATGAGGAGGGCATTTCAAGTCTTCAAGACCAGACATTAGGGAAGCCAAGAATGGCTGTCATAGTGTCTCTCATTCTCAAAACAGCTGTCCATACCTTAATGTGTGTTGAACTTAAACAAGGCAAAGCAAGCTAAGATCACTTTGAACAAAAAGTGATAGTTTTGCTGGACTTCACATCATGACATTATGGAATCAGCACTGGGTATTGTAATGTCTCTTTTTCTTAAAAGTAGTTGTTCATTTCAACCTGTGTTATATAGTTGGTTCTCATAAACTGTTTATAAGCTCTACACCTGCATGAGTCTCTACACGTATATCTATCATTTCTGTATTAGCAGGAAAAACAAAACAAAGCAAGATAAAACAAAACAATTCCTAGAAAAGCATGAGGCAGAAAAGTCACATAAAAACACAATACAAGGTGATTTACAATGGTTACCATGGTGTCTCAGCAGTATATAACAACATTAATAAAAACGAAGCATTGGAGATATTATAAGACTTCAAAAGCAAGTAATAATCAAACCAGAGTGGGTATCTTAGTGACTCTTGTCATCTTCAGGGTAGTTGCCTATACACTTAGACTTGATGCTATCCATCACAACAGATTTAAATAAAATCAGTCAATACAAAGTAGCAATCTAACAAACCAGATTCAAATAAGATCAGTCATAATAAGACAGTGAAAGTTATAAAGGGCTTCAGATTAAGTTGATAGGAAAATTAGGGATGATTACCATAATATGTCCTCTTATTTTTGGGATAGCTGACCATGTCCTCAAGTCTAGTGTAAGTAGACAAACTGGAACAGCATGTAATCCATCCAAGCAGAGTGGTGAGAATAATGTAAATTTTAAATCTTTTTACCCCATTAACAGTATCCTC
>PVJX010000320.1:0-288573 GCA_004027295.1 Dolichotis patagonum
TATTCGGTTCAGAAAGCCCTGGAATTCTTTCACTCTATGCATGGCTTTATACTATTGTGTTATGTTTGATATTATTGTAATTGAAACTATTCTCAACTATAGCAGAGTAAGAGATATGGTGTTAGATACTGTTGATGTCCAGTTGACTTAATGTAAAGTACTGTGTTGCCTATGTTGTCCTCTTCTGATCTGCTCTGTATTGCCCCCTTTTGTTTTATTCTCTTTTAAATAATAAAAAAAAAGAATGTGGAAATCAATGCCCTGCCTGCTTGTATGTACCAGCGATCTATTTCTTACTACAGTGCTGGATTCCAACTGAAGATTCTGTCTTGTGGCATAGTTAGCTCTATTTTTTTCTGCCAGGAGCAAAAGACTGAAAAGGAGGAAGAAAACAGAAAATATCTGAAATACGGGAAAGCTACAAGAAGACTTACAAGAACAAAATCAAGGGCCTTCTGAATACACAATTTGCACACACTCTCAGAAGAGCTACAGTTCCACAGCACCTAGGAGGTGTGAGCCATCTGGTGGGGCCCTTTAACAATAACTTTATAAACATCTATGGCAAACATTTAGGTTGTGTGTGATCTTGCCCATTATCCAGATGGGAAAACAGAGTCTCTCAGAGGGACCATGTCACTGGCCTAGAAGTTGCACAGAAAGTGAGAGAAAGAAGAAGTAGGACTTGAAACTCCTGCTCAGATCAGCACAGCTCACAGTGGGATTTCTACTGCATCTCAACAACAGTCTTCACTTTGTTTTAAGCTCCATGTCGCTGAGGATGAGAAAGCAAATCACCCAATCTGAGTCAAAATAAAAGACCTCCAAACTGACCAACGATGAAGATGCCGACCTTGAATCAGAACGGGAAAACTTTTGGCAACTTTTGATCCATGATAGCTTTGGATTCTTGTCCTTTCTCAGGTGGCCAAAGATCCTGGGAGATAAGGTAGAGCTTCATTACAGAAACCCCCAGCCTGTCTTAGAAGGTAAAGTACATGGACACAGTGGGGCTTTACTCCCACTGACCCGTTATTCCTTCCGACAACACTTTGAAGCAAAGTTTGAGATGAATTCATTTACAGCAAGAAAGTTGAAGCTCGGAGCGAACGGACGTGGGGTTGCTTGCAGCAGAAGTAGCTGAGCAGGAATTGTAGTTCCGATGACACTGAGTTACAGGAGCTCACTCATAAAGACTGAAGCGAATCACAGCAGAATGCCCCACTCCTACCCCACCCCATCCCCGCCAACACCTGCTCCTCTAGATTAACTGTCCCGGGCCAGGCCACCTTCTCCATCTCATGGCCAGATGGCTGACAGCGAGCTCCCCTTCCCGCCCTCTCAGCAGGATGCAAGAGTGAGATTCACTTTCTCTGCCTCCCAAGTATATACTAAGCCGCATTCCCAGGGATGCTTGGTCCATCCTCCATATTCACCGAGTCTGCATTCGCAAACCCACTTCTGCCCCCAGACTTATCTGGAGTCCCCAGATCAGCATCATTCCAGGTGCTTAGTCATTTGTAGACACACAAAAGTCAGCGCAAATCTGGAGTCTGTGGAATTGACTGTCCTCAGCTGAGGCGGGACGAATGCTTAGCCTTCCTGTACCAGTGCTTATTGTATGCATTGTGCCCTTTGCAGGCTGTGGAGTGCCATATTCTAATAAAATTTTGTGCATTTTGCTGGTGACTCCACTGCTCACAGTGCTACAGCCCTGAAGCGCTGTCTTGTGCTTCTTAGTTCTTGTGCCTCGGGGTGAGAATGCCTGGGTTCGCCAATCTTCCTTTAGGCCCAAGTCAGTGATACTGGCTGCGAGTTTGGTGTTCATTTACCAGCAACGTGTTAAAGAAGGTGCCTAACCAGAAACACAAAAGGCAAGATTACAAATTGATCAGGCGATGAAAACAGTATGACCAGAGGCTCGCAGGAACCTATCCGCGCTGTTCTCCTAGGGATGTTTCATTCTGCACTAATGTAGCATGCGCCGTGGCTTGATGGAACGTAACTGTACTGCAGTGTGACTCCACCGTATGTACCAAATCTACCCATTGTTACGTGTCTATCATGGGAAAGAACTGAAACCTGATTGAAAGCATTGAAATCTGATAGGACAGTCCTTCTATTTCATTCGTGCAGTGAACTCGTATGCAGCTATGAAGGCTAAGTGATCAGAAAACTTTAAAATTACTGTAGCACGAGCATCCCTTGCCCAAAATGCTTAAGGCAAATGTTTCAGATTTCTATGTTTTTTTACAGTCAGAAATGTTTGCCTAGACTTACGGGAATACCCCTAATGCAAAGCTTTGAAATCTGAAATTCTCTGAAATCAAACCATTTTGAGTGCTAAACACTCAAATTAACAGGTGTTAAAAAATATTTTGGATGCTGACTGATTACAGACTTTACACTTTCAGGTTAAGGATGCTTCATCGATGCTGTAAAATGCTAAATGCAGGAAGGAGAGCAGAGTATTAAGCCAGAAATTCTGTAGATCAGCAGCTTGGAAGGAAAAGTAAGTGGTAATTATATTTGAATATTTCTTTGTAATTTTAACTATCTTTAAATTAGTCACACTATTATATAATTATTTTATAATCCTAAGTGATTTAAGCAGTTTCACTATTTTAAACAACTACATGTTACTTAAAAGTGGTTCAAACTCTTATGGAATATAGTATGGTCAGATACAATAAAGATCATAAATATGTTTATAACCATTGACTAGTTTCTTCCTGTTTTAAGGAAATGAATTAAGTTCTGCCAAAGTTACTATTGGCTATAAAGAAGAATTCACTCAAGACATTTGTAGGAAAATGATATTCCTGGAAAATATGAAGTTAAGTGAAATAAATAAAACATACAAACTAAATATCATAAAGTATCTTTCATTTGAGTAAGGCAAAGTACAAATAAGAAGCAAAATAAAGGGCTGATAGGAGGAAACAAGGACAGAGGTCTTTTGCAAATGGCCAGGGGGACAGGAGAATAAGAAGGAGGGGAGTGGAGATAGAAAGGGGAAGAAAAAGGATTTAAAATGTTTCACTTACACGTACCTAATACTCGCAATGACTATAAACATTACCTATCATAACCATGAGCTAATAATAATGATAATAGCAGAGACGGAAAATGACCAAAGGGGATTTAAAGAAGGAGGGTGGGTGGGGGGATTAAAAAAGAATCAAGCTGTGTGATGTACACTCACCTACTCCCCAACATGAATGAATGTAAATTTCATGTACTGCAAACATGTGCTAACAAAATTTTTTAAAAGTGTATAAAGATGTTAGTTATACTGTATTTTATTTTTTTAAAAACTTATTTGAAACAAGCTGGTGTACAGCTGTGATGTAGTGGTATGATACCCAAAACATCTCAACAGCGATGAGATAAGGCACTAGGTAGGTGTCATGTATCAGGTAGTTAAGGGAAGGTTAATAAGCAGTTCTCATGGATGAGTGATGTAACCGCAAACACAGATGATACATTAAGGAATGTTTCATTTGGAGGAGGAAACAGGTATTAATCAAAGAATTACACACCAAAAAATGGGGGAAGATGTAATTCTGATCAGTGCTAAAAACAGGAGGAAAACAGTCTTTTCATGGTTTAAAGATAACACTGAGCAGGTCAGAGAGGCAGGATGCCACACAACTCCCTGAGAAGCAGATGGGGCAGCTAGAATGTGATGTTTATTAAAGCACTGAAGACAGATGAATGAAAGACACATAAATAAAAGAACATGAACTAATACTTATACTTACAATTACAGTATGTGGAGTTGGAAAGAAAATAGAAATAGATGTATTAAGTGGTAGAACAGTGGGTATTGATTATTTTCCTGAAGTGATTTATAATATTCTTATGTAATTTTTATGTTTCAGTATTTTAACTACAATCATTTATTAACATTTTTACTGGAACTAATTATATTTTTTGTATATTCAAAGTTACAGACTTACATGCAAAATAATGTTTGAAAAAGTCTACCATGCATTATGAAGTTGTTATTTTAAAATATAAATATTGAATGTTAAAGATCTAAATTAATATATGTTCATTATTGGGGCAGTCATTCTGGTTGTAAATATCTTTATTCTTTGGTATACTCTGTTAAATGTTCATAATGAATTTTGTGTTGCTTCCTAATTTCTCTTGTAGTCAGTTTTATTTGCTTTACATCTCAAAGGTAAGGACTGAAACTATATCAACACTATAATAAGGTTAAACCTTACCCTATTTACTTTCTTTCCATTAAAAGAGTTAATTGATTTTAGTAACTGAGAAAAGGAAGTCATCAATACTGTTCTGCTCGGTGGATGATATAGGCTGATATGGTCAATGCTTTGTCTAGATTTTGCATTTTATAGTCTGTATCCAGGTTTACTTTGTCCCCCTGCAATGGACATAGGACCCTGCCAAGTGACCTCAATGTCCCTATGTGCAGGGTGGAATTCTCACATTCCCTTGTACTAAGCTCCTTGCATCTCGGCATTTAGGGTAAGTAGAGCCAGGAGAGGCACCCAGATGCCCCCAGAGGTGTGTTGGGCCAATGGACAGCTTCATACTTAGACACCCTCTCTGTGAGCAAGGCCTCCAGGGAACAGCTAGATAATCCCTGTGCTGAAATCTTTGGGAAAGTGCAGAGTCGGAGAGCAGGACACAGGGCCGAGCGCCATGTTTTCATCCTGGGCCACAGATGTGACTTCAGGGTCTGAGGCTCTCAGACCTGATCGGGTGATTCTAGAATAAGTAAAACTTGCACTGAAATGAAGGACAGAACTCAGTCCTGAGATGGTCGGTCCCACCATCTTGCCTGTCTCTCTTCTTCTCTCCTTCTTTCATCTGTTCTTCTTCCTTCTCCTTTTCTTTCTGTCTCCTTTTCTTTCCTCTTCCTCCTTTTCTTCTTTTCCCTTCTTTCTCCTTCTTTTCCCTCTTTCTTTTCTACCCTCTCCCCTCCTCTTCATTTTTCTGTTTCTCCATCATAGTCTTTCCCTCTATTCAATTTCTTTTCTGATTTTTTTCCTTTTATTCTTTTTAAAATTATAATTTAATTTCGTGCTTGACATCACTTTTGTAGTTCTGTACACATGAGGTCCAGTGTGATGCTCTGCTGGATGTACATATTTCATCTGGACTTGATTCTCCACCCTATTCTCCCTCCACCAGTGACTTTCTACACTCTTCCTCCCTCTCAGCTTCGTTATTAACCATTATTTGCTCTTTCTTTCCAGATGTTAAAGCTGGTGATGTCATGATGAAGGCATCCACTGTTGGCAGGTCCTCCATAAGAGAAATCCTGTCCCCACAGCATGCCAGGTGCCAGGCCTCCTCCCCTATGTCCGTGTTTTAGACCCTAATGAGCAAACTTCCAGCCCTTCCCCAGAGCTGAGACTGAACTCAAAGACTGAGGCTTCACCAGGTTCATGGCTCCACTCTTCACAGCTTCACTTTGAATTAGAAACTCTGATTCTTCCTTCCTGACACAACCTGGTTGACCAAGGTTGGGAGGGTGGCAGAAGCCTCCCAGGACAGCCAGGGCTCGGCTCTCGTGATTTGTCCTTGGTGAATCCTTTCCTCAACTAGGGTCTCCATGGTGTCCTTTTAGCTCATGACCCTCTTGCTTCTTTTCTGGCATTTGTCACCAATAAAACTTGACATTTAAAATTGCAGTCAACTGTGTATTGAACTGTTTGTTTGCTCTTTATGCCCCCGCCTCGATGAGAACGCATACTTTAGGAGGGAAGGGAGACACACTATTTGTTATTCACCATCAGCGCCTGGCTCCCAGAATGGTATCTTGGATGTGCTTGGTAAGTATTGGCTACATCAAGAAAAGATTCAGTAAATAAAAGTAGTTTTATTCAAGATATCATGAGTTGTTCTTGAATGAAGCATTCAAGAGACCAGATATTATTTTAAATAAACAAACAAAAATCCGAGACTCAGTGATCTATTATGGTGTGGTCCAAGCAGGAAGCACTTTAAGAGTATGAAAGAAAACAAATACATAAAAAAATCCTAAAAAATAATGAAATAAAACATTTCACATGAACTTTCTAAAAAGAGAAAGGACAAGTGGAAATAATTTCAAATGGAATTAATTTTAGCAATATATTTCATTTAACTCATTTAACTCATTTAACTCATGCATAAAAAATATCATTTCAGCATTAAGGAACAATAAATAAGTTATTTTATATTTCTTTTAGTTGTCTTTGTTGTTATGTCTTTAATTTCTTTCTTTTTTTGTCTAAGTCTTCAAACACCAGTGTATGACATTTAGGCAATCTCCATTCTCACTAGCTGCATTTCAAGTGCTAATTTCTGCATGTAGTAGGGGCTGCCATGTTGGATAGAGTAGCTCTACACACATGTTTTCCCTCTAGGACCCTGAGGCAAAGAAGGTTTGGGACTGGGCCATAACCATGTCCCAAGGAGACGCAGTACCCCTAGAGTTGGGCATTTCCCCATATCTAAGCATGGTGTTGAATGTGGGCAGCTTCTTCACAGTGAATCAGAATTGAGTTACCCTGGAAATTAAAATACAAAGGCCACCATATTATGGAACACTTTGTCTCCCAGATAAGCCCTAATCCCTAGTATTTCAGAACGTGAATTTATCTGAAAACAGAATAGCTTCAGGTATACAACTCCTTAAATGGAGCTCACACTGAAGCAGGGTGAAAGAAGTAGAGACAGAGACACAGAAGGAGAAGGCCATGGGACCACCTAGGCAGAGATGGGATGAAGCAACCACAGAATATGGGACTCCAAGGATATCTGGACACCACTTCAAGCTAAGAAAAGGCTAGAAGTTTCTTTACCCAGAGCCTCAGTGGGCCACGGACCTGTCAACACCTGAATTTCACTCTTGCAACTTCCAGAACTATGAGGATAAACATCTTCTGGGTCTTTGAATCAAGCCATTCAGTTTGAGATCATTTGTTACAGCAGACTTAGGAAACTAATATATAAAAGTAGGGCCACCAGATAAAGTAGAGGATGCCAAGATAAATTCAAAGTTCAGATACAAAATGAAAAACTATTAAATAGTAAATGTATCCCTTGAGGTACTGAAGACATATACTGGACTGGTGTCCTATACTTTTTTATTGTGAAATCTGGCAACCCTACCCTCAAAACCACTTCCCATGGTATCAACCACAGCTTTCAAAAACACTAGCTGTCGTCAGGATGTCCTGGTGGCTTGACTGTAGAAAGCAATAGGTACTTATTTATGTGTTGTGTGTGAATAAATACACACATGTGCAGGCTTTCTAAAGTTCTTACGCATTCATGAAGCGATGTAGTAATATTCATTTTAGCAGGGACAGAAATCAGAAAAACACCAACATCTAATAAATAACAATGGTATTGAATCACTGCCTACAAACCGGCCAGTGGAAAAGCTCTCTGACGCCACAGGATCCTAACACTGTCATCTCATCACAGCCACGCTACAGCACGCGCCTGCCTGAGCCAGTGGGCAGCTGCAAGTCCAAACAGGTCCGGCTGCCTGGGAAAATTACCGAGCCCTGCAGACTGCACCTTGCTAACTGCTGGTGCGTGCTGTTCCCCAAAGCTCTAATCCCCTCCTTCTGCTGGAGCCACGAACTGACGGGGACAGACTTTATGGATTTTATTAGCCAAGCAGATGTTCTTGATATCTGGGAGATGTGCCCACCACTCTTTCAGGACACAAAGGGGAGGGACTGTTTCCTTTGCTGCTCCCTCCTTCTCCATGGCTTCTGCCCCCAGCAGTGGGCTTCCTGCCATTCATCCAGGAGATTTCTGTTCTTCCTGCAAGACAGAGGGGCCTGCAGGGCAGCACATCTTACCAGGCAGAGATAAACTGGCCTGAATATTTTACGATCTTGCCTGTTGGGAAGAGTAGTTCTGGGTGTGTACTAAGTTCAAGAAGTTGTTGGAAAGGGGGAAAAAAACCCAAACAAACAAGAAATGAGTATTTCTGGTGCATGTGTGTATAGTATGGTTATAAGTAGCTTATATTTTTATATAGGCAAAGTTTTGGCTCGGATTTAAGGAACTCCAGTGTTTACTGATGATTAATTAACCCCACCAAGATTTATTGAGAACATCCTGTCCACTCAGGAATTAAATGCTGGCAATCTAGTGGCAAAGAAAGAAAGACAAGTTCCTGACCTTCGTGGAACTTACCTTCCAATGAGAGGAACTGGATAACAGTCAAGCCAACAAATAAACACCTTATATTTCATTTTAATAAACATTGGGAAGGAAATCAGTAGGGCTCAAAGAACAAGAGTACTCAAGAGAGCTATTTTAGGAATAGGCATTAACAAGAAACCCAAAACATGGCAAGGAGATAGACAAGGAGAATGTCTGCAGACATTTCAAAAGCCCCAGACTTTTCAAAAGTAAATGGACTTGGGATGTGTCAAAGAGTACCTCAGAAACTTAATTCTATAAACCTCTGGAAGAGTTGTAGTTTTGCAAAAGAGATCATACCCCCAAATACCCACAGCATGAAAGAACTCGCTTTGGCATGCAGAAAGGTGCTACTTACTGAATGCAGGAGTCGCTCCTGTAGCTATACTCATTCTAGTTTGTAGGACACTTAGAAGAATCAAGCACAGTCACTCAAACAATTTCCGTACTGCACAGTTCTCCCCTTGAAAAAAGCTCTACGCCTGAGAAATTAAGACAGGAACCAAATGAAGAAGGTGGAGAAAAAAGTGGAAACTGGAAACAAAAATGTTTCAGCTACGAATTCCCTACACACCAGTGGGCATCATGCTACCTCTTTGAAAGAGTTTCCAGATAAATCGTTCATCTTAATGGCTAAGGACAGTTATCATGAAATAAATGTGTTTCTCCACTGCCACCTTTTTTTTTCCTTTTCACATGAATACGATCCACTTAACCAACACTAGGATGAGGCACATCAATCTAGCAAGCAAATGAAGACAGAAACCTTATAGTCTCAAGATTTCAGGGAGATTGAACTATCAAAGTCATTTGAGAACATGACAAGGAAACACACCCTTAATGCCTGATGTCTTCCAACACCACAATTTTACTCCCAGGAATGAACATTCTATTCTCTGTACTTTGGATATGAAATCCACAGTCCATGTTGACTTCGTCGTGGAGAGGGATGGGGGTTAGAGCAACACCAGATAGAGATTTGGGGGCTCATGATGCAGTTCAGGACATTCCCCACCCTCCACACATCTTGGAAGGTCAGTTCTAGCCCTCACTATTCCTAGTGTTCCCACAGGCAAGATTTGCCTCTGTCACTTGACAGAATAACTATTTTTTTCCCAATAGATTTGCATTCTTGGGCACACATGGACTGATAGAAGCATTCATGCTGCAGAACTCACAACTAACTGCTTTCTACTGCTTTCTACTGCTGAATCACAGTTGCCAGGTTCCTCCTCTGGCCCATGACTTGATTATAAGCTTCGGAGCACTGAACCGTGTTTATTTTCTCTGTTTTGTGCTGCCCTCTGCCCATGGCTATTTGTTTGAATAAAACAAACAAACACCACCACCACAACAACAAATCCAACCAAATAAGCAAACGAAGCCACACACATGCGTAGCCAATATGTGAACTCACAAGTAGACTCCCAGGTTAGAGCCCTTCCTGGTCACATAGAGAAATCCATCTACAAACAAGAAGCCATGTGTGTGAGCTACACGTGTACCTGCTCATGTTTGGACTGTCTGTTTCTGACGTTGCCCCACACATCCCTCAGCACCCTTCCATCTTTGCATATTTTTACTAGAGAATTCCCGGCACCTGGTTGGGGTGCAGTCGCTTTGCAGCCTGAAGCTGACAGACAGGCCCACATTAGAGGTTTACAGTCTTCTGTTCTTCAGGGCTCACTACTTAGGCCCCAGACCAGGTGGTCAGCAAGGTCGAACACAGTTCATGCGCCTGACTCTCTTTTATGAGTCAGAACTCAACCGTGGGCCTTAAGGGAGACAATCTATTTAAACACCCCCTACACTGGGGTCCCAGATGGTGGCGAGGCCAAAGCAAAGGTGTCAAACCATGTGTGGTCCTTAAATAGTCCTTTATGTTTGTCGCAGGAGTTGAGCCTGCGGCCTGGACCCATTCCAGTTGGTAATTGATAATTTCAACTGGTAATTATGTGCTCTGGGTGGTTTCGGTTGGCATTCCACACATCCTGTCCTCAAATGGCGAGAGGTGTCTCCGGGTTTCATGCCAGAGGTGGCTCCATTTCAAGCCCCATAAAGTTTCTAAATACCTCTGGAATGCTGCAGAATGAAAGATGCTGTCCTCGTAAAACACACGGGCTTCTCAAAAGAAAACCCATTACTCTCCGATAATGACAATTTTTCCTTGTCCTTATGCTCCTTGTTAAAGGAAAATGTCAATTAATAAAGAATACACACATCGCCCTTTCCAGGAATTAGCTGCCTGTGCCAGCCACTGTCATAGGGGGCTAAACAAGTAATCAGTTTGCAAATCCTTATGTTGGAATATACAGAGATGTTCTAGGTTCAACACTTGTCTTCTTTTATTTTTCCTTTTCCACTGTTTGATATATGTGAAAGGTGTACTCCCTCATCTTCCCATGGCTATAATTAAGAAGACATGCTTTTTTCTGTTTTGAGTGGACGCTGGCCAGGGTTTTATGGGAACAGCAGCAGAAATGCAATTGTGCCCATCTTCTTCTTACTCTTCCCAAAGGGCTGGAAAAGCAACGTCAGCTAAAGATTGTGATAAGCTGACCACGAGGCCAAGCACTGTCAAGACTCATGTGCAAGAGTCTCAGATGGCAGTGTCCCAAGAAAGTACCAGCCTGCTGCACACACACACTCGGGTCATTGCCTATGGGTTTGCTTCTCTATTGCTGGGTAGCAAACTGTGAGGTTAATGCAATCCAAGTGCCTTAAAACTTCAGCCCTTTATTGTTCCCCAGTTGTGGGTTGATTGGGCTCCGTGGAGTGGTTGTGAGGCTGGTCTCACTGAAAGTGTTTGAGTGGCTGCGCTAAAAGGGAGGCTAGGGTTTGAGTATACAGAGAAAAGCCTGCAATGGCTCATTCCCTCAGTATCCTGTCTCGGGGCGGTTCCTCCTCCAAGTGGTCCCTCAAATGATCTGCTGGACTCCTTAGACCAGAGTTCATGGCTCCAGAGAGAAAATTTTACAATTTTCAGAAATTGTAGTCATCCTAAAGACTTGACCCACACTGCAGAACTTCCTGTCCCTTATCACAGCGGGTGGGTCCATGTGGTAGGGAAGACACAGGTGTGTGAAGACAGGCAGATAAGATTCCTGGGTCACAGGTGAAGAAGAGCCAAAAACCACCGCCATCTTCCTTGTCAACATCCATCTAAGGCTTGGCACCAAACGCCTGAGCCCAGATTCCTTACCCTGTGCTCCCTCTTCTCCGACCTGGCACTGCCTCATCTCTGGTCAGTCTGCCCCTTAGACTGGTGGCACTTTGGGTTTTCCCTTCAGAGCAGCATTGACAGTCCCCATTCCTCCCATGTTCTACTTCCCTGAAAGCTCATAAGGAATTTTTCCCTTGTGACAGCTAATCCTGATTATGCACTTGACTGGGTTCCTGCAATGGTGATTATCTTCGGAAGGCACTAACTGCACGCATGGGTTAACCACTCACAAGTTCACAGCGGAATGGGCTACTAGGAGGCGGGGCTTGTTTGAAGGAAGTGGGTGATGGGCATGACATTAGACACGGTATCTGACCCCTGGACCCTTATCCTCTGGCTCTTTCCCATCTGCACTACTTCTTGAATGCTGTGAGCTGTGCTCTAACATGTTCTGCTGTCATCATAGAAGCCAGCTGACCATGGACTGAAACCTCGGAAACTGTGAACCAAAATAAAACTTCCCTCCTTGAAGTTGCAGGGATGAGGTGTTTTGTTTCAGCAGCAGGAGAGCTGACTAATGAGCCTTTTGACATGAGATCCAATAGGAATTCCTACCAAAGTCAAGTCAATATCATTCGGTGACTAAAAAAATTGGGAAGTGGCATAAATAATATGACATCATTTAAAAATACATACAGAGGCATATATGTCTTTACTGAAACTATATGGATCAACATCTCCTAAGTGGGAATATTTGAGTGCTAGAAAGGGAAAGAGATAATTGTTACATTTTATTTCCCTCCAGATGTTAAAAATTGCACTTACCCCTTACTGCTTTTATAATAAAAATTCATTAAGAAATCTAGCTGATGAGAAACATTTGCTATACTGCACTCTATCCTTTGGACTAGTTATTTTTTGACATTACAGAACAATTCTCCTAAAGATCTCCTAATTTGGACATCCCCAAGGATTCACACAAAGCCACAGACACACGCGCATACACACGTACCCTATCCCTCTGCATACCTATCATTAAACATTATGTAGTAAATGTGTTCAACACGCAGCCCCAATGTCCAGAGCTCACATACTGTTTCCAAAATCAAAATCAATACTGAGAAGTTAATTTTGATCAAAAGTGCAAGGCCAAGCCCTGCCTGTCCATGACTTGGCCCCTATTTTCTGAGTTCTGAGTACTGAGAAGCATTCTCCATTATATTGGCCCCAGTGTCTGGGTCGCTCAGAGAGACAGGCACTGATGGAGAGCAGTTCAAGTAGAACCACCCCCAGCACTAAGGTGAGTGAGTCTCTTGCCCGTCTGTTGATCATTTCCCAGGATGCCTCTCCGAGGGGCAGCCCACCGTCAATTCCAGATTGCACATATTTATGAGAACAGGTTCTTTGCTGCAAGGTGGGTGTGACATGGTAGAGCATTTCAGAGCTGGTCAATGGCTACAGGGCTCTATCAGATGATACCATAATTTGACTCAGCTCAGTAAAATTGAGCTTTTAGGGCAGACAAAAAATATTTTCGTGTTCCATAAATGCTTGTTCAAAGAACGCTGTAGAGCTTCTACCTTCTCTGCCCCAGCGCAGCCACTGAAGCAGCCTCATCTCAGTATTATTAACTCACATGAGGGGATAAGTTTGGGGTGTTAAACATACTGGGCATATTGAAAAGTCCATTGACCGGCAGCCTTCGTTGAGCACGAAATCAGTCAAGAGCAAGCCTGAATTCTCCTGAGTTTTGGGTCTGGTTGGAGGGACCCAATGTTGTTTGATCCCGACTTTGCACCCATACAGGTAGAAGAGTATTAAGAGCATCTACTCAGCATTTTCCTAAACTGGCTCCAAGAACTTGTTTCCAAGGGGGAGACTTCAAGAACACAGCAGTGGTAAGAGCTAATCCTGCTTAACAGGAGATACCAAGAGCAGGAGAAAATCCAGGCAGCTATGGCCCCTCTGTGAACTGAAGACCACATGTGCTGTTTTATTGCTTCATCATACCACCTCCATGCCTCAGTTCCAAGAGTACTCCCATTTTTCAGAAGAGGAAGTTGAGGCTCTAAGATGCTCATTCAAAAAAATTGTCTGCATTTTTGACAAAGAATAAAACTATGTATAAAACAAAAACTCCACTTCCATGCATTCCTGTGCATAATTTGTTTGAACAAGATTCTTCAGTTAAAATCAGAAATGTTCTAAAACCCCAGGATTGACCTTTCCATACATTTTTTCCACCTACAGATGGAAAACCTGCTGCTCAGATAACCACAGTGGTCTGAATTCATAAAGACACTATGTGACAGGGTGAGAAACAGGAGAGAGGAGACCTATGAGTGACAATCCCATTGTCAGCTCCTGTCTGTCAGTTTGTTAGGTGCTATGCTATTCAGAAGTGAGTTCATCTCACCCTCAGGATCACAGGAGGTGGAGTCTTATTACATTCTTTATTTCAGACTGGGACACATGCAGATAAGTGAGTCACTTGGCTTAAGTCACAAAGCAGCAGAGCCAGATTTCAGGTTGGGACTGTCTTTAGCCAGGGTCTTGGCTTGTGACTATTTGATGTGCTGTCTCTGGTGAGACGGTATGACAGCTAAGTTGTACAGTCAACTGACAAGGGCTGTTGAAGCTAGAGATTGCTCACAAGTGTCAGGATAAGGCAAGGCCAGCCCTGAAAACACAGAGAGCACAAAACAAGCCAGGTATACAAGCTGTTCCAGCTCCAAAAAGTCAAGGAGCCCAATTCAGCCAGGCAAACCAGTTGCTAGGCAGCGGGGTTGAAATTGACATCATCCTTCTGAGTGTATAAATAAACATGCTGCAGTGGTTGAGCACTTCCTTCTCTCCCATCCAGGAGATTAAGGGCTCCATTTGACCCCAGCTTTTGTCTTTTCTCCCATCTCCATCTACACAGTTGGACATTGCTCTTGTTGATAAGATTAGGGGGCAAATCAGGGAGTTGGGGTGAATGCTCTATGGCTGGTTGGCTGCAGAGAATTTTTTGCAGTATTTCTAAAAGCTCTCAAACCCACATCCCAGAGTCTTCAGTTCCTTCAGGTCATTGCAGAGTCTTCAGTTCCTTTAGGTACCTACGTTTTGATACCACCGTCAGGTCTAGGAGGTCCGAGCAGCACATTGGTAGTCCTGATGCCATCGGTGTGGGTCGCAGGAGGGCTCTCAAAGGTGGCAGTGGATCCTAGGAGTTAAGGATTCATTTAAAAATTCTCAAGAGCATGAGCTTATTTATGCATTTTAGTTTTGTTGTTGTAATGATTATTTGATCCTTGCATAAGTAGCACACAACTCTACAGGTTCGCAGAGGGGGAGCCTCTCCTCATTTGTTCTGCAGACCTGGTCAAATGTCAGCTGAGACAAGCATTGGCTCCCATATGTCTGAAGCCCCATTTCCTCTTCTGCAAAGCAGAGATAATGCAGCACTTCTCTCGTTGACTTGTAGTGAGAATTCAGTAAGGTTAAGCCTCAGTTACAGCACAGTTCAAAAGCTTTGGTAAATGTATATGACTTAAACATGAGTACTTGGGTAAGCAGACTCTAGTGTGTGCCTGTATGTGGGGTCTCTAGCTCTAAGATGGGTGAGAACCACAGAACTCTCTGTCCACACAAACTCACACATATTTAGTCTTGTTTTCCAGTGATACCAAGAAAGAAGTTGTCATCTGGTGTACATGTTTAACTTTGCACTCACATGTGCCTGTTCAGGTGTGTGT
Source organism: Dolichotis patagonum (assembly GCA_004027295.1). Taxonomy (NCBI): domain Eukaryota; kingdom Metazoa; phylum Chordata; class Mammalia; order Rodentia; family Caviidae; genus Dolichotis; species Dolichotis patagonum. The sequence goes on from PVJX010000320.1 coordinate 15,091, forward strand.
ACATGCACAATATTTAAATGCTTATTTAAAAAGTAGCAGCTTTAATTTTCTTCCAAGAAACACAAACATTGTGGAACCCCTTATAGATATTTAATAGCTGGTGATCAGCTTTTACCATGTCACTGATTGTTTTTGCCATTTTCTTAGCAACCTGTATCTGAAACAATGTGTGCAGATCCATTTCTTTGGCTGCGATTGGGTGCCATCCTTCTGAGATGTCACTTCCTCTCCTTTCCCTCACAGGCATAAGAAGTCTTCTGCCATGGTCCCCATATCTCAGCCCGGTCCAGGATTAAGGGTGTGAGCAGGAGTGATGACACTCACAGCTCATTGCTTCACCCCACTCTGCACTCCCTCCTCAAGACTCTCCAAAATGCTGCGTATCAGACATCGGCAAGACAGTCCGGTGTCTTTACCCATGGCCACTTCCTCCTGCTCACCCACAGGCAGCCTGACATAGAGGAAATTGAGAAGTAGCATGATCCACCTCAAAAAGCCAGCTCCAACGCTGCTGCCTTAGGGGTCTGGAGAAAGTGATTCAGTCTGGCTTATCATCCTACTCCCCACCATTAAATCCTTCCCTGGTTTAGGACAGTGCATCTCCAAATACGTTTTCCAGCATTTCCTGGAAATGTGTTAGAAACACAGGTTCTTTGGGCTTCACCCCAGACTCACAGAGTCAGAAACACTAGCTGTGGGGCCCAGAAACCTCCAGGGGGTGCCAAGAGCACCCCAGATATGAAAACCACTTGCTTTGCTATTACTGCTTTGTCCCTTACATGATAAGTCTTACCTGAGCCATCCAACTATGCCTCTGTTATTCTCAAAGAGTGCTGCCCGTGTCTTCTATACTCCCTACCCATCTTTGGCTGAATCCCACGTAAACTCCTGCATCTGTACTGGAAAGTCCCCCTCTCTAAGAGACACTGCTGTGCCATCCTGGTAGTATTTTTCCTACCCTGGAGTCCTTGATATTTCTGCTGTGGCAAGGCTTCTGGTCCAACTTATCCATTTCCCTGAGCAACTCCAAGATTCTGTGGACAGGACTCATGCTGATTGTCCCCACGCATGTGCAGCTGTGGAATAAGCAAAGTGTCGTTTCTGACATGCAACCTCAAGGTGACATCCTTCTTGTCCTCCACCAAGTCTCCCCAAATGTCACAGCACACACACTGTGTCCTCCCTGATCCTGTCAAACTTGGGATCTGACAAGGGAGCAGTCTGGATCATGCAGGGGAACAATTTCTTAGTGGGGCAAGATCGTTGATGTTACCTGAAGCCCATATCTCAAGCTACATTCAAACATCAGAAAAGCTAAACCAATTTGTGTTTGTTTAAAGTGATATTTTCTCTAGCATTTCTCCAGTAACACTTGATAAATAAATATTAACCTGGGAAAAAAATGATGATCAGACCACGTGGTGTCTAAAAGTTCAGCAGAGTGAGTTATTAATCATTGACTTTCTCATATGGTAAAGGGAACCAAATTTTAAGGGAAAATATACTGCAGTAGGGGAGGAGAAAATTCAAGTTGGTTTCCATGTATAATCAAAAAGGAAGGGAATAAAAATGAAGAGGAAACATGAGGTAATGTAACATTGGGTATATTCTTCAAACTAACGCAATAAGTATCTATTGAGTTCATATTAGGAGTTCATAAAACATAACTGGTTGAAGGACTGACTATCACAAAAAGCATGCCATGTGCATGCCGTTGTGTGCTGACCTCTGGGGTCTGTGCTGTGACTATCACTGTTTTAGGGAAGGACTGAAGTGTAAGAAGTAACATCAAATAAGGTTCACATCCAGGCCCTTGCTATTCGCTGAGGGGAAAGAACATGCAGTCAGGAAAGGCTTCCTGGAAGAGGAAAGGCATTCTGTAGAGGACAAAGTTGAGGAGAGACAGTGGGTCCAAAGGAACTGCTCTCCCTAGGAAAGACTCCAAGCCTGGGAAGGTCTGGGGGAAGATGATAGGAGGTCTGTGCACTAGCGGGGTAGATCTCAGAGTGAGCCCAGGTCCTTGGACTCCTCTGCAGGATTAGTTAACTACACAAGGCTGGGCCTCAATCCCAAAGTTTCTGATTCAACAGTGGGGGCAAAAGGTGCTGAGAGTTTCATGGTTAATGTATTCCCCAAGCAAGCCGTGGTTACAGGAACTCTACTTTCAGAATCACTGGCCTACCTATTCCTGGATAAAGACATCAGGTGCATACCTATAATTCTAGCACTCAGGGAGGCTGAGGCAGGAGGACTGCAAGTTTGAGCTCTCTCTGGGGAACTTAGTGACTCATTGAAAACCACTCTCCAAATAAAAAATAAAAAGGACTGGGGAGGTAACTCAGTGTGAACACCCTCATTTCAATCTACATTATTGGAAAAAAAATCCCAGGAAACATCAAGTTCCGTCCTAGGGTGGAAGCAAGGGTAAAACTATAAATCATGTTCTTCTGCTGCCCACATCCTTGGCACAGGCCCTGTGCACTGTATGAAGCATGCTCAAACCACTCCTCAGCCTAACTTTCACACCCCGAAGACCTCGATGGCAAAGCCAAGGGGTCCCCACCCAGCACATCGCGGAGTTTCACAGCCCTGAGATCTCAGATCTCACACCTGGCAGAAGAGATAGTCATGGCCTCCTAACGTACATCTAGATACTTGGGACTTGGCACCTGTTGAAAGGGCTCCTGCATGCCTTAATTATTCCACCCTGGGTGTGACTCAGAGAGGAATGGAGTGGCTCATTATGAAGCCTCCTTGCCTGCAACCAGATCCCAGATTGGGAAGCTCCGGGTTCTAATTGTGCTATTAACTCTGATTAGATATAGGTGGCTCTTTATTCTTGCTACTGTTACCATCCTAATCTGAGTTTCTTCATCTTTGAAGTGGGGATGAGGTCGCTTTATTGTTTCAAGATTGGATGCCGGGTTGCTGCTTATTAAATGCTAATTAGTACATGATAAGTGCAATTAGAGGGTCGGAGATGGTGCTGTGCCCTGCCCAGCAGCACCAAGCTGGCCTCCCCATGCCAAACCAGCTCCCCAGCTCCCGAGAGAATAGTTGGGAAGCAAAACAGTCCCGAATAACTTGTTTGCTGCCAAGACCGAGTTGCAGCTGCTGTGTAGATTTTACATCTTTTAGGTTGTATATTTGCTCTTTATCTTATTTCCTCCCTCTGCCTGCAGGCACTGACTGGAGGATTGGTAGATGCACCTTGCAAGGTGTGCCTGACAGCTGACTGGTGCAGCAAAGGGGTACTGCAAGCTTTGCTTGTATTGGGTTTTGTTACTGATGAGAAATCCTAAGAATTCTGCTGCTGCTGCTGCTGCTGCTACCCCTGCATGCTCTAGTCCTGAGATCTCTGTTCTTCCCTTTCCTTCATGGGCACAAGGAGGCTTCTGCTACTCCAGGCTAATTAACTATATTCCAGGTGGGAGAAGTGACAGGGCTTAACCTACCCCATTTTCACACAGGAAACAAAATGTGTCCCTAATGAGCTACCCTGTCTCTTAGTGGGCTTTCCCTTTAACCTCACTGGCAGTCCTGCCCTAGGGGTACAAGCATGTTCCCAGGTGGGGAGCAGCTCATTCTTAAACTGGAATGTGGGTGAAGGGGAAGGAGAGAATGGGCTTGGACTAAGCCCCTGCCTACATCCACCCAGTGGTTGCACTGCAGGTGAGCTGCATTTCCGCGGAAAACCCTGCATTGCCAAGCATTAGTCATTCAGCTTGGTCAAGTTCTCGCTTATCAGCTTCATGACTTGTGTAAACGTAGTAATAATCCACCCACCCCTCCAGAGGTGTAGCGGTGTTCATGATGTCACACGCGAAATGCCAGTGGCAGGCAAAGTGTGCATCCATGCCAAGTGACATGGGAGGGACAGTTTTCTTCCTTGACTCCACCGGCCCCACTGGGCCCCTGAATAGTGTGCCCTGCCCTTTCCCAGAGTCCTCAGGGAATCCAGAAGGAGTGCCCGATGTCCCCGTGGCTTGGTGAGCACGAAGTTTCTCCATGCCTTCCTAGTGGCCGGACTTTGCTCCTCGCTGGAGAGCAGGATCCTTCCGGAGAGCCTGCAGATCTTGGAAACACATCGTGGTTTGACCTTTAAACTACAGGTGCATAAAACCTTCTAGCATCTTGTTTTTCACGGTCAGAGTCCACACTGCTGGCCCCCTCATCACGTGGGCTGGCTCAGGGCCATCTGCTGTCCCAGAACTAGGAAGGACAAGGACTAATGACCTCCAATTGATATGTAACTTGCCCTAATATTGACCCTGGGCCTGTGGTTAGTGATTCCCTCCGCAGAGTAAATGATTGGTCCGTTCTGGCTGTTACCCTGCTTAACTCTGCCCCGGTCCTCACCGCTGTTTTGCACAACACACAGGCCTGGCCATTCATCATGTGGCAGGGGGGCCAGCCACACAGCCCTGCTATGAAGTGGACGTGGTGGCCAACTTTGCCATATTTCTTCTGAATCACTTAGGAGGGGCGGCCACCCTTCAGTAAGAGGTGGAAATAGAAAGTCCCCGCTAGAGACACATCTATGTCCCACTCTCCAAGTACATAATAGTAATGATAATAATAATTAATCATAACGTGACCTGAACACTTAGAAAGAGCCCAGCAGGCTAAGTATGTTAGATGAGAAGCACTCATTCCTCAATTACTGAACTACAAACACCTGCTCTAAGCTCTGTTTTAAGCACTGTATGATGAGGTTAGAACAACACGTTTCTTGCCCTCCGTGGGAAGAAAGCAGCGATTAGGTCTAGGTAATTAGGGCTTTCACGGAGAGAGCAGTAATTATTATTAGTCCTGATACTATCATAGCTTACTCCATACTAGGCACTTGGCCGCGTTATCTTTTCAAGCACCATCCTCATCATTATCCCATATGTGGGCTCCAAAACAGGTAACCCCCATCTTAGACCTGGCGCTAAAGTTCAGGAGGCTATATAACTGGTCCACAGTCTCATGGCTGTGGGGATCAAAGAGGGCAGTGCATGCCGGTCTGGCTGAGTACAAAGGCTGCACTCAGAACACCAGGGCTAGTTGCTTAGTATCACAACCAGGTTTTGCCTCTTCCTGTTTTTGCAACCTTGGGAAAGTTACTTATGATCTCTGGGCTTGGCTTTCCAATCTATGAAAAGGGCCTTCTAATGTAATCTATTCTACAGGGCAGTGAAGAGTGAACAGGTTAGGTGTTTGCAAAATGCTTTCATAGTTCCCAGATACAAAGACTGGGCTTCCAGGTCCTTTCCTGGTCAAGAAGCCCCTGCTGTGCCATAAGAGGGCTGCATCCCGGACCTCAGCCAGGATAAAGGGGAAGCGGCTGGGGTAAGATTTGAAGGGCAGCTGAAAGCTACAAGATGGGAGGGAAGACGGCCTTGCAGGCTGCAAAGCGGTGTTCACGGAGCCCCAACACACAGCCAGCGTGGAGGGACCCAGGAAGGGTCCAGGAGGATTGTGCGGGAGGAGGCAGGTATGGAGGAAGCCAAGGGCTTTGCTTGTGTGGGGAGATGGTACAGAATGGGAAGCAGAGAAAGGGCCCAGCCCAAAAAAGAATCTGGGCTTCAGTCTTGCAGTTTTCCACGCTCCGGAGAAGATAAGGTCCTCTGGTCAGCAACTGAAATGCCACTTATTTCTCCTCCAACTCCTCCCCCATCCACTGGAAGTAGGAAGCCCATGGCACAGGGTCCACAGCTTGCTAGTTTCCAGCTCTTCCTGTTTCCTCCTGCACAGGCTCTACCCCTGCCTGGGACAAAATGGCCTGGAGGAGCAGGGGGGCAATTTCCTAGTGAACTTCTGGTCCAAGCCTGAGCACTGCACCTTCCTGGGCAGAGCTCAGGGTAGTGTGGTGGGCCTCGACCCTGGAATGACCTTTGGAGTCACCTTCCTGGGCTCTGAGGCCTATCAGGTGGCTCAGCTCCCCTGCTAACAGCAAGGAGAGCACTGGCTTGTTAAGCTCCGAGGCTGAGAGTCTGCACCCCAGGGTCCAGATTTCAGGTAGAGAGTGGACCCTTGAAGGTGTGCACTGGCCGCTCAGCTCCCCAACTGCAGGGATCTCTTCATGCTGCCTCTGTCCTCAGAGAGGGACCCTGCGATGGAGAATAGAAGACTGTGCTCTCAGTGCACCCAGCCACCCGCCCCAGGGGATAGGCCGGCCTCCATAGTTTCCCAGAGCCCTGTGGGCAGCTACAAAGAAGCTTTTGAGGATAAACAAATACAGAATTGAGAAAATAAGGAAGGAGCTGGCATCTGAAGAATGTGAATATTTAGAAAATGCTGGGGAGTGGAGGCAGTGCAGGCTGTTCCCTTGGAGGTCAGCTGCCTGATGGCCTGTGACAAGGGACTTCAAAAAAATAAAAATAATAATACAGGAAAAGGAAAGGGAAAAGAAATCACAGTGGATGGCACAGTTCCTGCAAGGTGGGTTGTTTCCCATGAGTGAAAACAAAGACTGTGACAGATGACGACATAGAGGAGATAACCTGGGGACAAGGTGACCATCACTGCACACCTTGAGGGCGCTGAAAGGACTCCACCAGCCCCTTTTCACACAGCGCTACAGTTTGTTGTTATTGCCTAATGTCATATGACTGTTACATTTTTATTGGCTGAGAGATTCTGGGAAATTTAAAACCACCAGTGTCTGGAGTGGGCCAGGGCCAAACCTCAGAAAATGATGGCCACAAGCCAGCGACAGGACATACAGAAGTTTGGAGGCAAAAATCAAGGAAGTCTTGGCTGTCTTCTCTCAGCTATTCAGAGAGTGCTGAGAGGCAAATGGCAAAGATCTAACTGTGGAAGCACTCAATGCAAAGTTCGCCAATCTACGGTCATGAAAATTCCAAGATGCCCTTGGTTATTGTTTCCAATACTCCCATTCATTTGCTTATCCATTCATTCATCCATTTGCTAGACATTTGTGGCATGTCTGACAAGTACTAATACTTTCTACATCAGCCAGGTGTATTCTGCACACTTAATATGTGGCCTTTTGTTTATTTTTTACAGAAGAACTATAAAGCAGGTGCTATTACTGGCCTCATTTTGGAAATGGTAAAAGCAAAAGAGGCATAGGTAGGGTATTTGCTTCCTATGGCTGCTTAACAAATCACTATGAATTAAGAGTTTTAAACAATGCAAACTTATCTTTGACAGTTCTGGAGGTCAGAAGTCCAATATGGACTCTCAGGCTGAGCATCAACATGAATTTTTGACTTCCAGCTCCTGGAGGGAGCCCCCTCCTCCATCTTCCAAGCCAGCACAGCAGGTCAACTCCTCGCATGGCACCGTGATGCTGCCACCAACTTCCTGTTTTGCCTCCTGTTCCCAATTTTAAGGTTTCTGTGGTTATATTCACCCCACCTGCAGAATCCTAGCTTAACTATTTTAAGAATACAAACTGACAACTTTCAGTCTGAAACCTGGATTCCTTTCTCCCAAGCACCGTACTTGTTCTGGGGATTTAGGGTAAGGACATCTTTCAGGAACTGTTATTCCACGTACCCCAGATAGTAAAGTGGGTCAAGACCATGGTCAGTGTGCAGCATCCTTATGTTTCAGCTTTGAGTCTCTGATTTTTATCTCCTGTGTGCTAAGACTCAACTGGGAACTGCGGACAGACTCATCAACATGAAGTACTCTCCACCTTTGACCTCATGGCTCTATATTCTACTGGTTTCCTTGGACCAAAGACTTGTACATTGTGTACAAGAAGGGCAAGTCTTGTTATTAAAATGATACGCTGGTATCTGGATAGGCCCAGCTAAACTGCACAGAAGAGGCCCTAGGAACAAGAGAAGCAGCTTTTTAACAAATCACTCTGCAATCACTGTTTTAAATGAAATTTGTCTTCTTGGGACCCTGAACACATAATCACAATCAAAGCACAATGAAAACCCTCTCGTTTGACTTGATTTGTCCTTTAAGCCTGTTGTGAAGTGAAGGCAAATCTCCATCTTGGAAAGTAGATATTAATGGTGATTACTTGTGTCATCTTGGAATTCCTGTGGGATCTTGGCAGTCCTGAAGGGGACTAGTAAAGCAAGCTGTGGGTGTGTCTGGGTGGTCATGCAGATGTGACTTTGTGTACTGTATCTGTTCCTCACCCTTTCCTCTTATGGCACTATTCCTCTGCTCTGCTTCTTAACCACCATGACCTGAGCATCTTTGCCTCACCCTTTCATCATAATGTTCCTGCCTTGGAGCTAGGTGACCATGAACTGAATGCTCTGAAACCATAAACCAAATTAAACATCTTTTTGTTAGTGAGCTATAGGTGTTGGGCATTACAAACCAGGAATAAGAGAGCCAACAGAGTATTTTTTTCAATTACAATAGCTACCTGCTACCAAGTCTTTGTAAATAAGAAAAAGACAATGATTTGAGGTCAAATGACAGATTTAATTTGAATGTCCAAGAACTAGTAGAGGAAAAGATTCTGAGATTCTTTGGGAATCATTGGGGCACAAGCTACATTTTTGGAATTGGGATCACTTCTCAAGGGGAAATGTGTACCTGGAAATGTGCGATGAGGCAAGATTGTTAGATAACTTACTGTATTCTTTTGCCATCACACAGTCTGCTGTAAAACTGTCTCCCTCAGACCTCACTCAAGAAAACTCATAACTTTACTCCACATTTTCAGCCTAGGAGACCAGATAGTTGGTATTTAAAGATATAACTTCTCAGTCCCTCATCTCTAATCCTGGCTCTGACATTGTTAGTTGGGTGATCTTTGGAAATCACTGAACTTTATTTGGTTCATCTAGTTACCTCGCACTTCTCAGCCAGGAGCAGTCTGGAAATGTCTGGAGATACTATTGGTTGTTACACTGGAAAAGGATTGCTACTGGCATTTGGTCCATGCCTGGGATAGAACTAAGCATCTTAGGGGGCTCAGGGAACCCCACAGCAAAGGATGCTTTGACCCCAAATGCCTTTAGTGTCAAGGTTGAAAACCCACGTAGCACATAGGTATAATCACAACAGTGGACTTCTAGGGCTGTGACTGTTTTTAAGATGACACTTGAAAAGTGTTTACCATGTTGACTGGTGCATGCTGGGACACAGTCTAGGTCAACTATATGAATGTACAAAAGTATTACATGGAGCACAGTATCCAACTTGTATCTTACCACTCACTCTGACCTTCTCCCCCTTGCCCCCACACCAAAAACCAACTTTTTATAGCCACATCTGGAATGCATCCTTTACAGAGGCTTTTGAAGATAGGAAAGAGGTCATCCAGGCAGGTTAGGGCAGGCAGGGATTCCCAGTGTCCTTGAAAAGGCTAGCATTCTGGCCCCCCTCTCACGAGTTTTCTTTCCTGGGATGAGGGCCAAGCACCATTATGAATATTATTACCTCAATTAGAACAATTGTTACCAAGTATCTGGCACTTTATATACATTATTTTAATTTAATATTTCTTATAACCCAGCAATTAGGTCTTACTATTGTCCAGATGGTGAAGCTAAGAAAATGCTAAGTAACTTAGCCAAAATGAAATGGCTAGAGAGAGATAGCAGTTAGATTTAATCTTGCAACCACTTGAGTAGGATCATACATTCTGTGATTCCACTGTGGCCACTAAATTTGGTAGAGACCCAGAGAGGAAAGTACTACAGTCTGGTCCTGGAACCAGAACACAGAGCTGAATATCTGTCCCTCCTCCAAAGAAAGTCTGTATGCTTCTTTGCATGACAGAGAGCTGTCAGGTGCCTCCTCGAACATATCTGTAGCAGGCATCAAAAATGCTCTTGAAGAGTTAAACCACTAAGCATTTGTAATCATTCCTTCAAATGATATTAAAAATTCATTTTCTATGACACTGGCAGGGCTCCTTTCTCCCCCTCCCAAGCAACATCTATGGTTTCACAATCCATAATTCAAACCCAATCCTGGAAGAAATGTTGGAATGTTAAACATGTTACTCATGATGTGTGGCTATTTGATGGTACCACTATTGAGCAAGGAAATTAGACCCACATCAGGTATGGCTTTGAAGGAGATACCTGCAGCAGGGAACAACTTTGAAAGAGATTTTTCTTCCTGGGAGAAGTGTGTGGCCTGTGTCCATCTATCTCCCCCTAAAGTTCCTTAAAAACACATTGGCTTTTTTCCCTTCCTGTCTGACTTGTGTTTCAAAGTGTGTTTATTAGCATTCCCATTTCTCTTGCCAAATGGAATAACAATGGATGATTGACTGAATTTAAGCTTTTGATAGTGGGGCCTGCACTTTCTTGTTACGATGAAAACTCGTGGGTGATGCTCACAATTGATTTCCAAACATATTACACCGTTGTGATCGTCTACTGCAGAAGGAAAGCTAAATGGATGCCCAGTGCCTTAGAGGAAATAGATGAGCCTGTGACTTAAATCCGTGCTGCTTTTACCATGAATTCATGGATACAAAATGAACTCACAGAACAGTCTCCATCCCCAGAGCGAGACGGCCTACGTTTGTCCCTTAGCATCTGCTTTTGTATTTCCTTCTGTTCATTCAGCCTCCATGTTTTCAAGTGTGGTTGACAGGCTGATAACATAGGATCACCAGGGAGCCTCCCAGAGATGCAGGCTCCATGCTCCCATGCCGGGGACTTGGGTTCTGCACCGTCACCTGGAGCCCCAGTGAATCCTGTCCACAGTCAAACCTCAAAGGCACTGAGCACAAGGTCACTTGGCTAGCAACATCTCACCAGTAACAGCATCAGTCGCAGTCCTGCAGAAGGAAGGTGTGGGATCCATGAGTTCCCTCGCAGGCCTAGAGTTACTAGCTTAACCACTGAGCCGTTTTCTTTGCATGTTCCACACAAGGAATCTGGCGTCCTTTAGCTTAGTCATGTCTTTATATGTGCTCTTCCATGCAAAAACAACAGACCACAGAGCAGAGCAATTTCTGCAGTTCTGGAAATGTTCTATATCTCTGCTGTCCAGTATGGAAGCCATACCTGGCTATGGAGCCTCTGAACTGTGTGGAATGTAACTGAGGAAGTCTGTCTTCATTGCTTTTGCATTTTAATTAATTGACTATTCAGTAGCCACAGATGGCTATGGCCACCACGTTGAATAGCACAGCTGCAGGAAATAATCAATGTGGTGACAATTGGTGGAGAAGAGTTCCCAGACGTACTGAGCCAGGTCTAGATTGCTAGGGTTCTTGGTTCACCCAAGATTGGCACCAAAACTGGAGATGAACAGAGAGAACTGAGGGGATTTTCTTTTGGTGGGTTTAAGTCTCACCATAGTTGCTTTCTCTACCTAAATCTCCCACTTCCAGCCCTTTCTCCATTCAGAATTGGAGCCAACTTTGGTTTTCTATGTTCAGGCTTCTTAAAATGTCCTTTTATATATCTGTTTCTGTCTAAAAAATTCCTTTTTATCCTCCAAGATCAGATTTACAGCCAATCTTTTAGCTCCATGGCTGTTCTGTGGAGTTCCATCTCCTACCATGGCCCTCTCTGGGTAAGAGGCAACATGACCCAGGAAGTGATTGGAAGAGAATGGCCTGGCATCTGAGATCTGAGTTTAAATGCATATAAAGTGATTGTGGTTTACATGATCACATACTCATCACTCTCTTAGCTCAGTCCCTAGTATGTCGAGGCTTCAAGAAACTTACTTGTTTTATTCTTATCAGTATGGCCTTGATATTGTTATATTTTTGATGCCTAATCTCCATAATTTCTCTGCACAACAGAAAGAGTGGCATAAAGTAGGTGTTTAACATGCACTTACTAAATGCAGGAATAAACTAATGAGCAAGTAGAAGGATAGATTTGATGGTTATATTGATGAATGCTTGATTATTATGGAAATAACCACTGAAACAGCAATTTCTCCCATGGCCAAGAAAGAGCATTTGAAAATGACCACCCTGCGGGAATGTGGTTCCCTGCCTGATTCTAGTGCCCTTCTGTAAATGTCCTAACCTCAACTGTTGTCTGATGAAAATAACAAGGGTGGAAAAATTTATACTTTATCATTATATGGAGTGAGGAAACGAAAGAGAAAACAATAGAACATTTGAAAAAAGCACATCATTCCATCAACAACTCCAGACTACAAACCTCCACATCTTAGAATATTTCCTTCTAGGTCTTTATCATATGTATTTTTTATAAATCTGTGGTTATACTGTATTTGCAATTCAGCCACATCTTGAAAAAAATTTTTTTTAATCTGACACATAACATCATGTTGGTAATGATTTGGAGCAACTAGAATTCTCATATTCTGCTGGTGGGAGGAAAAATGCATATAACCGTGTAGAAATCTGGCAATCTTTGCCTACACTCATATGTGCATATGCAAGGATCTGACAGCTCTCCTTGTAGGCCCAAAGCCTACAGAAATGCACACACATAATCATCCACAGAAGCCTTTAGACTAATCATAGCACTGGTATACAACAGGAGACTCATCCCAGGAGGAGAATGGACAGTTGCAACGAGAACATGGAAGCCTCAGCTTAGCACACCACTGATGACCTTTACAAACAAAATATTCAGTGGAAGAATCCAGGGTCAAGAGAAGGCACTGGCTCCTCTTGTGGCACTGACCACATTTCTAAAGTTCAAAAATAGACAAAATTGATCCGAAGTGTTTCAAGTGGTTTTCCTTGGGGAAAGTTATGCCCAGAATGGGCATAGAGGCCTCTGGGGTGCCAGGAAAGCTTTATTTTCATTTTTCATCTGGGCACTGGTTGAATGGGCATGTTGATTTTGTGAAAACTCATTCAGTTGCATGTTTACAATTTGCACACTTTTCTATCGTTTGTTACACTTTCATCAAACCTACTTTTAAAAATCTACCGTAACATTTTTTGTGAACTCTCTTTTATCAACTCAAGCTAATGGCTGCAAAATGTTCCATCTGGGTAATTTTCATAGCTCCTTTCCTGTTGTCAGATACATTTTCCTCCCATTTTTCTGTTCACCCTTTTAAAAAATGCTTTAAGACTACTCTTGGATTTGATTGAAGATGTAGATAAAGGTTTATCTCCTTAGGATTCAATAAGCTAAATTGAAGAGTTTTGAGGCACTTGATTCCTTTTAAAGCAGCACCTACCGGTCTGCCTGGCTTGTCATTCTTGCTTCGGGTTTGTTTATTTGTTTGCCTGAAATAAATTCACGCCTCCAGCGTTCTGAGCAACTCAGGCTTTTAAGAGTAGTGAATGAGCGTGAACATTTGATCATCCCCCACCAACTGCAGGCTCTCATACAGGGAAAAAAATAGTTTTCAAAGAAAAATGTTCTAAGTCAGAATCCATGCTTCTCCCTTTGAATTCGGCTTCCTTAAACATGGCTTTTCCAGCATGCAGCGAGAAGGAGCTTATTCTTCAGGACCCAATTTCCCAGCTCGAGGAAAAGCCAAACACAGCCCGCTAAGTCCGGAGGGTGCTGAGCAGTATAGATTCCTGTGCAGAACACAGGCAATTTCATGCACAAAATGGATATTTTGCTCTGTTTGCTGAGCTGAAGTCAAGGGGTGTGCAGGAGGCCTGACAGTTCTTTAGCTGTAATAGCGCAAACGTGCAGCTACAAGACCTGAAAACTGTTTTTGAAAGATTTGCTTAGTTTTTCAAAAAGAATTGTCAGTTCCCAGCTAGCACAAGGCCAGCTGCTGTGGTGGGAAGGATGCAGCAGGGTAGACAAGGGAGACAAGGGCACGGATATTCTTAGCATGAATGCCGGTGGATTCCGGAGCTCACGGCCGCTCACACCAGTGCAGACACCTCAGAGTCACAAGCGGGCTGACAAGTGTAGGCCTCACACCAGAACAGCCACTGATAGAAGCCAGCTACAGACACATCCTGTTCACCAGACAGGAGCTTCAGAACACGATTATTGATACTAAAGGGACAAGAACATCCTGGTAATCTTTTTTTCTTTTCTGTGGGACCACTGAGCTACATCCCTAGTCCTTTTCATTTTGAGACAGAGTCTCAATAAATTGCCCAGGTTGATTCTCCTGACTCAGCCTCTGAAAGTATAAGGGGTTACTGATATATCCTATTATTCCTAGCTTCCAATCATTCTTAAAAGGGGGAAAACAGAGCATCCTTGTCACACTTGAGGTGAATGATTTTCATTATTGGTTTTACAAAGCAGATGGATTCTTTTTCTAAGCATCTTTTGGCTTTGCAGGGGGTGACAAAGGGGATGCCCCTGTGAATTTCACTCTGACCCGAAGGACCTCTTTCGATAAACGTGTATGTCTGGCTGCCATACCCAGTCACTGCCACAGACTCCTCCCCATGAGTCCTGGCAAAGGAGTCAGTGAATTATGTTTACAATTTAAATCATAAATCAGTTTTTTTCTGTGGATGAGGTTGTAGATCCAATCAAAAGTGGTGGTTCAGAAGCCAAATTCAAATGCCCATACTTCCTTGGCGACTGAGGTGGAAGGGTACATGGTGAAGGTGGCCTATATGGCTGGGACAGAGGCAGTGCAGAGTCCCTCTCCGGGGTGATCCTTAGGGTCTGGTGAACTCCCCACCTTGTGTGAGAAAACTATAGACTGATCAAAATCTACCAATTACATTTCTCATCAAACAAATTTTACAGAGCTGAAATTGAAAGCAATTGCTCAAAGTTGTAAGTATAAAAGGAAGAAAGGAAAAAGAAAGAAAGAAAGAAAGAAAGAAAGAAAGAAAGAAAGAAAGAAAGAAAGAAAGAAAGAAAAAGAAAAGAAGGGAAGGGAAGGGAAGGGAAGGAAAGGAAAGGAAAGGAAAGGAAAGGAAAGGAAAGGAAAGGAAAGGAAAGGAAAGGAAAGGAATGAAAGGAAGCAGGCAAGGGAAGAAAGAGAGGAAGGAAGGGAAAGGAAAATATAAGAAATTTTTTAGATCTGGTAAAGATTGTTGACTTTTGTTTTCCAAAGAGAAAGCAGTCATTTGGTGGAAATTTTTCAGTGGAGATGTTTTTTGTTAATCTGGAGTCCTAAATGTGGGCCCACTCCTCTTCACAACAGCGCACAGGCCCTGCCTGGCTCACCCAGCATGTGGGCCTCCATTCCGGTTCTGATGTGTGTGCTGTCTTCTCCTCATCTTCACCCTGTTCTTCAGCTTTGCCTAAGAAGCAGGTGCAGTTACGCCCAGGGGTGTCCTGGCCTGGAACCTATCACAGGAAGTAGTAGAATCAACTCTCCCATTAATACATCCAACCTCGAACCCCAAGGTTGGCAATGGCCCAGAGCTATTCCCACCCACTTATGTCTTGAAAACGCAGATCATCAAGTCTTATTCTTTAATTTTGGGGGACAGTTGATAGCTACTGACTTTTTCAGAAGAATGCAAGCAAAAAAAATATCATCTCCTCTGGTTTCAAATGGCTCATAGCTCTTCAGCTTTGGAAAAGTTGCTTGTCTCTGTACCACAATTTTCTCAACTTTAAACCAATGCAGATAACAGTTACGCTTCCCCTTCAAGACTGCTGTGGAATTAAATGGACTAATGCTAATAGAGTACTAGAGGTAGTTCCTCGTGATCAGAAACAAAGCCCAATAATTGCTGGGATAATTGTTAATATTAAACATTTTATCACTTTGGCATCTCAGGAACTTTGGTTTCCTCATCTATAAAATGGGGATGGTAATGTCAATTTCTCAGGGTTTTCATGGTGATTTTATGAGATAATGTATTGAAAGTGACCATATGGCGTATGGTATAATGTATGGGTAGCACCTTAAAAACTCAACTCCTTTCCTGTGTTTGGCCTTCGATGCATCAGAGCCCCTCCCCAACAGGGCAGCGATGGTTGATGCTTCTGTGAGCTGATGGGTGGCACCCATGAGTGGAGGACATTCACCTTGGCTAAGGTGGCCGAGAGGATTCTCAATGAGTCAGACAAACAGCAGTGGAGCATGAGAGGCCCAGTGTCCTGCAGCCAGGTCCCCTGGTTCCTTGGAACCTAAGGAGGAAAGGGAAACAGAGGACTTGGAACATCCTATAAATCCTGGGAAAGCCTGAGCGTGGACAGCGGGGAGAAGCAGGTCAGCATTTCATAGCCCCAGTTCAACATCCAAGATGGAGCACACAGAAGCACGGGAACATTCATGGGGGGAGCAAGGAGCCCGAGTTCCCCCCTCAGCAATGGCCTCAATGGGCAAGAACACGCTGGAGAAGGCCCAGGGTCTCTTGGTCATAACTGGTGCACATGCGCGCTATGGGGCAGGCGTCCCTGTGTGGAGAAGGGTGGGGGAACTCAGCGGTGTGTGGCAAAGGGTAAAAGCTCATTAACTCCCCAGGTGAGAGGGAACCCGGGCCACTGCTTCCCATGTCAGCCGTACTGGTATTGACCAAAGTGAGTGATGACTGTCAGGTATTTTGATATTTCTCGAATTCTCAATTTCATTGTTCTCCAACGTTGAACTTCCAACTCCTAACCCCCACACTGGAATCTTTTTGATCTAGTATATAAAGCCTTACTGGGGAAGGGCAACACTTTTACTCACATGGAGCTGTTATTTTCTCTTTCCCGAGAGGCAATGTAGGATAGTAGTGAGGGGCTGCAGTCACACTTCTTAGGTTTGAATCCTGGCTCTCCAACTTATGTGACCCTGGAAGGCAGCCCACCCTCTCTCTGCTTTCAGGTTTTCATCCATAAAATAACACTGATACCTAGTATTTCCTTCATGTGGCTGCGGGGGATCAACTAGGCTAATGTCTGGAATTTCTTCAGCATCATAAATAATATCCTATAAATGCTCCATACCTGTGAATTAGCATGGTTTTATCATGATGGCTGCTCCTTATTATAAGATCCTCACAATGCCCTGTGAGCAAGGGGAGAGGGATCTTTCAAACAACATCGGCTCTGCAGTGAACGTACCCATTCCCGCTGTCTTGCCCGGGTCTTAATGAGCTGTCCTTAGGCTTTCAGCATCTGCATCCTTCAAATGAGACAATAGCACCTCGCGGAAGCTATGAGGGGAGTAAATGAAGTCATTCGTGTCAGTGGGAGGCCCCGCGTGGAGTAAGCACCCAACAAAAACTAGCAGGCATTACCCCTCCTTGCAAAATACTCGTCATTTTACTTGTAAGGAAAAACATCCAATTTAGAGGTGTTTTTAGTTTGTTTTCAATTACTTTTTCAACTAGCGAATTCAAGAAACCTGATTACTTCAATACTGGAAAAACTATGTTGGGTGATCAAGGTAAATGAGGAAGGAAACGTTTTGATGCCTTAATTTGCCGTGCATATCACATGTAGTTGCAGTTTTTGTCATTTTTAGAAATCTTATTTGCCACATTTTACACATAAGCTCAAACTTGTCTTTGATATAAGAATAAGAAACACACACCACTCTTCAGAATATCTGATTTCCAGTGCTGAAACCTCATCATCATCTTAGCCCAGTTTTGCAGATATCAGGTGCTTAATAAAAATCTTCCTATAGATTATGAAAATAACCTAAATGACCTGTAACAGTCACTTCTACTAGATCAGCCTTCTGTCTCCCCCTGTCTCTGACCAGCACTGTTGAATATTGTTCTGGAATGGTGTGATTCTTGCTGGCGTCCAGAGGAGGGCTGGGGTAGGGCAGAAGTGTGTAGTGTCTTTGTCAAGGACTTTGAAGTATTTTTCCAAAAACCAAGGGATTTTGCCCTGGCTGTTATGTGGCTTTGGAAAATCATTTTCCCTCTGAACTTATTTTTGAAGATGCAAACTTAGAGATGCGGTTCCATGGTCTCTTTTCACCTCCTGTCTCATTTTGTTGATGGATGGCTGGTAGCTTGGCAAGATGGGGAGTCCAAGAGGTTCCTCATTTTGAGGAAGATCAGTCATATCTATGTATGTGACATTCTCTTTTGCAATTCCTGGCTGCACAGATGAGGACAAGTTTCCCAACTTCCTCCCACCTCACTTTTCTTCATCTGTGGAACCAAAATAATCAGCCCATCTTCACAATGTTGCGGCAGGGTGAAAGGGGAGAGAACACAGCAGACCTCACTGATGCAGATAAGATGTTTAGTGAGTGATGGCCGTCATTCTGCATGTCTCTGCTTCTTCCTGACTAGACCCCTCTGGGTTGAAGGTGACAGTCACAGTTCTTTCCTTCAATCCTTTCCTGGGCTAATTAAGAGCAACCTCAAGGAGGACAATGCTGATGAAGCCGATATCAGGAATTCAGTGTTTTGGGACCATGCAATTAGGTCACTTACTGGGCACAGTCCTTCTCCATGCTGTGCGGATGCGGCATTTGATACCTGCGTGATTGGTTCCTTCCTCTCTCAAAGCTGGCTTTATTGATCCCGTCATCCTAATGGGGGCAGAGGAGGAAGGAGAAAGGAGGAAACGTTAGCACAGGAGGAGGTGAGGCCCACTGGATTCTGTCTCCGCTCACAGAAGCAGAAGCCAGGGAAAGTATTCACGATGAACCTGAGCCCTGGGTTTTTTGTCCCCCTCTTTTCCAATCAATTCCCAATTTTCCATTTGTCTCACTTGACCACAGTCATGTTAGTTTGCAGGGCAAAGATTAGAGAAGTGGCTGATAAGTGGCCAGTAATAGATGAATATGAGCTTCAAACCCAGAGTAATTAAAAATGTATAAACTCACAATTTATTTCCCTTTAAAAGTTTGCAATCTCCCTTGGAATCCTTCTGGAGCCACCATTCAACTTGCTTTTCAGTCATCTTTGCTGATAAGAAAAAGGAAGAAAATTAAAGATCCGGGAGAACACACTCTGCTGTGCAGTATCAAACCCACTCCAGCGAGGAAGAAGAAAGCTGGCCCCGGCATCAGCAGGGCCACCAGGGGAGGAGAAAGATGTCCCCTGTTGGCTTGGTCTTTATCATCGCAGTCATCAAGGTGTAAGCCAGGTTCTGCCCACTCAACACAGGCCTAGCCCAGGAAGTGGACAAGCCTTACAAAACAAACTGAGATCCATTTCAAACGGGATTTATGGATCCCTGGTCCCCACGACCCTCAGCAAGCCCGGAACCTGCATGGTCTCTAGGGCCAGAGAAATCTCATTCTAGCCACTCCTTTGGTACACTGTCCCACAAATGTCCCTATTTGAGCTGTGGAGGGTTTGTACTGTGCTACAGATGCCGTGTGTGTCAACCTGTAGAACCTGCAGAGTGTGTCAACTCTCAGAATCCCAGCGAAGGGAAAGCCGATATGTAGAGGTCAGGGTAAAAGTGAGGAAGGCACTGGGCCCTGTCTTGGCTCTTCTGGGTGTGTTATTTTGCCCAACCCTTGCAGGAGCTCTGGGAGCTATGTTCTCTCTCCCATCACACACACACACACACACACACACACACACACACACACACACACACACACACTTTACAGCTGTGGAAAGCAAATATCCTACAAGTGTCAGCCTGAAGTTGTTGCCCTGATGGGGAGAAACTGCTCTTGCCTCTGCTTGCAGTGGTCCAGTCTCTGCCTTATGTCAATCACCAGGTGAGGATGGGCTGGGGATGCTGCCAGGTTGGAGTCTGAGTAGCCCCGGGACAGCATTCCAAGCATTCACTAAATTTAGCTCTAAAACCCTCTCTCCTGCATCAGTTTCAGAGTGGAAGAACACTATGAACACAGCTCTGACCTAAGAAAGAAATTCCATTTTCCCTTCCTGAGCAACCCTACTGGCAAGAGTCAGGACAGAGCCTCTCCTTGCAGGTAGAAGGAGCCAGCGTCGGCACTGAAGTGGTTACCAACCATTTTGTTCAACCAGACTATTTACAAGTAGTAACAGGGTATCTGTTTCCTGTCATCTCCATCATATATCTTAAGGCAGAGAGATTGGAAGCCCATTACAGTCTGATATCTAATCAATACACACCGTATTCCTACAGCAGGAAGTAAAAGAATAGGCCCTTGGGAACCAGAGTTCAAATTACTCTACTGTCGATTCCAGATAGCGGCTAATGATAGGCTAAGCTGGGGTGGGGGCTGGACTAGCATGGGGGAGGGGGAGAAGCAACCATCATCTAATGGGATAGTTAATTCAAGGATCAGATATGTATTCACTTTTGCCTCCTTTAAAAATTCCAACTTCAGCCTCTTAGCAGATGGCGAGACAGGCAAATTAGTGCCACACGCTCTCCTTCCAGCTGCAAAAGCTTTGCTTTGTGCAGAGCCAGAATGTACTTTAGACATACACCTGTATCACTCAGCACTCATCTCTGTTTGAGTCTGGAATTATATATCTGAGTGTACTTCTTATTACACTTCAGACTGAAGGAACTGAAGCAGTTGTTTCTTTGTTCTGTCCACAGTATTTACTGATGCCTTGGTACAGTTACCCTCATGTAGCTTCCTGCAAAACTCCACACCGTCCTGATGTCAGGGAGTTCACATGTTACGGAGAAAATGCAATTATCAGATCAATGGTTAAGCTGGACTAGTGTCACCAAACAGAGGGCAGAGAGTTGTCACTTTGAGGAAGGGGAATAGTTGGAGTCATCAACCTCAGGGTATCTGTCCTGTCTGTTTTGCCCGCTGGCTCTGTGTCTCTCTAAAAGCTAAGCAAACCCCCTGAGCTTCAGTGGCTCCATTTGTCAAATGGGGATAATAATGTCCACCTCCTGGGTGAACACAGGTAAGGAAAGTAAGTGTTCTGATCTCAGGACACGGCTTACAACCCTGGGTTCTCAGGCGGCTGGTGCACTGCCCCACTGTGCAGCCTGGATGAGATACCAAAGTCAACCTGGTCCTCTCTCACAGCCCTGCTTCTCTGCTGGGCAATGCTAGGTGGGCCAGGGTGCTGGGCCAGGTGGGCCAGGGTGCAACCTTGTGCTCAAGGTCACAGTGAGAGCCACCAAGATCCTCCAGTCAATAAGCTAGAGGTGGGTCACAAGGAGCAGAAGGAGGTGGGCACTTCCTGTCTTTGGCTCACAGTTCCTCTCGGTCTCTTTGCACTGTATACTGAGGATTCGCCTTTGGTAGCTGTGGACGGCAGGCCCCAGCTTTCAGCAAACTCCCAGAACCAGCTTCCCTGTGGCCCTGGGAGGTGTAAACCCAACAGCTGTGCCCTGTCCCAGACCGCTGGATCCCATCACTGAGCCTTCTCTGTTGCTTTGAGCTTCTGACTTAGGGTCCCCTAAGTTGTTCCCTTTGCACGCCTCCAGGAGGGGTGGTAGCTGGCTCCTACAGTTACTACTGCCTGTGACCTCCGTGCTCCTGTGTTTGTCTTTTTAATCCTACAACCATGTGATCAATCCTGTGCATGGAATTATTTAGCTAAAATGCCTATTGTGGTATGTGTTTGTTTTCCTGGGGACCTTGGCTGATACCAAGGATGGGGTCCAGAGGCAACTGCAACTGATCTACAGAGATTCATTTCTCTTATTATTATCAGATTGACATATAGCTTCTCAGAGGACTCAACAACAACACAGCAAAACTACAACACCCCTGAACCCACCCCAGCAACATGTCTGATCCAGTCTCTGATATTTTACGCAATGGCTCCCACACTAAGATCATGTAAGAGCCAGACTAGAAACCATTCTTCCCTCCAAGTCTCTTCTCAACCCTTTCCCCAGACCCAATCCTCTTCCAGCACTGATGACTTCCTGTTCTTAAATAGCAGCCTGGGGTTGGGGAAAATTTCCATTAAGAATTCTGAGTGTTATCTGTCCTGGCCAAAAATGCCTTGCTACATAAATAGTATCATTAAAATTTAGAATATATTTGACCTCAAAAATATTCCTTACACCCGAGGGTTTTTTCATTGTCTTATGCAGGAGCCCAGAATCTAGTTGTATGTCAAAGCCTGGCAGACAGCAGCTGCTAGAAGATGACACTTCTCTAAAAGCCCTGTGAAACCCAAGGTAATGGATACTGCAGTTTTAAATTTTAACACCTTTAGCAGAAACAGGCTATTATTCCCAGGCTTGTAGGTCTACAGTCAACACAACTCCATCATGAACTTAGAAATCCTTAAGTGACTTGAGTGGAAGGATTTGGAAGTTGGAAGAACCAGTGTGTATCACTAAGTTCTGTTACTCCAAGCAGTCACTCTGGTCATCAACCTCCCAGCCATGTGGGCAGCTCCATCTACCTCTCTGTCCTATCCTGTGCTGGGCGTTTCTCCCAGGGGTTCTGCTTCTTCTGGGTTTATCAACACTACTTCATCCACCAAGATCCATTCCATGGAATGTCACAGGGTTTTGACTTTAAGATCAGTCATGCACTGTCTTGTTTCAGTTTGAAATGATTTCTGATTTACAAATGTGTTTCCCTACCCTCCATGAAGAAAAGAGTGTCTGCCAGCACTCTCTTTTACCTTTAAAGGACTGACCACAACATTATATTGGCTGAATGATTCTTTCACCAAATTTCTGCAAAATGTTCATTTATAAGTCAGACCTGAGAAAAATATAGTGTGAAAAATCACATCCAGATAAAATATTTTTTATTTAATTCTGGAGGCTCCAATCCCCCTGCTTCTCCTTTTGTTTTGGCTAACAGTAAGCTTACAGATAGTGTTTTGTTAAATTTTCAAAGTTTCTCTGAATCTAGGTTTTCTGCTAAAATTATGTGTCTTCCTTTCTATGCCCCTCACATACCATTCTCCAACCTATGCCCTCCCTGCCCACTCTACTTCCTGTGGCTTGAACATTTACCTCCATATTAGTCATTTTGTTATCTTATGGTATCTGTATTTTATAAGCCCCAAATATATTCTGATAATATATAAAGTATGAATAGAACTACTGAGCCCAGGGTTGGGTACATAATGAGATGATCTGTTTGTTCATCTTAGCACAGCTAATTGTGCTTCCTTTGTAGGTAAGAGTAACACCTTTGGAATGACTTTCTCAGTGCATAATTATTCAATAGCCTGAATTAAATTCTAAGTAAAGTTTATCTTTGCAAATATGAAAGTAATTCTTAGCCTTTCATTATAAAATTTTAGGAAAATACAAAAAGTAAAAAGAAAGAAAAAGTATGCCACAAATTTCTAGTATCTGGAGTCAACCAGAGCTGAAATAACTTTTGGTACCATTTTTGTACTACTAGATGCACAAAATATGCTGAATGTTTTAATTTCAAAAAAATTATTGTAGTAAAATACACATTATCATTAATCTTCACAGTGCTCCCCTTTGCTTGGAGCCCTTATCCATTCTTTCTTGGCACTTTCTAAAGCAGCTCTGGAAGTTCCCTTCCACAAGTGTCTTTTGTTGCACTTTTGTGGCTGCCTCCCAGTCCTGAATCAATTAAAAATGCTTACAGCAATTTCGATAAGTATTGTGTGTCTGCGTCCACCTTACTTACTAGATCTAGCACTGTGCAACTTCTGTCTCTTCCCCAAAGTCAAAATGACAATGAAAAATAAGCATTTTGAATTGATTCAGACGTAGAGATAGCTGTAACAATACAGCTAAAGATTTTCATGAAAGAAGACTTCCAGAACTGCTTCAGAAAGTGGTAAGAACAGTGGGATAAGTGTGTTCAAGCAAAAGGGGAGTATTTTGAGTAGGATTAATAGCAATGTATCTTTTGCTGTAATAAAAAAGTCTTAAAATTTGAATATTAACCATATTTTATGATTATACTTCATATATTCTGCTTTTAGCAAGACTACACTCTCCAAAAAACAAGACTACACTCTTATTTTTGGAAACATTAATAATTTATGATTAAAATATTGTCATTAGAACACTGGAACAAAGAGTAATTTCCAGAATTTGATTTCTAATTAATGTCAAATAATAGCATTGGATTTACCATCTTACCATAAAAATTTAGAAAAAATGTTACATATAAATATATACAAATATATAAATTTATATATTGTTTATTTTAGATTATATGTTGTGTATTTGTTTTTCCAGTAACCATTTTAATGTAATATGAAAGTTCTACACACGTTTTGTGCATATATCCTATAGGTTATCGACACTCGGCCATTTAGAACAGGCACCATAGGACCGACTCCCAGTAGAAGGTAAGAAAGTGACATAAACACTACGGTGTTAATAGCTGCTTTCCTGGAATTAGTTATTCCACAGAGCACAGAGATGAGGAAGCTCAGGCAGCCCACTCTGTCCTGCTGAGTGGCGACAGAGTTTGGGGAAGTAAAGGCAATAAGCATGTGTGAGGCAGAGCAGAATGGCTGGAGGGATCCATGGAGAAAGTGCTCTGGAAATCTGCACATAGAAACTCTTGGATCTTTCGCTGAGCTGCATGTTAATTTGGACTGTGAGAGAAGGAACACCTATGACAACAGGAGTCAGAAAACCTCCCAGACTCACACACAACTGAGAGTAGTTTGTCTTCCCTCCTAAAAGAGAGAAAAGCTCCTGATAAAACACAGAGCTTTGGGGGGAACACTCACAGCGGAACTGCTAAATTAACCCTAAAGTAAATTCAGAGTAAAGCTTTAAGGTAAACTGCGAGCGGGACTGAGTAATTGTACACAACCGGAAGGCCTAAATTCAACAAAATCCAACACTTGACAATGTATCTCAGTGTCTTATGCTTAATAAAAGCTATCAAGCATATCAAGCATATGAAGAAACAGGTACATATGATCTGAAACTAGGAGAAAAATCAATCAGTAGAAGCAGACCAAAAAATAATTGCTGTTATCAAAACTTATTATAAAAGTTATTATCAACATATTTCATATGTTCAAGAAAACATGAGTTTGATGACTAGAGAACTTGAATACATAAGAAGGCACCAATAAAACCATGAAAAATGCAATATCTGAAATAAAAAATACATTAAATAGAATTAATGGATTAGACATCAAAGGGAAAAAATTAATGACTTTGCAGATAGCAGATAGAAAATAAATAAAACAAAGTCAAGTAAGGGAAAAATGGAGATGTACAATCTCTAATAAAATATAAAATAGTCTACTATATAATTAATGGAAACCCAAGAAAAAATGGGAAAGGCAAACAAATTTCATAAAAAAATTTTTGAATATTCTACAAATTTGATAAAAGCTATAAGCCCATGCATACAAGAAGTTGAATATAACTCAAGTAGAATAAACCCAAAGAAAACCATGCCAAAGTATGAATAGTGCTGAAATTCCCACATGGAAAGAAAACTGTAAAATCATCTAGAGAAATATGATATCATATACAAAAGAAGAAAAGTAAAATTTGCAGAAGACTCCTTGAGATAAATTATGCAAGTTGAAATGAGAGGGGGTTTAAAAATTAGGAGTACTGGAAATAGTGAAGTTAAAATATATATAAAAGACTTCTTATGCTAAAAACATAGAAATAATTGACTGCTTAAAGTTAAACAAAGAACTTACTGTGATATCTGCTAGACCAATACAAGGATAATATATGAAAAATACCATTAATAATGGGAGAGAGAAATACAAATATATAATTATAAGGATCTCTTACAATACAAGAATGGTATATATTTGAAGGAAAGTTTAGTCTTCTATGACTTTATATAAAAACCATAAAATATTAATTATTTTGAAAGGGAGAGAAAAGGTAGAAAGATTGCCTACAATAGAGATAAAATAGAATTTTAAAGTAGTCCCCATTAGTCCACAAGAATGCAGAAAGAGAATTTTTAAAAATGAACAACAGAAAAAAAAATATAAAACAGATACACAATGATAGTATAACACTTTACTATGTAAAAAATTACACTAAATGTAAATGACTCTAAATGTAAAATACTTTAATCAAAAGTCAGACTGTCACACTATATACAAGAGAAAATCCAATATATTGGTCAAGTTTCTTTAGATAGAAAGAACCAATGAGATAAATAGATAAGACAGACAGACAAAAAGATAGGTAGATAGATAGATGATAGATAGATAGACATTTATTTTAAGAAGTCAGCTCATGCAACTGTGGGAGTTGAAAAGCTCAAAATCTATAGGGCAGGTTGATGGACTAAAGACATGGGAAAGAGTGATGTTTCAATCTTGAGTCTAAGTATAGTCAGAGCTTCAGAGAGACTCAGCCTTTTAAGATCAACTGATTTGATAAGACCCATCCACATTATAGCAGGTAATTTGCTCAAGTCTATTTAACATTGATCATATTTAAAAATACTTTCACAATAATACATAGAATTGTGTTTGACCAAACAACTGAAACCATGGTTAGTCAACACATAAAATTAGCCATCATACCCAATTATGTTTGTACCAGAAATCCACTGTAAACACAAAAGTACAGATCATTTCAGTTATAAAGGATGGTAAATGTTTTACTGGGGAAACACTCATCTGAAGAATGCTGAGGTCACTAAGTAAATTTCAGAAAATATGGATTTCAGAACCAGGACTATTAACAGGGATAAAGAAAGTTGTGTCTTATAATCAAAGGGTTAACTCATCAAGAAATACAGCAATCTTAAGTGTACCTGAACCTAATGGAAAACTTCAAATTACATGAACCAAAAGATGATGGAGCTAAAATGAGAAATTGACAAATCTACAATTATATTTGGAGACCGTAAGGCTCCTCTTTCAGTAAATGATAGAATGAACTGATGGGAAATCAGTACGGAGGTAGAAGACCCAATGAACACTGCCAAGTAGCTTATCCTGCTCGACGATTATAGAACAGTCCACCCATAAAAACCTATTGCATGTGTTTTTCAGTATATATGTACTATTCACTAGCATAAATTATAGTCTAGACCATAAAACAAGGTTTAATAAATTTAAGGCAGTTGAAATCATGTAAAATATGTTCACTGATCACAATGGAATTAAATTAATAAGCAATAATAGAATAATATGTAGAAAAATCTCCCAACATTTGAATGTTAAACCATAATCTATTACCAAAAAAAGGATAACTTAGATAATATTTTAAAATGGCACTGCCTGCCTGGCATGGCCAAGGTACTGAGTTCAATTCCTGATACCAAATAAAATATTTTAAAATGGCTGAAAATTAAAACATACATCAAAATCTGTGTGATGCAGCTTAAGCAGTTCTTAAAGGAACAATTATACCACTAACTGCTTAAATTATAAAAAAAAGTGATCTTATCTTCTGCCTTAATAAATTATAGGAAGAGTAATTAAAATAAGTGGAACTGAAGCAAGAAAACAATAAAGAGAAGAACAACCATCAATAAATAGAAAAACAATAAAGAAAAACAATAAAACTTGAAAGCAGATTTTCTGTAAAAGAGGTGGTAAATCAGAGTTGGTAAATCGTTAGCCACACTGAACACTGCACATGTGACCACACAAACATACCTGTCTTTACCAGTAAACAGTAAGGTTTGTGGGGACAGGATCTGTATCTTATTTGTTATTTGATGTTCATAGCATAGCACAAAGCCTGAAGACACAGAATTGTGTTCAAAAAATTCACATGGAATCAACAAAATTAGAAAGCCTTGTGCTTCTCAGGAGAAGTTCAAAAGAGCCCTAATACTCTTGATGGTCTCTCTGTAAGAATGAAATCCAGCCACCCCCTCATGCAACTGGGGCTAGGACCAGCCGCTCCTTCAAAGACCTATTGCCTCTCTTGAAGTGTCACCCTCACAATCACCCAGCTTCAGCATACCCGAGACCCTGCTGAGCAGGTGGATTCAAGTCCAGCCCTTGTTGAAAAACTTAGTCCAGCAAGAAAAAAATAATAATCATAAAGGGAAACCAGAACAAGAAGTCTGCCTTTATTACAGCTAAACTGTTGGCTTAACTTCCTAAAATACCGTTGAATTTTCTTTCTGCATACAGCTGTGTTTATAGAAGGCAATATCATGTATGTAAATAAATTCAGATGCCGCTCGAGTTATTTTAAAACAATCAGTCTAACACTAATCAGCTTACTCAGAGACATAATCTTACCCTAAAAAAGTGATAAATCAGTACACAGTGTGCAGAGTAAAATACATGGGGAGTAAGTCGAATATAAATGTTAGAAAGCTGCCAGCAGTGGAATTTGAGGTTGGTCATTCCTGCTGGGCAGAAGGGCATCCTTCCCTGACCCATCCCAGCCCAGGGGCCTGTTAGGTGGACACCAGGCTTCGTCAATAAACGTGTTCACAGTTCCTGATGGAGGTAACATGGTTCCCCACTGCCCTGAATGTGTTATTTTCTTTGCACAGAATGGATGGGACCTCCTTGCCTTCTGAGAAATAGACCCCCTCTCTGCATCAAGACCCCCTGGAAATATCCTGCCTGCTGTAGGGCATGTTACCCTCCCTCCTGTTCTCACAGCACCTTACACCATTATAAGTAACTGCTAGAAATTCCTAAAGCTACTGAGTATTGACAGTGTGTCAGACACCCCCAAGTACTCCAACTCTGCACACATTCAATGAGTCCTCACCTGTTATCATCATCCTAATTCACAGATGAGGAAACTAGGGTACCAGGTGGAGAAAAGCCTCCCCAAACTCATACACCTGGAAAACAGCTGAGTCAGGGCTCTAACACCTCCTCCACCTAGAGCTCCTCTTTGTCCATCACTAGGGTTCCCGTTGTGCATCTCACAGGGGTGGTCAGTTCCACACCCTAAATCCCTCTCCTTTGGAGCAATTGGACACAGAGCCTAAGGGAAGAACATGCTGTCCTCTTACCTCTCAGATGCTCACAGAAATGAATGACTGCCCAGCCCTCTGTCTCACCTCAGTCTGTTTTCTTTCCAGCAGAAGCCTGCCTGGAGCTCTCCTCAGTTTCCCTTGGGCCACTTGTACAATGCTTTCTTCGTGAAGGCAGCTGCCAGCTCATAATAGCTGAGCAACTGAGTTTCCGGTTTTTAGAGTTTCCATACGTGACACAAAGATATGGTCTTGAAGAGGCCACAGTTAAGGGCTGAGGTTTCAGTGTAGGTTAACCCAAAAAGGTCCTCAGAAGATAGAGGCTTGAGGGCTGTGAAAATCCAAGAAGACCCCTGGAGAAAGGGCGGGATTGCAGTCCTAGCAAGAAATTCTTCTTTCTGCTGTCACACTAAGAGTAGAACTAGCACCACACCGGTCTACATCTCCTCCTCACCTGTAGATAACAGCTGTCCCAATTGCCTCACTCATAAGGCTGCTACTAGGAGCTGTCAGCGTTTTCTTTCAATGCTTACTTTGTACTAAGCATTATATGAATCACATTGCGCGTTTATTTCTCAATAACCGTCATATAATTTCTGTCATGTTGGTATTTGCCGTGGTTCTCATCCGTGGATGAGTAACTCCAGGATTAGAGAGACTGAAGGACAGCCGGAGGTCCACCGTGGGATCCCCATCAGTTTCTGTGATTCTCAGTCTACTCTTCCCAAATCTCCATGCTGCTCCCAACCATCTCAGCTTGGACAATGTGTTTTTGATTTTCCTCTTTTTCCATATCCTTATGTATGGAGATGGGAAGTCCACCCACTAGGGTGGACAATGACTGGTCACGGAGCTTCGGGATAAACAGGAAACTTCCACAAAGCATCCAGCTGGCCGGCAGCTTGGCTGCTGACTTTGCCTTGTTCATCCATCCTCCCCACACCCCCTTGAATGAACAATTCCACACCTGAGACAATCTGTGCAGTGGCTTTGCCTGGCAGGTTTTTGGTGCCACTTGGATGGCCATAGACTGGGTTCTCGTAGACACCCAGGTCGAAAATAGTGGGTAACAATAACACCTTATGTCTACACAGAGGCTTTGTTACTGGGCCCCTTTTACTCTCCAACCCCACCCAGCCCCCAGCAGTGGAATAGGCATGCTCTGTTTGTCTATGGGAAGAAAAATAGCCATTACCACCCACCTTTAATTGCTTGGCACTTTATTCGACATATGAGAGCCAAAGTCATGGGAGGATGTTTCCATCCATGCACTCACTTAACCTGTCATCCTTCAGTGAATATTTAGAGTGGGCATAATTCAGTGTTGAATAAAGTAGAGCTTTTAATTTTTTCTTTTTACTGTTGAAGTTATTGTTGCTTTCCTGGGGACTACCTTCAAATGGAGCAGTGATTACAGAGAAATTGTCTTTACAAGAAAACACTGTAGTGAACAATAAGGGGAGGAAAGGAGGTTAAAGAGAGACAATCAGGGCAGAGAGCACCAACACTGAAGGATGTAAAGGAAGACCTCTCTGAAGATTTAATATGTAAGATCAGCCTTGAAGGGTGCAAGCAGCCAGTTGGAGCATTCTTCCAATGACGGGGAAAGCAGGTGTGAAGCTTGAGAAAGAAGTTAAGTTTCAGGTGTAGAGAACATCCAGGGTCCTGGGGCACAGAAAATGATCTAACAAGTGATGTATGAGAAGGTTGAAGACTTAGGCAAGGCCAGTTCACATCTCCTTGGGGCAAAGTTAGAATCTTATTCTAAACATAGCCCAAAAAGACCAGAGATCTCAGTGGGTACCGCAGCGTATTTGATATGAATGGATCCAGATAAAAGGATTCCTGTTCCCTGGTGCTCTTGGTGAAGCTTTTGTGAGTGGCAGCTCAGATGACATGACTCAGGACCAATGATCTGCCTTGGTACAGGCCATGGAGAAGTGCTGGGTCTCCGAGAGTTTCTGTACTAGGCATTTAGAAAATCAACCTCCTACCTGCAAGGTATCCCTCACCCCATTTCCGGCTATGCCGAACTGGTATGATTTTGCACATCCATTTTTTATTTTCATATCCTTTGTCCGTTCTCACTACCCCTTGAAAGCTCATGTGATCCAATCATTATTTTTGAAGTCTTGCATCTTTTATACTTTCCTGGGTCACATCTTTGCTAAAAACAAATAAGATGGCATTATGAGGAAACATAGGAACAGATACCAGAAAAATATTGAGATGCTTCAGTATAGGAGAAAAATATCTTCATTTAACTTCCATTCAACAGATAGTATTGAACAATATGCAGGGCACACTGTTCACAGTTCTGGAGGTAAAGTTGACCAAAACAAATTCCTTGTGCCCTGGAGAGCAGCATGAAAACTAATAGATTTAGTGGATGAAATGGATAGAGTGATAAGGAAAAGAAAGGCATTAAAGAAGTTTCCTAGCTTAAAGGACAGGAAGCATGGGGGATACCATTTACTGAGATGAGGAGAATGAGAAAGGAATAGTTTTAAACAGGGGACCCGAGCTTTGATTTTAACGGTACTGTTTTAGTTGCTTGTTAAGCATCCTACTGAGAATGGCAATGGCCTTAGGACACAGGCTAGAGCTTCAAGCTAGAGTCCTAAGTCGTGGGGCTGGAGGATATCCCCAGAGAGGAATCCTAGATAGTGAAGAAGAAAGATCCAAAGGCTGAGCCCTAGATAATGCCACTGCATAGAGACCATGATTTACAGACTCTCAAAAAGGTGTTGAGACTGAGGTCAGGGAAAGAACCAGTGAGAGGACTGTTGTGGCCAAGTAAAGAAGAAGAAGGAAGTGCATGAATGAAGCGCTGCATAGCTGGAGCGGGCTGAGGACTGGGAATTGGCTGTAGTTCTGGCACAGTGAAGGCCACTGGCTGCCATGGTAAGAGCAGCTGTGCTTAAGTGAGGGGCACCTAAGTGCAGTTCTAATAGACTAAGGCAGAACCAAAGGTAGCCACAAGGAGAGCTCAGTTGTGGCAGCCAGTAGGCTCCAGTGTGGCTCTGGTGAGTTTGCTAAATTGCGAGGTGATGAATTTGTATGCTGGTGGCTTCCCAGTGCGGGGGAGTATGCCACAGGAGAGAGAGAGGATCTCAGTGAATGTCTGCCCGGTGCCTCTGTCACAGGTCCCCTCATCTTAAAACTGCACCTGATGCTGCACCAGCTCTGGGTGATGGAGCCTGCAAAGAGTGCTAGCCTCTGCATGGAAGGGAAAGGTGGCGTAGCATCTCAGAAGGCTGTGTTAACGCTGGCTATCAGACAGGGGCCTGGTAGAGAAGTTTCTCATTTTTTCATCCTTTTAAGTAAGACCTAGCTCAGAAGTTTCTCATTCTTTTCATCCTTTTATGTAAGACCTAGCTCAGATTTGATGCAAAAATATCCAACAGATACCCATATCCTGGTACATGATAGCCATAATCCACCAGGCCTGGTAATACATGCGTGTAATTCCTGCACTCTGTGAAGCTGGGCAGGAGGCTCACAAGTTCCAGCCCACTAAGTGAGCAACTTAGTGACTTAGTGAGACCCGGTCCCAAAAATAAAAAAAAATAAAAAATTAAAAGGGCTGGGTATATAGCTCAGGGTGAAGATTTCAAGTTCAATCTCCAGTATCACAAAAAAAGAAAAGGCACCTAATCAATAATTTTAAGTGATTGCTGAATAAAGAAAATAAATAAATGAGTTAACTAATGTAACCAAGTCTGACTTAGGATGAGCATCCCCATCCTACCCTGTAAGGTGTTGAGCCACAAAGGTCAAGGATGGACTTCATGGGTCAGCAAGGGCCAGCAGGTTGAAACACGCACAAAGCCACTCGCACCGTAGTCCAGGAATGAGGCTGCAAGAGATCTAAGATGTCATCACCAGTTTCATAATCTTAGCCTTTCTGGTTTTTACTGTGGATTTTATTTTAGTTTTATTTCAGCTTTGACACAGTATAATTAGACCTGTTCATAAGAAATACAGGGTGCTGGTACCTGTATACTCTGCTCAATGATCAAATAAGGCAATTAGCATATCTATCGCCCTCAACATTTACCATTTCTTTGTGATGAAAATTCTGCCCGTTGTGAGCACACGTGGACCACATGTAAGAAGAGAAACAGAATGAGGCAGAGAAAGACAGCCAGGTGCAACTCTCTTTGTCCAAATTTGTTGCCCTAAAACAAACTCGGACTGTTTTGCAAAGCCAAGCTCATCCTTCCTGGGACCCTCCTCTCTCTTCTTCATCGGAGGTCATTGCTGTGGGCTCTTGAAAACATTGGGGCAGAACCATTCAGTTCTTTGAAAAACTCACCTCCCAGATCACATAAACTGTGCCCTCATTTCCCACCCATATCTTCACAAAGCACGTAAGGGTAAGATTATTTTCTTTTGCACTCTATAACTACTTCCGGTCCTAGTGGAGAGACAAGGAAATAAAACCCTCAACAACCCTGGCAATTTGAATTTCTAAGAACAAATTTAAAATAATTCATTGGGGAGTTAAGATAAAAATGATGCTGAAGTTAGATGCATTCAATGAGGGCTGGAGGACGACTGGGGGAAAATAAATTTCTGAGCTACTAGTCAAAGTCTCGCAACTCCATCATATCTGAAGGAAGTTCATTGGATGTGAATAATCAGATGCTATTGTCTCAGAGAGATGGGGTGGGTTCTAGCATCAGTACACACATGGAAGCTACTATTGAATATACTGGGGAGTAGACAAGGTTTCTTCCAGGAAAAGTCAAGATGTATCGTCACTATGGGCGATAGTTAGCTACCAATCACTGAGATAACCTATCATCCACTTTCTCCTTTAAATAGCAATCTCTTTAAAAAGTGAAAGATTTATATGATCTGTAGAAAAACCAGAGAATGGACATCACTTAAGATCACCATCAGTGCCCTGCTTTATGGCCGAGCAAACTAACAAGCAAAGACCAGAATTGACACCATCGTTTCCCTTCCTTCTCACCTTTCCTTATTTTAATGGAGGCTGCTAACTGCTGACCTGTGCACACTTGAGTTCTTACATTCCTACTTGGCTTCATAAGTTGTGGAATGTGTTGATCTCCACATTTTGTGGGGTCGTGGAAAGTGCGGACTCAGTGTGAGAGAGTATTAAACAGAGCTGCTATTACTTGTAAGGCTGAGCTCAGATTCTGCCTCTGTAACCTTGGATCAGTGATTTAACCTCTTTAAACCACAGTCTCTTGATATATACCATGACAAATATGGATGCATTTATTTTGTAGGACTGGGAAGATGATCAAATAACGTAATCCCATATTGGGTCAGAAACAGGTCCATCTCACTGAAGGTAATGAAGATTTAGCTTCAAGGACATTTTTGCATTGAGCTTTTCCAAGATTATGGAAGCATTTAATACTTGACTACTTGTTAAACTTTGTAATATTCTTATTCCAAATAAATATTCACATTCTTACCTAATTTTATATTACAGTTCTTAAAGTCCACAAAGGATGTTAGCATCAGGCCCCACAAAGCCTGGACAATGTTTGTATCAGTAGAAGGCATTTGCTGCATATTAAATGACAGTGATCCCATTTAAGTTTCTACAACTTTATAAGAATTTTCATGTGAATACATTATAAATCATGGTGGCAAAATAGAAGAACATATATCCTGATTGTCGTCATTACCTAATTATCTTTAGTGGTAGTCTTTGAAAAATATGATCACTACTTCTACGGCAAGCCAAATAGCTGGTAAATGTCTCATTGGACACTCCGATGCCTTGTGGCTAGTGTCACAGAATTTGTTTAAAGTTCTGAATCTAGAGATATAAAACTAATGAATTGGCAAGGGGGGAGAGAAAAAGGGTTCATAATCACCAATGCCCCATCCAGTTATTTTCCACAGATCAATCTATCCAGACTTTCCCATTAATCATAAATGCCCCTTTGAGGACAGCTACCCAGGGCCCCTTAGCACCTCTCAGTCACCCACACAGCTGCTTGTGTCTGTCCGTTGTGCCTCACAATTGAAGCCTGAGAGACCGTCATCCGTCCCACTCGCCTCTGTTCTGTGGTCCCATTTTTCTGCAGCGTTGAACTCTGGAGATAACATTGGTCAAAAATGTGAACACTTCAGGGCACATTAGAATGGTCTTTGTTCCAAGGCACTCCCACCCCATTTCTGTGTCAGGAGCCCAGCAAGGGGGAAGGCGTGAGCTAACTCAAGTACCCGGCTGCATATTTAAAATTCCACCCGTTCGATTTCTTTAATGCAATACGGTCATTTTTAATCTGGCTCTGTTTGATAAATACCTGCATTTCAAGTAATTGTGAAGATCGTGTCTGTTTTTATTAGAACTTATTTGTCATTATTTGACAGTCATCTCTAATCGCATTTGTCATGCGTTGGGCTTCCTTTAGGAAAACTGATTGCCCCTGGAAGAGATGCCTCTGAAGCCCCCTTCATTCCCTGGACACACACAGTATGCTCACCACCCTGGATACCATTTCTCCGGTCACTCAAAAACAAGAAAATGAATAGCAAAGCTGAGTGGGAGGTTTTATCTGTAGACACAGAAACTAGCTGTGCAGAATTTTTTAGAGCACATAAGGAAGATTTCTGTGGAGTCTATCCCATCAATTGTGTGCTTGCGGGGTTGGAAACTCAGACAGTCTGAACACACACATTGATGAGTGAGAGTCAAGCTTGCCCACTGTTATCAGTTCAGTGTGAATCCCCAGCACTGTGGGAACCCTAACACAGCCAAGTCCTGTCTGCTCATTCAAGAAATAACCATCCATCCATTCACACAGCAACTCTTTAGTTACTTACAGGATTCATTCACCCTGCAGAGAATTTACTTCCTCCAGGGATATTTAGTCACCCATTTATTTCATGAAGGATTATGTTTTTCAGTGAACATTTGTTAAATTTCTACTGTAGGTAAAGCACACAGATGGGGCATAATGGTAGCTGTACTATCTCACCACAAGCTTACAAATTCCAGGACATCTACCTTGTAGAAGTTACCACCACTGGACTACATGGGCTCAGAGACTCTGTGAAGGGGAAGAATGCTCTCTTGATCTCGTGAATCTGTTAACAATTTTGTCTCTTGAAGGACACATGTTGAAGGGCTTCTGCATATGAAACTTTAGGTACTCACACTAAAACATCGTCACCTAGAGACGTGCAGCGTGCTGAGGGCCCCGCTTAGATGTGGGAGGGGTGGGGGCTGAGATGCATGAATGAATGAAGCTCCATTGTGGACTCAGACCTCTATGCCTACTTTGGAAAGTTAAGTCAGGCGGAGAAGGCTGCCAGGAGCCAGTAGATCCCCACCAAGCAGCTCTCACTGGCTGCACATGTTGAATTCTCCAGCAACCTAGCATTCACTTCATGGTTGTCAAGCTTCCTCCCAGCCTTCCTGCAAACAGGTTGGGGTGGGTTTGGAGAAGGATTATTGCTTACCTGTCATCACTGCGGTCCTGCCTGGCTGGGAGTCAGCTCTGAATGTGGTGCAGGAGTCACAGAAGTCCAACCCTGGATTGTGTGAAGTGAGAGATGGTCTGGTTGCATCATACTGCATTCACACACATCTGTTATAACACACAGGCCCCCAAGAACTTCCTGTCCTCCCACAACTTATCCCTGGGGCAGTGGAATGTGAGTGATTCCTAGGTGCTCCCCTAAAGGAGCACCGAGGCAAACTGAAATGCCCAGCGACATCTGCTAACCCTCCTGGACAAAACACCAAAGAGCAACTCCCAAAACAGACAATATTAGAGCTAGGCATGGTGATTCACACCTATAATCCCAGAACCTTGGGAAACTGAGGCAGAAGGATGATAAATTCCAGCCTAGCCTGGGCAATTAACCTTAATGAGACCCTGTCTCAAAAGTAAAAAATAAAAATCAATCAGTAAATAAAAAATTAAAAAGAAAGAGCTAGGGTTGCCGCTCAGTGAGAAAACCCTGGGTTCAATCCACAGTACCACAAGAAAGATGAATAGTATCAGAACCAGACACATATCTAAATGTCCCTGACTTCATTTCTTTTGCTACTAGAGTTACAGTGGTCTATGGTGGGAAGAAGGTTGGGGCAGAAGTGAAAAAGACTATTTTTCCAATCTCAAACCAGGTTTTGGTACATATATAAAACTATGCAACTTCCTCCAGGTCTCTGACCCTTAGTCTCCAGATCCCTAAAATGGGGAGAAAATCAAGCACACACAATGGAGTGTTTAGCAAATTAGTGTAATGCCAACCATGTGCTCTGGGTGACAACCATCACACAGCAGATTCTTTATAAGTGACAGTTATTGCTACTTAGGAAAATAATATCACTTTTAAAAAGATGAACATAGATTTTCCAAGCCTGTATTATTGAAATATTAGCATGAGCACTATAATTATCCAGTTCTTGATAAAACTCCTTTCTTCATTCTAAGGCTCATTCCATTACAACGTAAAAGGACATCGGTGCCCCATAGAGGTGCTTGTCATTAGTAGGAAGCTGCATTTCAGAACAACACAAGACCATTTTCCAGTTTGCTTTGGAGTCTGGCATCAGTTAATTTCTCTTTGTTCTTCTTTTCTGGTTGTGCTAATGCCCCCTTTGTGTGTGAACATTTGTCCAGTGCAATCTAAGAAACAATCACCTTAATTGATCTGGCGTTAGCCTCTAACAGCTTAAGACACGGGCTTTTTATCTATCGCTCAATCCTCGTGCGGATGTAATTCCCTATAGTGCTTACATCTTTGTCACCTCCGCCAGTCGGTCTTTCTTGAGAAAGCATTTCAGTAAATAAATGCTGCTGCAAACGAAACGGACCATTTATGCAAGAGGCTCCACCACTGTGGAAAAAGCCCCGTTCTGGTCTCACACTTTCCCTGGTGGTGCACATGACAAATTTCATACAGGTGTCACCGTTTTCAAGCCCCATGAAGGATCGATGGTTTACAGTAGGCTGATCCATCACCCAAGGCAGGTGGCACCCTATTGGAATTCCAGAACTCTGTTCCCAATCACATTCACTGTTGGGTGACTCAGTAACGACCCTATTTGCCTTGCGTTACTGAAAATCAATGTTCCGCATTCAAGGTCAATGTACTGTTGGAAAACTCTTTAGCACTGATGGATGGATTGTGCTCTTTCAGAATAAACGTGAGAAGAGAATGACAGCTAGCACCCAGCAGTGGATGGTTGTGCCAAGTCGCAAAGACAGGCGTCCTTCTTTAGTGAGCTGGGAGAATCCCAGAGAGATAACATCACACACTTCCTCTTACTCTCTATTCAGGGTGTGCGCTACCTTGCTTACTGTATCCTTCCGCATATGATTAAAGCATCAACATGCCGGATCTCTATGCAGATTCTTGCAGCCCAAGGCTTTCAAAATCTCTGCGAGTCAGTTTGGGATCAAGGTATTCAATATCGGCAGAATCCAACGATGGTGCGTTTAAAACATTCATCTTTGTTGAAATACTTTGGAAAACAGCCAAAGATAACACACTCGTTGGGTTCAGTTCATTCCACAAACGGGGAAATCTTCAAAATGTGTCATGCAATGAACTCAAGGTCAGGGATATAAAGATTAAAGATCTGGAATCTTTAAACTCCACTCCAGCAGTTGAAAGTGGAGGAAGAGAAATAAATATGCAATCAAGTTGCTAAGTGTAGCAAGCTGTGTATCTGTCCACAGTTGTATGGAGAGAGGGCTCAGCACAGGGGAGAAAGTTGTACATTCCCTACATTCTCCCTGGGGCCATTTACTGACTGGAATGGTTGTGATTAACACTTAGCAAAGTGGAAAAGAAGTAAGCCAAGATTTGTTCAGTGAGTTCCAATTTCCAGGACATTTAAATATTTTTTTTTAAAAAAAAAGAGGTCTCCAAGGGGTAGAGTAACTTTTGACAGCAAGAGACACTAAGGATATATAATAGATCATATTTTATCACTTCCCTCCCAGTGACCTATTTACCAACCAAGCAGAGATAATGCTTGACCAAGCTCCTGAAGGTTCTCAAGGTCTCTCCTGGCAAGAGAGAAAATCAGAAAATGCATGCTTTTGTCTTCTTGGAAAAAGAATAAACTTTATTGAAGTATTCTTTTCTTCTTTTTTTATCTTCCTTCCTTCTTTCTTTCCTTCCTGCCTGCATTTCTTTCTTCCTATGATTTTCTTTCTTCCCTTTCTGTCTTTTTCCCTTGTTTCCTTCATTCCTGGCTTTCTTCCTTCCCTATTTCTATCTTTCTCTCTTCCTTGTTTTATTCTTTCTTATTGTTGTAATTATAAGCTTCCAAAAGGAAAGTACAGTTTATTGATTGTGTAATACATAAAGACAAAAGATTAATAGCCCATCAGCAATCCAAGTAATTTGAGAACTATTTACAGATGTTTTGTACAACCAAAATAGTAATTCCAAAGAAATCCAGAGTAGATGAAGTGGTAAACATCTGCTGGTCCTCAGTGACCAAGTTGGGTCCACTTCATGATGTGTTCATAAGGCTTTCTATTCTCTACAGGCAGTAGCTGAATCTCCAATGAACTCTAACCTTAGGATGATGCCTGCAATATAGTGACCTCTCTAAGAAGAGCCAGTGGACACATGAGTGAGTGCATGCATGAGTTGGTGCACTGACAGGACACGAGAGAGGTGACTGCATTTTCTTCTTGCATGGAAATTCGTTTCAGCACACATTTGCTTAGAGGGCCCTTTTGAGGTCAAACTTCCTTTTATTATGCTCTCCCACCTGCACAAATCTGAAATGCCCTAGAAAGGCCATCCTCTGCTTTTGTTGATTAGCTAAGTTTGTAGTTTCACTGCTTGTACGAAGGATACAACTGCAGCTTCCTCCTTTCGCTTGGCAATCTCGCTATACACACACTTTAATACACAGTATTTCAGCATCCACTCATTCACTATTGTGCAAGCACATTCGTTGCTGAAGTTTGTTTATTCACACATGCAATATGTCAGGGGCAAGGCCAGCACTTGGAAGAGAAAGACGTGTAAAGCAGGATCCCTTCTCTAAGACAGCCCTCTGTGTGGAACCTGAAGGAGTAAACGGGGAGGCAATCAGACATGGAAATGGATAATTATAAGTACACCGTAATAAGAAGTCACAAAAGGGGACTAAACAGGTGAGGTGGGATGGGGGTTGGAGAGGGTAATTAGGAGCCCGGGTATCCAACAGGAGGTGGCACTCATGTCAGGGTAGAATAATAGAATATTTCAGGCAAGAAACTACAGTCATAAAATCAAGAAGGTGCCAAGCACTGTGGTGTGCTTGAGAAGCAGGGCTGTTTTAGGTGGCAGGGACTGGTGGGGAGGCGAAGGACAAAGGGCTCAAAGTGGGAGTCAGGGCTCAGTCACAAAGAGTCTATCCTGGAACACATGCACAGTGGAATATTATTTGGCAGTAGGCAAGCATGGAATTACATCTTCTGCAGGAAAGTGAGTGGAACTGGAGAGCATCGTGATAACTGAGATAATCCAGATTGGGAACATTAAATATCATGTGCTGTCTCTTATCTGAGAAACCAAATAAATAGAGAAATAAATCAGACATGACAGGGAGTAAAGAGATAGATGTGTGGAAATAAGAAAGGGATCAGAAAGAGGGGTAATGGAATAGAAAACAATAAAGGTATGTTAAATGCTTGTACCAATTTACAAAAATAATTCTATATTACTAATGTGCAGTTATTTAAGTTTTCATCCACAAGACTTCAGGAGTAAACTTGTAGACAATAGGGAGACTCTGGCAAATTGTCTTTCTACATCACCATGTAACAATGCACAGGGAAACGCATAGCGATATAAACTCTTCCGATCACAACTCCTACATCAAAACACAGAAGAGCGCCAGGACCCAGAAGCTTCCTGACCATCACTATGGGCAGTTACCATCTTTATTTGTAACAGTGCAGATTGGCACTCTCCATGTTTCATTCTGTGCAAATTAAATCATGCAGGGTGCACTGTAGGTCAGTAGTGTGCTGGTTAGATTCATAATATTCTGCAGAAGTGTAGGCCTTGGCTTTGTTGTGTGATATTCAATGATATGAATAGACCACAATGTTTAAATCTATCCCATCACTGACATTTTTATATCATTTGCATCTTACAGCTATGTCAAAGTTGCTGGTAGCAACATTCGAGTGCTTCCCTTTTGGTGACGATGTGTATACATTTGTGTTGAGTACAAATCCAAGAGTTCTCAGTTTTAGTAGATAATGTCAGATTTCCTAAGCACAGTTGTTCTAATATAGACCTGAACCCATCATAAAAGGGACTTTTGGTTATCCTGCATAGTCAACTGTAATATTTATTTATTTAATAGTTATGTTTTCAATTATGCTGTTACTTTCATGAGGAGAGAGATCATGTGTGCTTTTGTGTTTTTCTATGCCCTATATTGTGGCTAGCTGAGGACTTGTCACATGTTAGTAGACACACCCCTCACACAAACCACAGACATGCACACACATCACCTGCTTGAGCAAATACACAGACATCTATGTTTTAAATGCTTTTCCACATACAACATAGTCATTGATAGACATAGCTTATGATATTTGTCTTATTCTTTCAGTTAGAAGCAGGACAATACCCTCCATTTGTAACCATTGGACCTATTATTATGGGTGAAAATGGAGAATTACAGATGAGATATTAAATGCGTTCAATGGTGTGCCAAAATACTTAGTTAATCTGGTAATTCAACCCCCAAAAATAGCTAATGCAATAAGAAGAGAAGTTTTTTAATTTCAATAATTTGTAAGTGGCAAGCAGCTGTCTGTGTCATCCTCCTCCTTCAGTGATGTTTTTGCATTGTCTTAAATAGAGATGTTGTGAATCCAAGGTAGAAAAACTGTCAGAGGCAAACCGCAAAGGCACCACACCTGTTTGCTTCAGTGGGCCCTCATTCCAAGGCCACACTCAGAGCCATCAACTAAAGAGCTGCTAGCATTGTTTCCGCTGATTAATTTCTCTTTGGACATCATCAAAGTTGAGGTTGGAGAAACGTGTTTACATAGGACAAGTTGAAGTGAAAAACATGATCCACTCTCCTAAGTCATTGTTTGAAAAGCAGCAGAGGTGAGAGGCTGGCTGTACTAGAGCCCTGACCCCTGGCTCCCTCCCTAAACCCTGCTTTCCTTCAGAGACACCTCCAGTCATATTATATGAGCTAACACGAGAGGCCCGACCACCACTTGGAATCAGAAGACACTCGGAGCTGTATCGCTCCACGTCTCCCCTGTTGGTTAAATCCTGAGTTACTTACCATAGCGGGATGAGTCACCACATAGAACTTACTTGCTTACCCCAGCATCCTCGCTGAAGGTCTCCCTCAGCTTCCGTGAGTCAGGAATTGGGTGAAGCTCTGTACTTCCAGCCCAGCGTCCCCTGAGTTCACTGTCACCTGGTGGGTGGGGCTGAGTCATGTCAGAGCCTTCACCACTCTCGTGTCTGGTGCCTGGGCTGGAAGGCTTGACCAGATGAGGGTGGAGCACATGGGATCCCCAGGCCCCCGTCTGTGTCTGCATGGTCTCCTCTCAACCATAGTAAGGGTAGCTTTCCTGGGCTTCTTATGTGTTGGTTCAGGGCTCAAAAGACTTCTGACCCAGAGACAGGGCAGAGGGGCTGAGACAGATTTTGTGGCCTACATTTGGAAGCCATGCTGTGCTATGTCGAAATTGACCCACATTCAAGGGGAAGGTGAACATGGCCCATTTGTAGGTGGAGAGTCGGTGTCGTGTTGTAAGAAGAGCATATGGGATTTCATGGTCATCTTTGGAAAACACGGCCAACTGCCAACTCATTCTTGCAGTGCTGGGGATGCCCCTCCTGTCCCTGCTGGCCTGGTACAGTCCAGACAGGCTACGGTCCTCCATTAGCAGTTTCACGTGCTAGCTGTATGGAACAAACATTCTCACAATGCTCTGAGTCCGTATGGCTTCTTCATGCAGAATCAAAACCTACTCTCCTGTGGTTTCTTCCCACAGAGTTAAACTCTAGCACCTTAGTATGGACTGAGTGTCTGTGCGTCCCCTGAATTCACACTTTGAAGTCTGAACATCAGTGTGATGGTGTTAGTGGTGGGGTTTAGGGAGGTAATTAGGCTTAGATAAGGTAATAATGATAAAGCCTTCATGATGGTAGGACTAGAATTCTGCTTTAGAAGAACAGAAGGGGAGGGGGCTTTCCTTCTCACCACGCTCATACACTGAAGAACGGTCACACGAGAGCACAGCAAGATGGAAGTGAGCCAGATCCACCAGCACCTGGACCTTGGACTCTCCAGCCTCCAAACTGTCACCTATTACTATGTGTTGTCTAAGCCACTCAGTCTGTGGTGTACTGGGGTGACAGCCCAAGGAAACGGATACAGATAGCATTAATTAATTGATCAATCCACAGATTCTTTTGCCAAGCATGCATATAAGCCAACATTTATAGAGACTTACAAAGGTGAAGCATGGTATGGATGTATCTTAGCTCGGGGTTCTGTAACAAAACACCAGAGACTGATTACTAGAACAAAAATGTACTTTCTCACAGCTCTGGAAGTCCAGCATCAAGGTAACAGTACGGTCGATTTCTTCTCCCCAATGGTCATCTCTATGTGCACAAGTGTCCCTGCTATCTCTTCCCCTTCTTAGAAGGACACTAGCCCACCCTAAGGACCAACACCCACCCTAAGAGACCCCATTTTAGCTCTATCACCTCATTAAAG
This sequence comes from Dolichotis patagonum, assembly GCA_004027295.1. Lineage (NCBI taxonomy): Eukaryota > Metazoa > Chordata > Mammalia > Rodentia > Caviidae > Dolichotis > Dolichotis patagonum. The sequence continues at coordinate 58,280 of PVJX010000320.1, forward strand.
AACTTTCCTTAAAATGTCATTTTTTCCCTCTGTAGCAGTGGGTTCTATATCTGTGGATTCAACTCATTGGAGGTCAGAAATATTTTTTTAAAATTTTGCACCTATAATGAATATGTACAGATTTTTAAAATTTTTATTATTCCTATTGTACAACTATAGGCATAGCATTTACATGGTATTGGGTGTTATATATACTAGGAATGATATAGGGAGTATGAGAAGATAGACACAGGATACGTAAGTGCTATGCAACTTTATACTGGGGACTTAGGCATCTACAGAGTTTGCATCAGCAGGGGTCTTGAACCCAGTAGGGAGAACTGCCCAGTTTCATTCTGAGGTACAGAGGTTAGGACATCTGCACACAAATTTAGGGAAGGAGACACAACACAGCCTGTAAGACTGTCTGAGAGGCCATAGGTTAAGTGCTCCTTTGTTCATCTGACTGTCCTGAACATACATCCTTCCCTCACCCCTCCTGGCCTTCTCTAAACTCAGATCAATGTCCTTGGTACTAGCAGCCTCCCATCAAGCTACAGTGCCCATTATTGTGCCCAGAAGCAGGTGCAAGACTTGGGCAGAATAAAGCAGAACCCTGATTTCCTTGCCTTTGAAGCTCTATTCATCATGAAACATTTTACTAATAGTTTTCTGTTTTCTTATTATCTTTCATGAAACTAAATCTTGTCCTAGTTACAAGAATTGTATGAATTCACTGTTTGTCTACCCATTTTGCAGATAGTAGAAACTGAGGATAAGTAGGTCAGCTGGAATACAAGTCTAATGGCAGTGCTTGAAGTTGCAGCTAAAATTACTCCCTGGAAGTCAGTTTTCACTCTTCTGTCACTCTCAGTGTCCACGTGGGGAGAATTCTACAGTCTTCTTTTCAGCAAGTGAGGTGCGAGGATCCTGATAGAGCTTCCCAAACTGTTTCCTTACCTTTTTATTTGCACTATTAAAACACATTTATGTGCCCATTTGTTGTATAAATTCTGATCATAAAAATAATGCACGACTGTTGACCACAATTTGGAAGATGTAAATAAGTTTAAATCTGAAAATAAAGTCACCCATTACCCAGCAGGGTGCTAAGTGGGCTAAAATGACAGCCCAAGCAGCCCTTGTTAGTTTCCGGATATGCAGATGTGCGATGTGCACCATGCACACGTGCACACACTTCGCTTTACATATAAAACAGGCCTTATTTCAACGTCATAAAACACTCTTCATAAACCTGATTTCTAATGGCTGCTAAATAGCTCCATAGTGTGTATGTAGCCCATTTTATGCAACAATTAACCTTCCTTTTTAAAAGGACAGAAGATCACAAGGTAATTCTCATGATTCTATTAATTATACTTTCTTATTAAAATACTCATTCTATTTCTGGGTTAAAACCAACTAATTTCCTTGGCTTAGAATATATCTCTTGGGCTAATGGGGCTATCTATATTCTACTCATTGCCCATAGAATATCGCCTCTGAAAGGCTCATGGAAATCATGAACCCCAAACCTCTTATCACATGATACAGAAAACTGGGGCTCATAGAGGGGAGGAGACTTGTCAAGGCCAACAACAAAATCCAAGACTGAAACTTAGGCTTGTGGCATGTTGCCCATTTATGGTCTTCATGAAATGAGGCGAATTTCCCATCCTTTACTCATTCAGCGAGTACATATTGTGTACTTTGTAGGCACCAGGGGCTGTATATAAGGTGAGGAATGACATCATCTTGTCCCCTGCTTTGTGGAACTGTCAGTCACCAGCTACAAAATCACCCACAAAGTCTTCTGAACACACAGATGAAGCTTCCTTTTCCCTTTGTATAAGCACTAGGAATGTGCCCAGGCTGAAGTGACAAGGAATGAACATTCCAAAAGCAGCACCCAACCAAGGATGGGGAGTAGTCCATGGACTACCATCCCTGCTCTCTGGTGCCCCTTTCTAATGGTGAGGGGGCAGTTATGAGGCAGATAATTTGAATGATCTCTAGAAGACCCATCCTAGTCTTGCTCATAGCATCTCCTGAGATCACCTCTATGGGCAGAAACAAGGAAAAGCCTACTCCAAACTGTTCTGTGCTTTGATTTTTATGACACTGAAACATCTCAGTAAATGTTTCAATGGACAGGGAAAAAGAAATTATACCTAACCTAGGAAATACTATCTTTTCTTTTGACCTTGGAGCTACCCACAATGAAATCCTTGCCTCGGACTCTGCTTCTGAATGTAGGAACCCCCCAAAAAACTGATACCTATGCTTATCAGGTGCATCTCCTGTGAAGGAGAAGCTGGAGCAAAGAATGTTTCTTAGTTAACTGGTGCCACACAATACAATGTGTTGTCCTTAAAATGCACATCTTATCTCTATGGGCCTGCATTGGATGGGTTTAGCTGGGCAGATCTCACTTGGGGTCCCTCCTACGGAGGTAGGTGGACACTGAAATCTGGTAGGTGAATTGTTCAGGGTTCCCTCACTGCAGGGAGATGTTCACATGGCTATTTTGGGGTTCCCTACTGCATACTCAAAATTTACAGGATGGATATTCTCTTTTAGCGACAATTCTGAGAGAAAATGCAAGTGCTCAATACAAAAGGTTAAGTATGAAAACTATCCCTTCTACCATCTGCCCTGGGCCAGCAAGCCCAGACCTTTCAGTCTCCAGGTGAAGACCATGGACGCTTTCTCTTCCTTCAATTTTTTTTTTCAGTTTTAAAAATTTCATTTTAAAGAGAAAAAGAAATTCAAAAAGGAAACAAAGAGCAATAACAACAACAAAAAAAACTACTACAACAACAAAACAATATAGGATTTCAAAACAAGATGATAGGAATTTAACAATGGTTGTTATACTGCATATTGTAGTCTTCACAATAGCTGCTCAGGTTACCAGATACAGGTATGCAAAACTGATTAAGCAATATGAGTTCTGTCTGTTTCCATGAATTAGTAGTACAATTATCTTTTCTGTGTTGTGTTTATATTTATATATCTGTATGTTTTTTCTTTTTCCCTTCCTTCTTTTCTTCTTTCCCCCACCCTAGTTCTTTCCCTTTGAGTGGTTTCTTTCCCTTTCGCTGTACCTATTGTAACTTTTCGATCTTATTGACTCTTTCAGTTCTTACACTAGGGAGACAATATGGTGTTTGTGCATGCGAATCCGATGTATTTCACTTATGAATATGGTCTCTAGTTGCATCCATTGACCTATCAATGGTGTCAAACAATTTTATTCATCTTCAATCTGTCACCAAAACTGAACTATAAATGTGATACTGGTAGGATACTGAGGTGACACAGATCTAAATAAGAGCTATTTCAGATGAGACTTGAAAAAAGGAAGCAAAAGTCATGCTGAGAGGAAAGGGGAAGCATTGCAGACACAGGGGGGAATGTGTGTACAGCCCTTCTGTGTGGTGAGGATTTTGAGTCCCTGTTAATCTAAGTGGCAGGGGCCGAGGACACAGTAGGAAGGAACAATTGTGCAGGCAGGAAAAGCTGGGCACACAGCTAGTGTCATATAATATTACAGTGGACTCAGATGAGGGAGAGTCATGCTCTTCTTCATATATTTCAAAAATCTCTTAAGCTTGGTGAGAATCAAACCAAAAGTGGACGAGGCTCCAGGTGGACCTCAGACAAGCAGGCTGAAGATTTTTACTTGACAGTGATGGAGAAAGAAAGTAAAGCATAATCATTTATAAATGTTCTTAGTGTTTTGACTGCAGCAACAATCAAGAGCATGCTTGCATTTTTTGTTTCATTTTATAAGAGTTTTGGTCCACAATGCATTGAGAGGAAGTATATACTCTGTTATCGACAGTAGTTTGTAAAACATTACTCTAGCTTCAGTAAGGACTAAAAGCCCATTTAATCAAGGTAACAAGCCCAGAGGACACACTAGGAGAGAGGAAGAGAATCAAGGGTGGTTTGGAGAAAGGAGACCAGCTGGGTCACTATGATGGTGGTGACGATGAGCCCCATGGCCACCACTGACACTGGTTCTGTAAATGGCTCTAGAAATACTATAAGAAAGGGACAGATTTCACTGAAATTTAGATGGTCAACTAGGCATAACCTAGTGATGAGCTAGAGTTGGGAAGGAAAAGAAGTGGTCCTCAGTGATGCCTGCTGGGTGAAGAAGATGAACTGACATCACATATCAGATGTGGTGACTGGAAAGAGAGTTCATCCCACAATTGCTTTGCCTCTGCCACCACCACTTCTGCATTGGACCTTCTAATGGTCATCAAAAAGGAAATACATCCTGCAGGCTCAGACACATTATCTTTTCATTTTAATTAGAGGCCACCTACAATACTGAAACAAGTCAACATAATTCACTTTTCTAATCAAAGAGAATTCTTTGAGAGCAGAAGAGAGCTAGCATCCAAATAAATGAGTGGTAATTTTCTTAATGAACTAAGTCATCATGAATCACTGTATGGAATCACCCCTTGTGCCATGGAGCTTGTGACATTTCCAACAAGGCAGCCCTATTTGGTAAATATTAGAGACTGTTAGAGAAAGGGGATAAGAAATGACCTTTCAATCTACATAGAGCATGTTAATTACTAAGAAGGCTGCAATTGGTTGTAAAGGATTGTTCCGCTGTCGTCACCCCTGAAGCATGCTGTCGCCTCTTGGTTATGAATTATCCTTAGAAGAAATATGGACCCATGACATTTACGTTTGCAGCGTCACTTAGCATAAGTATGCATTTCTATTCATGTCTTTGGACCATGCACAGTCTTAAATGTATGTATTTAAACTCAGGGATATTTTCAAATTTTCTTTTGGAAACCAGAAATGATGGCAGTAGAGTTATAAGAAGAGAATGACAGTAGAGTTATATGTCCCTCATTTGAAACTATGAGTGTCACTACCAGTGAGACCAGATTGAATTTTACTTAATTCAGAATGGCTCAAGTCTATTCGTGTGGTGGTTGAGCTTCATTATGTGAACTAGATTGGCTGGAGAGTACTCAGAGGGCTGGTGCAGCATCATTTTAGGGTATGTTTATGTGAGTCGCAGAGACATCACACTGCTTACCGTATCTGACCTTGTCCCCTTCCTCTCTGGTGCTTCTCCCCTGCCACAATAAATTGAGCAGCTTTGTTCTGCCATGCCTTTCCTCCATGCCTTGGAGCCTGGCAACCATGAACTAAACCCTCTAAAACCATGAGCTAAGTTAAACTCCACCTTTAAATTTGCATGTTAGATATTGTGTACTACCATGAAGAATACTGACTAACACAATTTCATAACAACTCCTTATGTATACCATGTATTGTGTAATTCACATTGGTGCAGTAGTTTACAGCATAGGAAATTGGGCCATTCGACTTGGTTGACCTCTTAGCTCTATCATTTACTAAACGTGAATATGAAACATCTAAGACCATTATTTTCTTTATTTATTAAAAGGGACTGAAACACTTTATCAAGTAGGATTATTACTGAAAAGGATAGATAAAATGAGAGTTATGTAAAGTGATTGGTGCAGAATTAGGCAAATGATATAGCCCAATATATAGCAGCTACAGTTTAAGCTGCTGTATTCCAAGGGCCTGGTACATAGTAAGTGCTTGTGATCTATTGAATTCCTTCCAGAAAGCTAGTCTAGGAACTAAAAAAACAGGATCAAGGGGCATTTGGCAAAGCTGTTACAAGAATCCAAGTCTCCTGAGACTATTCTGAGTCTTTTTCATTATGGACCATGGTTTTTCTGTGTTGGAAGAAACAGGTATGATTTAGAAAAAAAGAGAAATAAGAAATGAGTAAAGTAATATTATTATGAGACAAGAGAAAAAGACAAGAGAGGAGAAGAGAGATTGATTGTGATGATAGATGATAATGCATAAATAGATTAAATAAGGGAAGAAAAAGAAGGAGAGGGAGAGGGAAAGTAGAAGGGAGGAAATGGAAGGAGGAGGAAGAGGAGGAGACAATAAGAGAGAGAGGGAGAGGATCCATTTTACAAAGAATTAAGTCTCCAAATAAAAGCCCAAGGCATAGAAAACTGCAGTTACCTCACCACAACTGAAGTATAATTTGTCAATGGGAGTTCTTCATGATGGCGCCTGAGTGATTCATCCTGACCTGGTCCTTATGCATGAGACCACCTCCAGGTAGCTGGCCCAGCATCTACTATCCTCAGTTTCCTTACCTTTAAACTCTTGTCTTTTGGGGGGTTGCTATAATGAGAAAGTAATATATCACATGTAAAACTCTTCCTCAGTACCTGGTCTCGGATGACATTCTGTCCTAGTCCTCAGTCTGTGATGATCAAAGTCAGGTGTATCCTGAACTGCTGCAGAACCGCACATTCCAGGGTCTGTCCAACACCAAGATCAGAGAGAGCAGCGAGAAGTAATTTTATGGGTAAATTAAATACTGTGGAGTCGGATTCAGTCTATGAATGTGGAAGCTTCTGGCAATGAACACAAAAAGAGAGATTTTATAAGAGTGAAGTCGATTTCTTGTATGTAATAAAGAATAGAGTTTAGTATTTTTCCAATGAGAAATTGTAGAAAGGTTAGAAGGAAAAATAAACATAATGTATTATTAAGCCAATTATGTAAAACTAGGTCCGTAGGTTGAAAAGAAAAGTATTTTAACAGGTTTGCTAGCAGTCTGAAATATATTTTAAGTGAGATAGAATGCATATTCAAGTACCAACTGACACTGTACCATCAAAAGTTGAGTGATTCTCTGTGGTAATCAGTCTAACGAATAATATCAAAATTAATAGGCTTGGTGAAACAAATTCTTGTGTTTCAACTCAGCATTTCAGAAAGAAGAGTCAAGAAGAAAATATGCTTGTATATCACATTTCCAGGAATATTTAGTCATGTTGAAGAATATATAGAGAAGTGGTCATCTGTGTGCCTCTGGAAAAGTGATTAAAAAACAAGGTAAAAGACTTGGTGCTGAGGAAGGCCACGAGAACTACCTCAAAATAATACGCACACAGAGTTAGCAGAGCATCAAAACCAAGAGGAGCAACAGTGGCAAGAAATATAAGGCACACTACCAAGATAATTATCTCTAGGAATGAAGAGAGACTTCCTTGACAGGCAGTGATGCACCGCGGTGGCATCTGACATGGATGAGAACATACGGGAATGTTGAAAAGGAGCTGTCTTCACTGAATACCGACGTCTGCGGAGGTCATCTTCCCCCACACTGTATCCTGAAATACTGTTTCAGGATATTAAGGGTTGTTACGGAAAAATACAAGGAGAGAATGTAAAGACTTCCTGGTCAAGGATGTTTGGAGAAAATTGAATCAAAGTTAAACACAGTATTGAGACTTCACAAGAATGTATTAGTATGCACCATTTCTGAGAAGACTTTCTGCAAGATGCTTGTGGGGCTGGGGAAGGGATTGAAAGAAAGCGATGCTTAGAAAAAGCACTGTATGCATGATTTCCAAAGCTTTTTCAACCTGAAGGCTTTATGAATGCGTATGAGAGCACCCAGTCAGTGGCCGCACTGGTAAGCTAGTTTAATATATAGTCAGGCAAAGAGTTCTGACATCACAGTAAAATCAGGGGTTGGTAATTTAAAAGAAATGAAAAATGAATGAATGAATGAAGATTAGATTGTGTACACTTGCTAAGATGGGAAAAAAGAAAATAATAAAGGATGATGGGAGAATGAAGCAACAAAGCAAGAACCGGAATAAATAGCAATGGGTGTGGATGTGTCCTTTATTTTTAAGCATGACATGTCCCTGGCCTGAGACCAGACTGACAGGGACAGAGTCAACTTCCTTCCCAATGGGAAGAGCCCTTCAGGAAATCCAGACAGAAGGCTCTGCAGGAAATGAGGATTCAGACAGGACTGGCTTTTCAGGATAGAAAATGTCCCTATGCCCACTGACCTGGTGAAACCAGTCTTCTTTCCCCGTGGGATGTGGCTGCGTGGTGAACTGAAAAGGGTGCATGCATTTTAGACTGAGACCATGTTTGGTTTGCCTCTTCCTCAGCCTTGGGGGAAGTTATAACTCCTCCCCCCAGTCTAGCATTGCTTCTCAATGTCCTCCTGGTTGGTCACATGTTCTTTGCAGGGTCTGCTCTGTCCCTGCATCTCCAGTGTCCACCCAATGTCTCCTGCAGTTAGAACTCTAGCTGTACCGGTCAAGTCTCAGTCAGGCCTTCCTCTTCCTTTTCCTCTTCCAAACTTTGATCTCTCCTGGCAGAATTCAGCCACCCACTTATGGACACAAAGTTCTACACACACGTACACACACACACACACACACACACACACACACACCATGGCTTTGTGAACCATTAAACTAAATTTGAGTGAGAACACAAAAGATACAGTGCTTTGGATTGAGCCATACCTGTCCCTTCCTGTCACAGCCTCACTGGGTGCCTGCCCAGGACCCCCTAACTGCCTCCATCTAGAAGGGATTCATATTTCTCACTGAATCCATAGTTTACAGAGTCGCATTATGGCCCTTCAGTACATCTATGGAGATTAGAGCCTATTAAAAAAGCCTTTGGCACAAGCAATTCAATGCTCGAAGCTCTAATCTGGAATTGGTATATTTATCCTGGTCTTTAATTATTAATGTTGCTTTATTGATCTGATACCTAAAATGCAGACAACAAAAACTGTCCAAACTAATTATTGTGGGTTTTCTACCTTTTGGGGCTTCTCTACTAGTCTTCCAATCTAAACCTTTTTTTTTCTATCAGATCAATAGGGTTTAATTCATTAACAAGTTCTAGTGCGTTGTTTCCACTGCTTGGCCATTTTCCACCCGTCCACAGGAAGTGCACTAAATCCCTTCCCTGGCAATCACTGCATGGTCTATACCAATGTGTTTTCCTTGGAACATTAAACCGAGTTTCACAAGCCCACTTCCTGGTAATCTGTGCCTAGTAGCTGTCTAGTACTTCATAAAAAAGTCACTCCACACTTGTTTATCTTACCACAAAGACGTTATATCATTAAAGAATCTTGGGTGCTGGGGCGGACAGTATTGGCAGGGAGACGCTAGGTCACCATGACACCTGCTTGTGCCTTTTCTTTGGGTCAGCTGACAACGCTAGTGTCGTGGAGACATGTTGTGGGGAATATTTGTAGATGAAGTGCAGGATGCTAATTGTGAGGGTTATTTCCTGCTGGTTCAATAGTCTGACTTCTGAGTCACCAAGCATGACTTCTGTCCCCATAGTGACACCTACCCAACTTTCCATTTTTGGGTTCTTGACTACAAAGATGGAATGAGGTAATAGTCTACCAAGATCTTCTCCATGATTTGAAAAATTGCTTTAACTCCTTTGAAGGGATGGCTAGGAAGGGGGAATGTTAGTTAAGGGTTTATTTATTGAGATCGGTGCTGAGTACATAGTAGGCAGTCCATAAATATTTGCAGAATGAATAAGTGAAGGTCAATTGTCAGATTTTGCCATCAAGGAATTTGGAATCTTGAGAGGACTGAAAATACTACAAATTCATCTTCATTGTCACTGAAGAGGAGAGCCCTAGGGGAGTATATGACAGTCTGTGGCTTCTGTACAATCCCCTGAACTGGTGATGATGAACCTTCTAGAGCTATGAGTCATGCAGCCTGCTGTGCCATAGATGCCGTAGGCTCACCACCGCTGCCCTAAACTCTTTAGAATATAACAATGGGGCCAGGCACGGTGGTGCATTCTTATAGTACCAGTACACCAGAAGGCTGAGGTGGGAGGATCAGAAGTTCCAGCTCAGCCTAGGCAGACTAAAGAGGCCCTTTTTCAAAATAAAAACTGAAATAGGAGCTGGAGAGGTAGCTCAGTGTAAAGGCCCTGGTTTCAACCACGAGTACAAAGAAAACAAAAGTGGACTCTGTTTGTGTCACCTCTGGAGATAATAAGGACTGTGTGTTTACAATCTCAGTGGAAAGTAGAAAGACGGCATTTATTTTGTTGGTTAAATTATCCACATGTCCTTGGGGAAATCATTCTGTTTAATACACTCGGGCCACTCTAACAAGGCTCACACCAGCAGGGTAGTGCAGTTCTTTCCTGGCTTGAGAAACTTACAGAGAAAACAGAAAAACAAGTCAAACTGATATGAACCAGATGAAAAATATGAGATACGTTTTAATCTTATATGACCCTACACATTGCACATGCTACACACTAAATCCACAGTTGCTAAATGTATACGTTTCTAGTGGCCCTGTTTGAACCATCTGGAAAAAATATCAATTAACAAAACATTTTGAATCTCTGGCCAGTGGTATTATCTTCTTTTCAATATGATTCTTTATGGTTATGTAAAGGAAAAATGGGCATAAAGTACCAGAACATTGAGATGAACTAAAAAAATTCAGCTGTACCCCCAAATATAATCATAAAACCAACATCAAAAAAATTAAAACACTTTTTTCAGAAGCCTTGTATAGTAACTTAGAGCCAAACATGAGGATATAATATATACTTTTAATGTTGTGCTTACATATAAAGCTTTAAAAGATTCAAGATATTGAGATTTTTCCATAGTTCTACAATAAAACATAATTAAAATCCACTGCAGTTAGTTTTAATTATAAAAAACTAATAAGTTTACATATTTATTCAAAAGAAACGATATTCTCCAAAAATTGTTTCATATGTTTTTTTTCTGTCAGAGATACACATGGCAAAATTTTAGAAGACATGCTTCTTTTTTGTGTCTGGAAAACTAAGCAAAACTATGTGTAGTTACGTGGCGAACAGCTCAACCTTTTCCCCCAAGATATATGGCAGCCATATATCCCAGGTGCACAGATGATGTTGTACAGAAGACTAATTAACACTCTTACAGGATAATGTATGTTTGATGGTGTTTAATGTTTTATTAAGGTCACTCCAAAATGTGGCTTAAAACTAACAATGGTGAAAATTTTGGGCTCAGACCCCTACCTGTGAGAATGACAAATAGTTGTGAGGTAGTTGTAGGAAAATGATGGAATTTCTTTTAGGGCTTTTTCACAAAAGATCACGGTCACTAAAAAAGAGTCCTCCAAGGATCTGAGACCTGGAGGAGTCTCAAGAGCTTCCCAGAGGACTAAATAGAAAGAAGTTATCCCCTTAGAAGGCAAAGCTGAGCACAGAGGAAGAGGCGACGCAGCTCGTTACACAGCTTGGGAATCACCAGCAGCCCCAGACAGAAGGGCGAACCTGGTGGGAGAGGGGCAGCAGAGAGGCAGTGAGCAGAGGTGGTGGTGTTGCTGAGGGACTGCGTGGGGACACTGGGGAGTGGGGAGCAGAGTGTAGCAGAGTTGTGACTGCTTGTTACTCTAGCACTTCCCCTCATTTCTACGTTTGTGACAACTCCTAGCTCTGGCCCTCAGGCTGTGAGCAGGTGTGGCAGGCGGTGGTCCCAACAGAAGGTTAAGCAGAGATGGCCCTGGGCATCTCAAACTCCCTTCCCCTCTCTCGATCCTTCCCTGTCCCTATCTCTGTCTCTCTCTAACCTGAACCTATCCTTATCCTTGTTCCCATCACTGTCTCTATCTCTATCCTTACCCCTGTCTTGACTCCCATTCCATCTGTTTTTATAGTGTCAGCTCCAGCTCCAATTCCACCTGCACCTCCACCTCCATCTGCTTCCCCTAAACACCTGTGGAACCACCAGTAAGAGGGCAAGATGGTGAAAACCAAAGACACACACAGGTAATGTTGTCCTAGAGTTGCTGCAACCACAGTGAAATCTGCAGAGCAGTAAATAAGCTTCTGTTAGGTTAAGCAAACAAGATTTGTATCCATTCTAACTGCCTACTCCTTGCTAACACAGAAAGGCTCTCTCCAGCACTGCAAATGGCAAGGATATAGTTACACAGACTTATCAGGAACACATGGTGGGGCTGACTCAGAACAATGGAGTAATTCTGGAGAACTGTGAGCCTTCCACTCATCAGCACTTGCAGCAAATCGGTCATTTACATGAGTGGATTTTCTCATTTGATCTCTATCACCCTTTGAGACTGATGCTGTTGTTATTATTCTCATAATTGTACACAGATGCAGAGGTCATGGCTACGCAGTGATTGAAACATTTGAGATACCAAACCCCATACAACAGAGTCCTCTGCTTCCTGTCATATTGAACTGTTGCTGATACACTGGAATGTCTTGGGGACAAGGTTGGCACATCCTTGAACATAAATACAAATATTGCACCCCATGCAAAGACACACACACACACACACACAAAACTACACACACACACACACACACACACACACACACACACTCCCAGGTGGTTTTGTCTCACAATTCCATGTCCCAAACTACTTAATGCTGAAGTTCCTCAAGAGTAATTGGCACGGTATATACTTTCTTTCATGAGGACTAATGTGGGGCTTGGGGTCAAATTAGACAACATATCAAGCACAGAACAAAGAGAAATGGGAGTGAATCCTGTGGTTTCACAGTGAAACTTGCAGAGCAATAAATAAACTTCTGCGAATCCTGTGGACCCCATTGTGGCCTCAGTGTTGACAAATGCACTAGCCAGGCACTGATGTTCTGACGGGCATATATCAAAGGATACCTGTGAAGATGGCTTTTGGATCTGACCTGCAGCAATCTCCACATTCCCTGTGGCTCCCAGGTACTTCAAGTGTGAGTAAACAGCTCCCTTCCCGCACCTATGTTCTGTGTCCCACCCAAGGACTTCTGCTCCCACTCTGTCCCCCATGTCTTGGGAGGGTCTCCCATTCATCCATAAGGTCTGAAAAGTCAAGAGGGGTGTGATTTCAGCAGCTGTCTCCCCACCTTTCAGCACTGAGTCCCTACAACTCTTGTTGTCTTTATTAAGCATAAGAATGACAAAGGAACTCTAATGGGCCCTTCCAAACCCTGCAGGTTCTAATTCAGTAGGCATGATGGTTAGTTTTATGCAATTTCTTAGCCTCTGTAATCATGTAAGTCAGTTTCTCACACTACATCTCCATTTACTCATAAATCTCTGGAGAACCCTGACTAATACAGTAGGTCTAAGGTGAAATCCACAAATCAGCATTTGTAAGATGAAACCAGACAACTGTGATGGAAATAGATTATTCTCAGTGGTGGAAATGACTATTATAAAATGGATAACTATGTCGGTCTCTAATGAAATAGTTTACGCACTTGACCTCAGGAAGCCTGTAATCTATTGGAAACACAGACATGAGAACCAACATGTTACAACACAGCAACAGTCAGCAGTTTTCAAATGTGTAAACCCACCCTGTTCCAAGTAATGCTCTTGTCAGTCAGAGCCTAGAACCACTAATAATGAAAGCACATCACTGTTCCTGGTTGGATAACATTGTGGCTGGAGATACGATCTCTGGGTCATACATAAGGTGCTAAGTCTCATCACAGATCTGTTGTCTCCTCCCCATGTGACTTGAAACAGCTACTCTAATCTGCAACACCCTCCCCAAAGCTGTCTCCCATGGTCCTGCCCTAGATATCATGGGACTATATTCTAGTTACATTCCCTAGAATCCCACACTTCAGCTGCTCTATGTAATACAAATCCCTTGACATGTGTGATGCTGTTCAAAGCCCCTTTCTCTGGGAAGAAAGAAAAGTAGAATTTAATAAACTCAATAATCAAGCACCACCACAAAGGGAACGATGGAGAATGGAGGTTCTCAAAGACTTGCAAAGCCCTGTAGTTGATGAACTATCAGTGGCAACCGGAATAAAGAAAAGGCATTTGATCCATGTCTTCCTCCTTAAATTTCAGTTTTCTTCCAACAAGCACAAATCTCTAGCCCAGATCCAGAGGCCCCTCATCTGGGAAGAGTCCTTTTGTCCCACTCATCTCCTGAGTTTTCATAGGACTTTGTATATACCTCCACTCATACTGGACACTCTCCCTCCAGTGTTTGCTTATTTGCCTGGTGTTTGAGTTTCCTGGGAGCAGGAGTTCTGCCTGTGTTATTACAAGTTCCCAGCTAAGATTTTTGGGACCACTGAATTGAAACCAATGAATTTCCATCTTTTAAGGTTTCAGCAGAATCCGTGTATGCACGGAGTTCTCTTGATAGAACCTATGTAGTAGACTAGATGTTAACATATCCCACACTGACACCTAGTAGTGTTAAGGGGTTTACATAAAGTTGCTCAGTTAATAGAAGCCAGACAAGAAGGTGGGTGAGACTTACTCCAAGTTCATGACTTTCTCCTAATTCTTCCATTCCAAGTAGTATGTGCCTTATCCAGAGCTCTGAGGATCTTTTGGTGGTCCAATTTTAAATGATTATAATTTAATTATCTGGTTCAGATATTCCTTAGCATGCAGAAAAAGAAAGCAAGTACTGTGTAAATAACCTATATTCAGGTAAAAAAAATAAAACAAGCAAATGTCATCTGTAGGAGCTCAATGGTCTTTAGAACCATTGGAACCACATTCTTCATTCTCATAAATTACCCTTACACATCATTTATTAATGTGTCTGGAAGCTCTCATTCATACCATGGTAGCATCTTAATAAAGTGCTCCCTTTTCCTACTTCCCTGGTCTATTTCAAAAGAATAGCTGGTTTCAAGATGCCAGCGACCACTTGGTATTCTGAAAGTCTCATTTGATGCAATGGACTCCTCAGTCATCCATTCAGTGCCTAGGGTCTGCTTTCTATTTTCACTTTACCATTCACTCTCAGTTATAACTTGTAATCCCCATCCCCAATGTAATCCCCAATGTAATCCCCATTAAAAGATTTAACTTTGTATCCCTCTCCTGCACTCCCCATCTCTATCACTGTCACTGTCCTCTAGAAATATCCCGCCAGCAACTCCAGCCTGTTTGCCTAGTGCTTCCACTTGTCCATAAAAACATCTGGCCAGCTCTCTGGACCTCCAGGTTGAAGTCACCTCGCTTCAGTAGGAGAGAGGCTGCAAGAAGCACTATGGTTTTAGGGCAGCCATGTGACCACAAAGGAGTGTGAGTCCACGCTTGGAAGCTTAGAAATCACTCCGTCTCCACATGAGTGAAGACAGAGAACACTGTCGGGGAGGAAGAGGTTGGCAACAGCACCAAGGGGGGAACCGGAGCCAAGAAGATACTTAGGATTTCATATTAGGCCCCTTGCCCAAGCACTCGATGGATCTGAAATTGCGCACATAAAGCAAGAACTTGGCACGGGATGCGATGTGATGAGTGTGCACGATGCCATGATTTTCAAAGGGAGGGAAGCTGATGGGAAGAGTTTCAAGTCATAGATCTAGACGATGTCTGGATAAGTCTTATGGAGCCAAACCGTGTCCCAGCTGAGGGCTACAGTGGTTTTGTTGCAGAGAGTAAATAAATGTGCTGCCAACATTGTATTGAGAGAGAAGATCCATATGAAAGAAAAAGCACTTAGAAGCATTGGCTAGACCAGCATTCTAGGGCTTACAGGAGCTGGTGAGTAAGTCCTCAGTGAGTCAAAGCTCCCTTTCATCTGCCTCTATTTTGCAACATCTGAGCAGATGAGAAAGGCCAAGATGGGGCGAGGAGAACAGAAATATCTTATGTGGGTACAAGTGACTATGCGAAACTTTTCTGGATAATTGTGATGTATTTTCATGACAGATGAATAAAGTAAGGTGTAAACACCTAAGGGTGCTTGAGCACAGGAATTGTTAGGAACGTGAGACTCCAACCTCCCAGTGCAAAAGTCAAGGGGGGCATTTTGCATTTGCACTGCTTGGACCCACACCCTTCCCCATTCCAACTTATCAGATCCTGTCTTTACATTTTCCAGTTTTGCTCACAGTGACTTCTGTGTGTTGCTTTAAATTTTATTAAATGGTATATTCAAATGTTATGGATCTTGAGGATTGAGTTTTGGGGTATCTATTTACATTTTGCATTTGAGTTGAATACTCCATTCACATCTCTCTAGTCCTGTCCCCTGATGCCATTTGCAAATCAGAAAAATAAAGCTCAAATAAGATTTTTTATTTCACTATGGCAATATGGCTAGTTAACATATGATGTTTAAAACTCCAAAACACCTTGAAGTTGAGTTGAGTTCTTTCTGTTCTATCTGCTGCTCTCTGTTGAAAATGTTTAAACCTTTCCAAATGAGCAGAGGACAGTGCCTTTAGGATGATGATATTCTAAAGAGGGACATTCCTAAAGGTGACAGAATTAGGAGAAAGTGGAAGAAAGCTAGATTTTTAATGAAAAAGCTTGAAAGAGCAAATGTTAAAACAGGTATGGAAAGGGCATTCTTTGCCTTAGTGAGAAACAGACTTTGGGGGGAGACTAAGCTTGCCCATTGGCAAATGGAAGACTCAGAAAAGCATTCAATTATCAGATACTAATGTTACCTAATTCAACTAGTTTTTACAAATACTTTCTACATCTTCCATTGGCTATAAACTCAATGAGAGTAGATACTCTGCCAGCTTTGCTTAGTCTGTTAACTCTTGTGCATAGTAAATGCTTAATACATATATTTATTGAATAATGAATTTTGAATGAATTTTAAAATTTATTTTGCAAAGAGAGGAAATCCCACTAGATATTTGTCATAGAATGGAAGGTGGTTCAGATAAGCTCCTTCAATAATAGATACATGCTCTGTTTTCTTCCACTTTACATGACTGTAATTAAATACCCATGGCAAGATAACTTTATAAAAGGAAAGAGGCTTATTTAGTAAAAAGTACTGGATGGTGAAAGAATAAACAGCATGGTGCAAGCTCTTGTAACTGTCTCCTCTGACTTCATATACCCTGTGTTACAGTTTAGATCTAGAATATCCCCCAAACTCTCATGTGTTCACAGCCTTTGTAATGTGAATGGATCAGTAGATTAGTCCATTCATGAATCCATATCTGAATGTGCTGTTAGGAAGTGGGGTTTGATTGGAAGAGATGGGTGCCTAGGGAGCATGACGTGGAAGGGTTTATCTCTCTCTTTGACTCCTCCCTTCCCTCTCTGCTTCCTGGCTGCCATGAGAGGAACAGCTTCCCATCCCCGCAGACCCTGCCACCATGCCCTTCCTGTGTGGGAGTCAGCCAACTATGATCTGAAACGTGAGCCAAAATAAACCTCTCCTCTTTTAAGTCGTGGGTGTCCAGCAACAAAGAAAGTGACTAAGACAACATGGTAGATGGCAAAGATGTAGGCAGGAGGAGAGATCATACCTGAAAACAGTAAGCTAGAGAGAGATTTAAGGATCAGATTCACTCTTATAACTGCTTGCTTCTGAGAAATCTCACTTAATTCCCTCAATCCACTAAGGACTTGTCACTAGGTTTATTTCAGATCGACACCACCTCCCAACATTGCCACGCTTGAGAACTGTTGTAGGCAGGGGCTGCAAGGAGAACAAGACAATACAGGATGCATAATTTATAGTAGTATTTTATGATGGTCACCCAGAGTCAAATACAAAAAGTGCAGGAAATCTTTCCACATACTGAAGACCTAGAGAATCCAGCTGAGGGCCTGGATCCCAGAGCAATGTCCTGCATGAGTCCAGATAAAGACCTAGAGTTCATGACTGTGCCTCCCACCAGTCCAGCTGGAAGCCTAGAGCCTATGACAATGACTCATGCAAGTCTATTTCATGGATCTGCACTGGGAAGGCCCAAAGGTCAGTGGTGAAAGCTGGAAAGTCTGTGCTAGCAGGATAAAGGATCTGTGCCAATAGGTTGAGGGCTCACAGTAAGGATCAGGGCTCCCCTGAAAAGTACCACAGCCATCCTCAGCAACAATGAGGCCCTGAGCTTCTCTGACAATAAGAACAGCCAAGTTCATATCAGGAAGCATGACAAGCTTCTCTTGGAGACCGAACAGCATACATTTCCTCTAGAGTAAGGACTAGAGTTTCCCCAAGTGAACTACAACCATTCTCAGCATCAAGGTCCCGAGCTCCTCCAGTGGTAACAGCTGAGTTAATATCAGGGAAACCAGCATGACAAGCTCCTCCAGGAGAACCAACAGCTCCAAAAAGAACCAAGCCACAAAGCTACTTTGCTTTTCCAGGTCTCCTTTTTATGCTGGCAACAGTCCTCAGGTGGACTATCTATACTCAGCACCACACTGACTCCGTTCAGCTGGTATTACAAGTGGACTACCAGTTACCAATCCACTACAAGAACCAAGCCCATAAGGTGAATCCCTTGAGGGACACAGCCAGCCCATATCCAAACTGTAGCATCCTTTCTATAGTCATCACCACTCTTATTTCCACCCAGTCATTGAAAAGGTCATTTGCTGGAGTGTTAGATCCTAGGTATCTGTTCAACTCCACTGAGAACGTTTATCACTATGCATTTCCTATGTTTGGCTCATTCTGTCTCCATCCACTGAGCTTCCATGTTACCTCCTAAAAGAGACTTTCTCTGACCAGTTAGTTCTATTTAATAATTGGTATTTTTATTTTACTTAGTCTCTTCTCTGCGCTGTCTTTTATCCTTGTTCATTTTATTTATAACATCTCTATGAAAAAAATTCATTTTTGTATTTGCATTCGGAGTTATCTTCTGACTTACCCTGTAGAGTCTTATGCCTTTAAAGATACAGACAACATTGGTCTTACTCAGAACTGAAAATACCTTCTGACCTTGGAAGCCCTTGGCAAACACTTGTTGGATGATTAAATAAATTGACAGATGAATAAAAATTCTGCATGCTTACTGGTTAGACGTAGAAAAAATATGCAAAGCATCTCTCTATGAATATCATAGACAAATCTCTAAAACTTATTAAGGAAACAAAAAGAAGGGACAAAAGGCATAGAATAGCCCAATTTATTTTTTAGTTAAATGACCGTTGGATACCATCACTCTCTTGAGTTGACCTAAAGAAACTTTTATAGGAAGAAGTATGGAATAAAATATTTTGCTTTATGGAAATGCACTTTGTAAAATTTGTATCCTAATGAATGAGTGACTCTTTACAATTCAGTGCAGAAGACAGTGTGTGTAGTGACAGTAACTTACTGATTGGGATGGGGAAAGCAGGTGTGGATCCAGTTTCTCCATCTAAAGAATCCAGGAGGGTGCCAGGCATATGGAGATATTCAGTGTTTGTTGGTTTGAGGAACAAGAAACACTAATCTCAGATAAAGCAAATGATGTAGCACCACCGCGGGAAGAACCATAGCCTTGAAAGATCACCTGATGGGGTCTCTATGTGAAATGAAGTTTGAGATTCACATATGTAAACAATGCCAAGTTTCCACAGTGAAAATAAAGTCAGTGTTGCAGACCGGTGGGAAGCAGATGGAGATATAGATGCAGAAATCTTTCTCTGGAAGGCGTCAGGACCAACATGAGTATGGGGGTGAGGGAGGCAAGACTAGGAGAGTGAGGGGTCAGGCAGTACTGAGTGGGCAGCAGAGGCCTCAGCCAACCTCTTGGAGATCTAAAATTTCCCATCAGCCTTGTCTGCGTTGGAACAACTGGGTCAGGCCTTTACACCTTTGCATTTGCCAGTCACTAGGTAGGAGATTCCCTTGGGAAAGAGACATGACCTTGGGCATCTTTTATCAGTCAAGGGCAATTCCCAAACAGTTAATTCCCCTTCACCTGGAGGAATGGATATTTTAGAGTTGTGGTCCTCAATGTGGGACTGATTAGTACCCTACACACTGAACATTCCACCAACACAGTGCAAAACTATACATGTACATATCTATTTATTTATATTTATATTCTACAATCTAATATGCTATATAAACATATGTATATACACATGTGGATATGCATGGATGGAAATTATTGTAGCTCACTCTCAGCTTAGTGTGGGGATTTAACAATCAGAACTAAATCTTGTATCACAAAGCCCCAACTTACAGAATGATAATAACGTACATTATAACTATTTGATATTTACTGTCTACTGAGTGCTAGGTACTATTCTAAGTGTTATTGATATAGCAGAGAAAGTAGTTGGAAATGTCTCTCTTCTGTCAGCTCATATTCTAGAGAGAAAACAGACCAGATGGACACAGCAGCTGGATGCATGATGAATGGAGGAATGGCTAGACAGCAAGCGGAGTGGAGATGGAAGGGTAGATGGATGGGTGAGTGGATGAGTGGATGGATGGACAGGCTCGTACAGAGATGGATGAGTCTCAGACTGTAAAAAGTGTAGAGAACAATCAGTGGCAAGTAGCGCTGGGATGTAATGGAATTCAGTGTTTTATAAGAGACCATTGAAGAGGTCAGTGAAAAGAGCAGGTCTGAAAGCAAAGCCCTGGAGGGAGAGGTTGGCAGCTGTGTTCACACCTGGAGGAGATATTTGCTGCTGAGAGGACAATGACTACAACTGGCAGCCATCCGACAGAAACCCTGTGAGGTGTCTGACACCCTTCATCTTGTTAATCCTCCAACAGGTAATATTAGGTTCCCTTTGAGAAAACTGAGACCTAGAGAGGTTAAGGGATCCCCCTGCCCAGAAGTCACTCAGCAAGCAAATGTAGAAAGCAGATTCAAGCCCCACAAGACACTTGGAAGCCTGCCTCAGGGAAGGAGCAATAAGGGGAAGCAGGACTGCTCTTGACTATAGGTTAATGCTCGCTTGGGCTCCTTCAAGCTCGTACTGACTGGGCTCAACTGAACATCCCACAAAGCCCCAGATAGGTGGGTGCCATGTTGATCTGGCTAAGATTGTAATGCCTAAAACAGGAAAGTCAGGTCAAAGCAAGCTCCTCACAGAGCACTGCTTTGGCCTATTTCACCACCCAACAGATAAACAAAAAAATGAAAGGAGAGGACCCCGGGGCTCAGAGAAGTGACATGTCAGGGAAAAGCATCCGGTGACAGATAGCACGGCCACCATTGTTCTGAGGGAGGCCCACAGTTGGCTCCATGCCCTCAGGTCCCATTGTACTCCCTGGGCCCCTTGCTGGAATCATTGGCCTCTTTGGCACCTGTCCCTGAAGCATCCTCCCCAGATCCCTGGGCCACACCACCCACAGGATGCAGCCTCCGTGCAGAGAGACAGATGCATTTGACTGTGGACAATTTGGAGCTCATCCAGTGCCTCACATTCGCCTTTTCTCACACACACAGTGAGCTGATTCTGCACCAGAAAACCCTTCCGCCTTTCTAGCAGACCCTTCCTGAATGGAGGGAGGTCAAAAAAGAAGCCAAAGAAGCCCCCTTGCTGTGTGTTCTTCCACCCACGTCAGCTCTCACCATGCCTCATTTCTTACCGGAGTCTCATCAGGCACATAGGGACTTTCATTTTGCCAAAGAAGAAGAAACTAAGGCAAAGAGAAGGTGGTCAGAGTTCGGGGCCACTGAGCTCGATGTTGACCCAAAGATGTCCATACCAAGGGGATGCTTTCCCAGGGGCGCTTAGATCAACAGTCTGTGGGTTTAGCATCCATGGATTTAACCCTCTTTAGATGGTGAATATTCAGGAAAAACATTACATCTATTCTACTTTGGTTCTTGTCAATCTTTCCTTGACAATACAAGTATTTCCGTGACATTTACAGTGTCTGAGATATTATAAGTAATCTAGAAATGCATAAGATCATAAGCAACCCAGGGCTACTCCTAGGTACAGCTGCAGTAGCGGCTGGTTCCTAAGGAATGTGCTGAAACAGGCCCACCAGGCACTCTTAGGAGCTTGGAGCTGAAGATGGTCCTCTCTCCACTTTTTCTTACAAAGGCTCACTTTTACTTTTGCCCATTTCCACTCAGTGGACCTCATGGAGGATGAGTGTTATTCACACCTAACGGTTGACATTCTGGACCTTTTCTGTCCCCAATCATTGACAATATCCTAAGGTGACATTTTCAAAAGAAGTAAGATATTCATGTATACCCACAAAGTTCTCTTTATTATTTTAGATTCTTTCTTCACTTTTAAAAATCCCAGATCCCTAAACTACCCTTAAATAAATGTTTAGGGCCTAACAGCGCTGAGTTGGGGGGTGGAGCAGTAGGAAGAAGCCTCTGCAGGGTTGAATGAAATTAGTGGGAGATGCAAATTCCCCGCCTTCAGACAGAGGCCTCTGGCTCCTGGCTTCTTATTAAATTGCCTCAAATGCCTCCTTGATATCTTCTTCTACTTCCTAGGTTTTGAAAGCTTCGAAATCACCCATCGCTAACCTCCATTTTACTTCTTCCACGTTGCATTCTTTAATCCTTTTTTAAAGTCTTTTATCTGACTCAGCAATCTTGAAATCATTTCAGAGATGTTTTCTTTCCTCCTGGAGAGTAGCCATCAAATATAACTACAAAGCCCTATGTTAATTAAGCATCTAATCTGCCATTTCCCAATTGGCCCCTCACAATAGTTTTGCAGAAAAAGTAAATTTGAGATATCTCTTCCAGAAGACTTAGGTTGGCTTTCTTCTTTGGCCTCTTCCTGGAAATTTAAGCTCGGGGGTCTTCTACATCAGCATTTATAATATACCTGAGAAACTGAGCCAAAAAACATTTTTTTAAAGATTCGAATTGTTTTTACAAAAAGAACCCACGTTATTAAGAACAGTATTTTTATTTTCTTACTTTTAAATTATATCTCCTCCCCCTGCCGAAGTTGAAATGTCTTTATATTCTGGCCCCAGATTTGCCTATGTCCAAATTTCATCCGTTTCCTGGTCCAGCCAGGTGTTTCCTGGTTGTAATTATGACACTTGCCCAGTGTCTTTTGGTGCATCCTTTGGCCAGGACGAAAGCCATTTCCAGTCACTGTGTTCACACGCGGAATGAGCACCTTCCCACACGGCCTTCCCAACCTTCCTTTCCTTTCTCACCACGACTGCCAAGAGGGGTTCTGAGAGGCCTCAACCCATCCCAGAGCAGGCAGCCTGTTCAACAGGGACCCAGAGAGCCAGGGTCAGTCACACGCGCCCAGGAACCAGCCTCATCCCCTGTGCCCGCTTGTCACTTCCCCTTCTTCCTATATGGAACATACTTTGGGTTCTGCATAGTGAATACTGAGGTTGTTTCCAAAGTCTATTAACATGGCAGATCAACAAAATGGTCTGGAAGAAATCTTTTACCCACCATATCATGTCACAGGCCACATTTCCTTTCCACAAATCATTAAAGCACTCTGCTTGGAAGCTCTTTTAAAATGTGTGATCAGACCATTAAAAGTGGTATTGCTTATCCTAGACAAAGGGGGAAAGAGAGAGTGGCAAGGGAAGAATCACTTATGGACCCACTGTTTGTTCAGTTATGAATGGTCCCGTATTCCAATACAGAGCGCTCAGCCCTATAAAGGTCGGTAATTGCACTTACTGCCGTAATTTATTTGGGTCGTGTGGATAGTGTTAAGTGTTGACGAGTATTTCTGTTGATTTTAATCAGAGCAAAATATCTTTTCTCCCACAATGGCCATGTGTCTGTATTTACCTTCTTCAGCACATACCTGTGATCCACAGCAGGAAGTGCAGCCTGCTTTGGAATAAAACAAAATGCTCAAAATTTCAAGCAAGCATTACTCAATAATAGGTTTCAAGTAAAGAATAACAAATACCAGCCAACCAGATGCACTATAAATGTTATCGAGCAAAGTAAACATTCCATTTGCGATTACTATTTGAAATGGATTAATAGGAAACATTCCAAACGACACACTCCTACAACCAAAATTCAGTGGACTGGAGAAATAACACTGAACTATATGTGAGTGTAACTTTGATATGACTTCGGCTGCTTCGCCAGGAAAAGGAAATACCAATTTCAGAAGGTTTTATAAAGAATTACTGCCTACTTCTGTGTTTCTTTTAGACCACTTCCCAAATCAGAATGAAACAAGACAAAGAAATCACTTCATTTTTCTTGGGTAAACACATTCCAGCCATCTTTTTAGGGCCCTTTTCAATTTCACCTTCTTCCTTGTGAGCCAAAAGTCATTTCTCCATTCTTTCCATCATTTTCAAGTGAACTTCTTGCCAGGAGATATGGTAATCTAGCAGGGTAGCCTAGTATGTGAATCTAGTCCAAGTCACCATGGCTTTCAGCTAAGTGACAGAAAAGTCTCACTTGGTGGTCTTGTGTCCTTCCTGCCCCTGCTCAGTCTGTTCTCTCCATGACAGCTAGTGTGGTCCTACTAAAACCTGAAGATGGGCACAGTCTTTCTGTTCCCTTCAACTCTTTACTTCTTTCAGGGGATGAAATAGAGCCCAGACCCCTTCCAAAGCTTGCCACAAGCACGCGCTTTGCCCTGAGACCTCCTCTAGCTTGTCTTTGTCCCCTCTGCCTACCTTATCACTGACACCTTTCCTTCATTCCTGCCTTAGAGCCAAGCGCATAGAAAGATTTTTCCACCTTTTCCGCCAGTACCTTTTCATGGCATCTCCAATTCTATACTTTCAGCCTCATCTCTAGATGTTTATTTCTGAACACTCATATTGAAGAAGATAGGGCAGCAAATCTATCCTGTAAAAATCCAGAGAGTAAATAGTCTTGATTCTGTGGGCCAGACAGTGCCTATCAATACTATTTCACGCTGCTCACTGGAGCTAGAAACAAACCATAGATGAGGCATAAATAAGTAGACGTGGATGTGCTCCAATAGAACTTTATTTACAAAAGCAGACTTAGAAAAAATAGATTTGGCCTCTGGCTGCTGCCATAGTTTACCAAACTGTTGATATACAGAAGCTGTAAGGAAGCAAGACACCTCCAAAACATTTGTTCCAGGTCAGTTAAATGAATTACTAAAGGTGTGAAGATATGCATTTTACAAAAACTCCATAAATATGTCTGATGAGTGTTTATGAAATTCAAACTTTAAAATATTTTCTCCCATTCCATGGTAAAGTGGACTGTCTTAAAAAGTAATGAGTGCCATATTTCTGGAATATTCAACAGAGAGCTAATGACTGCCTGAATGAAGTGATATGTAGGAATTCCTGCTAAATCTCATTATAAAAAGCAACATCATTGGGTTTTGACCTTGAACTTGAACTTGACCTCAAATATAATTGAATTGAATCTCAGCTTCCCCACTCATTAGGCATTTAATCCTGATAAAGCTTCCTAAGCTCTTGGAGATTTAGTTTGCTTACCTTTAAAATGGGGAGACTCATATTTGATTGACATCATGCTAGTTTGGATAAATGATCCATGTATCATATATGAAATAGCAAGCCCGATATCTGACCCCATAATCAGTTCTTCAGAAATTGTGTTCTCTTGTAGCTTTAATGTTAGAATTAACATTAGTATTTGCCTAAGAACTCTACGCGATGACATGAGATGTCTAAAACCATGTCCCACCATAGGCTTACATCCATCCCCCCATCTAGACTCATGGGCCTTTGACAAGCTGAGACCTTTGTCAACTGTCATATTTCCCTTGGTATTTGCCATGCTCTGTCATTTACCCTGTGTGGGGCCTCACTTAGTCACCAAAAGGGCCTTTGTTTGTTCAACTCATGGGAAGTTTGCATGGACTAATGAAGCCATTGGTGCAGAAGGTTCTAGGTTCAGCCTCCCTGTCTAGAAGTCTGCGCCAGAGCTTCCCAGCTATAAATAGATCTTTTGGTCAAACCACATGGCTAAATGTTCACATTCTGTGCTCTTCTGGTGCTGAAGCTGCGAACCCCACCTTCTATAGAGCTCTGCCAGCTCTTCAGACCATGTGGACCTCTGGGCTCCAAGGTCACCTCTTCTGATCCTGGGACACATGGTTTCTACATGGTCTCAGTCCAGGACAGCAGCCTAGAAATTACACTACAAAATGTTTTGTAAGTTTGGCTGTTTACCAGACCTTATCAGTGTCCACTTCCTTCATATCCACATGGTGCTTCTTAATATTTCACCTTTGGAGGAAATAGTGTCCCAGATCATTAGTTTCTAGAGCTACATATGGTGCAGATAAACCTCCAATCAATCTGTGCATTGATAAGTTCTTATCAGTGGGAATGGATCCTGGGAAGTGTTTACACTTGTTGATGTTATCACACCAAGGGAACCATTAATAACCCCCCTCCTTGTGTCATTGCTGCATTATTGAGATGCAGCTCCAGTGGCCTAATACCTGCCTGAGGGCTGGGTACCATAAATTTCACATGTATTGGTGTTAAAATAGAGTAGGAGATAAAAGGACAGGCTATTGGACTCTTCTTTTCTCCCCAATTGTATGTTACGAGTCTTTGTCACAGGCAAAACTTTCAGAGAACAGCAATTGAGAAAGGCTTTTACTCGGAAAATGCCCATCAGGAGAGACTTGCTGAGTCACCCAGCAGTCTGCTGATTCATCAGGACAGCCTGGGAGCCACCCTATCAACCAGCCAGTTCTCACTACGGTTGCATCCTCCAAGGTAATTATAGCTGATTTTATGGTTCCTCTCTTAGAAAGAAAACTTAAAGACCATTTAATGTGAGGAAACTGTATCTCTAATCTTGGATTTTTAAAGAAGTAATGATATGGGCTAATGTCTCATCAAACAGAACACCTGCGTTTTCACAGGTTTTTGATCTTTTATACAGAGTGACCAATGCCATCTAAAGGTTAAGCTTATTTGCTTCATTTTTTGGTAGTATTTTAGTTTGTATCCATACCTATATATGTCAGTAAACTATTAGCTGTAGTAAAATTAACTGGTGAAAATTAGATGCCAACTAATAGGATTCCAAATATTTAGTGAATGATGCAGGTTATACACATAGGCATCTCTGAATTCTACAAATGTTCAAGTGCCTTTTTAGCATCAGATTGCCTACTGGCCAGAGGGAATACAACATTGAACAATACACAGTACCAGGTTTATGGAAAATAGAGGTTTGTGAGGGAACAAATAAAAGTTACAGAAATAAATAAATCTTTCAACAAACACAGACCTGCATTAGACAAGTTTCTTCAGAGAAATAGAAATAATAGGAGAGAGGAAGGGAGATGGGGGAAAGAGATGAGGAAAGGAGGAGAGGAGAGAGAGGAGAGGAGAGGAGAGGAGAGGAGAGGAGAGGAGAGGAGAGGACAGGAGAGGAGAGAAGAAGAGAGGAGAAGAGAGGGGAAGGAAGGGGAGGGGAGGGGAGAGGAGGGGAGGAGAGGAGAGGAGTAGGTTGATTTTAAGGAATTGTGTTGTACAATTATAGAACTGAGGAGTCTGAAATTTGCAGATCAATCCAGAAGGCTGGAACCACACGGAGGAGTTAGTACTGTAGCTCAAGTCTGAATCCTGTCTGGAGAAAGAATTGTCTCTTGTGATCTGATATTTTTTCCTCAAGGTGGTCAGTTTGCTGGATGAAGGCCATTGCTATGTGGAAGGTAATCTACTTTATTCAAAGTCTACTGATTTAAATGTTTCTCACCTAAAAAACAACTTCAAGTGACATTTAGAATGATGTTTGCCCAAAAATCTGGGTACTGTGGCTCACTCAGTCAAGTTGAAACATAAAATCAGTCATCACAGGGCCTGTCACTATTAAGTGTGGGGTATTGTGAGTGTGCAAGGGGCGGCCCTAAGCTAATCTGAGAATGTGGTGGTACACAGATTTCTACAATGGCCCTGGATGAGCACTGATTCTTGGTGGTGATGCTTCTCTCTCCCCTTGAATGTGGATTGGACTCTGGTTTGCTTCAAATCAACACAATTAGGCAAAGTAATGCAGTGTTGTTGCTGTGTTTGAATTACAAGTGGCTGTGACTTTCATCTTGCTAACACTCATTTGCTTTCTTGCCTCACACATGTGGATAAAGCACACTGCCATGTGCAGAAAGCCATAGAACAAGAGCTGAGTGTGACTTTCAGACAATAGAAGAGTCCAGGGCCCCATTCGCACAGCTCAGGAGGAAGTGAACCTTGCTTCAGTCACCAGGGAAGCTTCTGATCAGACCCTTCCCCAGTCATGGCCCTGATGACACCGCAGACTCTCAGCTGACACCTTGACTGTACCCTCAGGAGATGCCATGAAACAGAGCACCCAGTTGAGCTGCACCCCAATTCGTATTCCAAAGAAACTGTGACATTGTCATGTGTGTTGTTTTAAGCTAAGACTCATGGCATTTAGAGCAGTTTCTGTATTTATTCCTCCATGTAGCCTGTGTTTCTGCCAGGCTACATGGTTGGACCAACCAACCAATGAATGAATGAATGAAGAAAATCTAGAATGGGTTCAGGCTGAGTAAATATATTGATAGGCTTATGTAGTCCGGGTGAAGATTTTTAAGAGGAACAATTGGGCAGTTGTTTGGAGACATTCACCCTGCTTAGGCTAGGAAAAAATCTTGACGGTGCTGAGGTCCTGAGCTTGGTGAATGATGCCACCACCCAAATCACAAGTGAGGGGTGCCCTGACCCAGATCATCTGTGCAGAGTAACAGACTCAGCACTTTGCATTAGGAGTCACTGTTGTGGATGGGAGCTACACTGGGACACAAAGGCTCCCAGTTGGGCAGGTCAGTTGACAGTTAGTGAGTCTAATGCCAGCGCTTTCCTGCTGATGCAGAGCTCTGCAGTCTACAAAGGGACCTGGATGGGAATGTGTCATCACTGCATGACCCACATGCTTCTGGAATCACCAGTGCACTCCATCTGCCCAAGGCCTCTGTGTGGGAAAACCACCCAGACCTCCAGCTCTGTGCCACAAATTTCAGGACCCCAATCTGTCAGTGTCATGTTGGGAATGCAGATTCATGGACCTTCCCCCCAGCTTGCCGTATCAGAAGACAAGGCTGGGCCAAGAAGCAGTGGTCTATAGTAGAATAAGACTTTGGGGGATTCTGATTCGTGATCAAGATTCACTTATTTAAGAGTGGTCTTGTTGGTAGATAATGAAGAAATAAACAACGGAGGTAATAGAATGGAGATGGAGAGACAAAATTAAGGGTTTCTTCATTCATTCATTCAAGAGAACTTGATGAGTTTGATGATGACCAAATACAGGAAGTAGATTTGAAGAAACATTTCAGGACAAGTCAAGATTCTACATTTAGATATTTGGGTGGAGGGTCATGGTATTGACTATGAGAGTTTTGTAAGATGTGAGATTCAAAGTACTGAAACCAAGGCAAAATACTGGGCAAATCCAGATAGGAAATCACCCGAAGAGTAGAATTTTTAAAACACATAACAATGATAGTTGCTATGGGCTGATGTGTGTCCTTTCAAAATTAAGATGTAGAAATCCTAAACTCCAGTGTCACTGTATCTGGAGGTAAAGCATTTAGCAGGTTATCAAGGTTAAATGAGGTTATAATGGTTGAATCCCAATATGATAGAAAAAGAGAAGCTGAACATGGTGGCACACACCTAGTGCCCCTAGCTCAAAAGTGAGACCCTAGCTCAAAAGTCAAAAATAGGACCAGGGATACAGCTCAGTAGCATAAGCACCTGTCTGAAGCACAAGGCCCTGAATTCAATTCCTGATACAAAAAAATAAAAAGTAAAAAATGAGCAGGGGATATAGTTTAGTGGGAAGGCATTGGGTTTAATCCTCAGTACCTTTGCCCTAAAAAACAAAGAGAAAAAAGAAGAAAAAGACTTGTCTCTCTGTCCTTACCATATGAGCACCCAGTGAGAAGGTGACAATATCTCTCCAGGGAAGAGAATTCACCAAAACCTGTGATGCTGGCACCCTCATGTCAGACTTCAGCTCCAGGAGGATATGAAAATAAATGTCTATTGTTAAGCTCCTCACTCGGACATTTTGCTATGGCAGTCGAGCTGACTGAGACGATGATAGTTTTATTTTACTGAGTAATTATTATGTGCTAAATTCTATAAAACATTTCATATATTTATCATATATCCCTTATAATACTCTCTAAGACAGACAAGATTATTTCCCCTCCAGAGATTAAGACACTAAGTCTTAGATAAATTAAACCACTCACAAGTTTACACAGCTGAGAAGCATCAGGGTTAGGAAGTTGTTTCTCCATTTGATTGTACATTGGACTCATTGGAAGCTTTAAAATCACTAGTACTTGGATCCAGCTTCCAGGAGTATGGGTGTAAGTCAATCTGGACTATAGATTCAATGAGGGATATTTAAAGCAGGCAAGTCGGAGGTCTACTGTGTTAGAATTACCCAGAACCAGACGATGGCCTCACCCAGACAAACTTAATCCAAGTGCTTCCACAGGCAATCATGGTTGTAAACTCCCACGACAGACAGATGAACCCCAGGGCCGCCCGACTCCACACTACTTGGGAGTTGTAAATGATGGAGGAATATCTAGGTAGAGTTGTTGAGGACATGTATGCTAATATCTAGAGCTGCATAGAATTAGAATGGTGGAATTAGAGACACACAATTAAAATGTTTGACTCGAGAGTGGGGTGGAAACCATGGTTTTGTGAGTGTTAATACAGGCAATGAACACAGAAGTGAAGAATTTCAAGGTCTATGATTGACTCTCGGATGTTGAAGATTTTCCTTCTCTGTGAAAACAGAGTTCTCAGAGAGCACTTAGGCATGATTGTAGCTAGGATCTTACACAACACAAAAGATGAGCCCTGTGATCTTCATCCACACACATGGTGAGTAGGACAGTGACATTAGGGGAAATCAACCCTTCAAGAGCGAGTGGGTTAGCTCAGATTGCTTGGCAGTTGCTACTCTCCATAAAATGCTTGAGATGTGATGTAGACCTTGTGGTTTGACATCATTGATTCAAGAGTCAAGCCAATTAAGAAGCATTGATAGATCAAGGAAGATCTTGATATAGATAGATAGATCAAGGAAGAACCTCTAGTCTAGATCTAAGTAAATATACATTTATTATATTATATATTTATATAAGAGATTATATACAATATAATACATACTATTGTATGTAATATATAATATACATTATATATCATTATATAATATTGTATATTACAAAAATATGAGTCTGGCACCTGCTTTTATTCTCTTTCTTTTTTCTCTCTGTTATTCTGTGATTCTAGAGTGTAAATGAAAAATTCTACAAGGATGGGCAGTATCTTGACCATTTTAGTGTTCTTAGGGCCCTTTCGCCTCTTAGAGCACTGCAGCTGCTCAGATCATTCCTGAATCCATTATCTTTCTCAACCAAAGGATCATATGACTTGTGCAAGCAAGAAAGGATGCAAAAGGTCAAAATCAATCAAGGAAATCTTCCAGAGGAGGTGTTGCTGCTCAATTATGGAAAAACTGTGAGGAACCAAATCTGAACGTGCCTTTAATTCTGCCTTACGTACTGAGTCTTGTAAGTGTTGTTTCTCATTTGATTGTGGCTATGACACATAGTAAGAGCTAAGATAGATGGTCCCCAAGGGGAGTGACTTAGTAATAGTGGAAATACTGGAGAAGAGGAGGAAGAAGAATTGAGACAAATTTGATTTCTTATAGATCCACAAATGTGATTTCTTCTTTCAATTTCTTCTCTATTCTGTCTATCATCTATCTATCTATCTATCTATCTATCATCTATCTATCTATCATCTGTCTTCTACTGCTTTCTGGTAAGGAGAAAATATACTCTGTGCATTGTTATATACTTTTTAAGATAGATTTGTTAAATAATCTGACCAATTCCTTAGAAAATGGTATTGAAGATCGGGTAAGGCAATGAGACCAGCAAACTACTCAAGAAATTATTTCCACATAGTAATTATGTAGGTGAAAATGACTCTGGATTTTATTCTTGCTCAGGACCACGTTTTGTTAAATGTCAAGTTTCTTTTCTATAAAAATCAATAAACTGGCAAGAAACCTTTGCAAGCCTGCCAGCCTGGGGCAGGGGTGGTCTCAGATTGGC
This sequence comes from Dolichotis patagonum, assembly GCA_004027295.1. NCBI lineage: Eukaryota > Metazoa > Chordata > Mammalia > Rodentia > Caviidae > Dolichotis > Dolichotis patagonum. The sequence goes on from PVJX010000320.1 coordinate 89,922, forward strand.
AAAAGAACTAAATTGAAGAAACCATTTATTTGATGAAATTCAAGTATCCCCAAATTCATAAATCAATATCCAAATTGCAGGAAAAAAATATTACCTTTTAACTGCTTCTAATTGTTGTTCATTATTCTAGGTTTGTGAAACGTTACCAGAGTGGTTTATTGATGAGTCGTCCTTCAAAAAATGTTATTCAGGCACATGGGAATGAAAAGTTCAACACAAGATAATAGATTGTAGGACAGAGTGCCTGATTTGATGCTGTTTGCAATGGGCTAATTCAAGAAGAAACATAAGATTTTTTGTTTGCTTGCTTTTTGCTTGTTTTTTAAATTTCTTTTAAGTATAAAGAAAAAGATTATGGCCAGAGAACATTAAAACAGTCATATTAGAAAACAAATATGAAGGCCAATGTGTTGGGAAACTTAGTCAAGTCTTTCCTCTTAAAACCCATCTCAGAGAGCCGCTGTGTGGATTAGCAGACCTGAAACTGGGACCTTCAGCCTGACGTCTATAACAGGATTTCTCAGAACATAACATGATGGTTGAGGAAAGTACCAAGCCTCCCTGGGAAGTAGTTTGGTAAGTCCACCTGGAACATCCAGGAAACACCTGGAAATATCCCCAGTCCTGAAAGAAAAATTTATAGCTGTTTTTCCATGAGGACATTTGAGAAATGACCTGTGTCTTTGATAAGCTTATGCCAAACAATTCACTTTGGATCCCACAGGCCAGAGGACTGTTGATATAGGGGACCCGCCATCAAGCAATTGGCTGTGTGGAGCACCTGAGGTTCTAGCAGTTGGTTCATTCATTCACACACTCATTCATTCACAGACTCATTCATTCATTTGTGACCCATCTTAAACACAGTGATAGGCTTCCCATGATTCCCTGTAGCCATAGTCCAATTCTCTCACTTTTTTAAAATTAAAACTTCCCCAGGATCATCCACACCCATATCTTCATTTCCTCCACATCCATCCTTTCCATGTGCTACCTCAGCAGCTTTTGTGAAGGTCAACAAAGACCTGCGTCTTGTCACACCCAGGGGTCAGTTACCTGAATCACTTACAGCCCATGATTCAGCTGTATTTGCCATAGTTGACTGCTCACTTCTCCTTCGAAAAGCATTCCTGCTTTCAAAAGCCATCTACCTATCAGTGTTCCTCTCAGGTAAGTGCGATGTGACCCATGGAAAGAATGAAAAATGAATAGATTAAAGCATATAGATTTAAAGACATACAATAATATTAAGAGTATGAGACACATTGCTATAAATCCTCCTCTAAATATTTGTGCTGTTGTGGCTGACTTGATGTCCTAAATCATTTCTAAACACTTACCTTTCATGGTCATTTAGACTTGGAGGCAGAGCCAGGAGCCACATGGTGCCAGACCCAGTGAATAAGATGGGTATGGACACACTGTGATCCTTGTAGAAGCTGCCTTTCCATTGGATGGCCCTCAGCAACAGCATCCACCATATTTTTTTTCACACCTGGTAAACACACATGAAAGAGAACTTCCATAACTGCTTCTGAAAATGGCAAGAACAATGGGATAAGTGTGTATGAAGAGAGTAGTATTTCAAGAGAGATTACCAACATTTTGTCACTTACTGTAATAATTTTCTTATGTAAATATATACTGTTTTGATCATCCCTGTAGCTCCAACTCTCTTTTCTTTTGTATTCCAGATTTTTCCTTCTACCAATTCCCTTGACTTCTGTACTTAGTTAGGAGTCTTAGACATAAAGTGGCTAAGAACAGAACCCTTTGTCACTCTTGAGTCCTATTCTTCCTTCCATCACTTAGTCATTACACTATGCTCAAATTATATCTGGAATCCAATTTTTTAAATATCCTTTTTTCCCCACTGCCTTCCTATCTCCTGGATTACCTACAACAATAACTTCTTCTTCTCTTCCTTCCCTACTTTTTCCATAGACAGGATATTTTTAAAGTGCTGATCATCTTCTTTGCCCAGGACATTGCTCCAGTGGCTTCCCACTCCAATCAGAATCAATCTTCAATCTCAGATCCCATAGCTTATTCTACTGTGATTTTCCTTGTTGACTTCTGGCTTGTTTCTGTTAGGAAATCTGGTTCCTTAGACTAACACAGTTTAAATTATACATTGGAGTCAAATGAAAAGTTAAATGTAAAATGCCCAGGACTCAATCTGGAACAATTAAATCAGAAACCTTGTGAGACTGAACTAAGACCATGTGTTTTATCTATCTTTTGTGGCAGGTACCAGGAATCAAACTCAGGACCTGGCACTTGCCATGCAGGTCCTTATGCCACTATATCTCCAGTCCAGACCACATATTTTCAACCTCGTCACATCATGGAATTCCTATGGTATGCAGCCACACTTGAGAATATATCACCTTAGAGGATACCATGGGTCTCCCTTCCATCATTAAACTCTCAGAACTCTTGACATCTCCAGAAATAGTTTCTCACCACCTGTATTCTGGGCTGCCCAATCCCCTCAGCCATCTCATGAACTTACTGCTCTGTATTTCCAGTATTTCTCTGTATTTCTCAGGTATTGGCACCTGAGAAAATTTTGTTTGGTTCCTCAATGGACTGTCTTTCCTTGTGAAAACTGAAAACAGTGATGAGGGCTCTGTGCTTCATTTGCATCACATTTTTAATGCTCATCACTCTGTCCCTTGGCCAGAACACCAGAGAGGACTCACCCAATCGTTAGGGATGCTGGGTAGTTTACGCTGCGTGCCAGGAGGAGAGGAAGTGAATGGTGCAGTCAGCTCGCACCTCTGCCACACAGGAAAAGACATGGTTTTCCTAGTATCCCAGGAAAAGGTTGCTAATCCAGATCCTTCAGAGAAAGTGACATCAAAGGAGAGACAGGCTGAGCAAGTGACAGACAGGCAGGAGGGGATGAGGGAAGGATGATATTCCCAGAAAGGTGATTCATCATGGCCCATTCTGTATTTGCAGATCTGGGAATAAAGGCCTGACATGTCCCATGTTCCAGGAACTAGAAGTGATTTCAACAAGGGGGATCTGGCAGGAAGTGACGTTGTCAGTGAGTGTGAATAAGAGATGAAGCTGGAGAAAAGGTAAAGACACAAACTACGGAGCGCCTTACAACCACCCTTCAGGACCTGTACTTCCTCCTGAGGTCACTTGGGAGAAGGGGAGAGATACATGGTCTGGTTTTGGAAGTGCTCCTGTCTTCTCCATTGCCTTTGGACACTGGTCTCTGGTTTCTTCCCTTCCATATGAGACTCACTCCAGGACCTCTCCAGTGAGCTTCCCAGCTTTCAGCCTTGGGCTGGTTCTGCGTCCCGATCTCTCTTGGTCTACAGCTTCCACCTTCTTGGACTGAGCTGCTGCCAGATCCCGCACCTCTCCCATGTGTAGACGGCCATTGTGGATTCCCCTGCCTCGGATCTGTAAGCCTACATAATAACCCCCCTTGCCTAATTATACGTATATCTCCTGATCCTGCTCCTGTAGAACAGTAACTGATACACAAACAGTAGGAAGCGAGGCTCCCCAGAGGATTTTCTGCATTCTGACTTAGCAGGTGGGCTTCACAGGTGCAGCTGTTCCTTTTCTCTTGTCACTGTCCCTATCACTCTTCTTTATCTTTCAGCTGACCATATTCCTAGGTCGTCCACAGGAATGCCAAGGACACACGTGCTCTCTTGTCTTTAAACATGGGACATGGAAACCACAATGCTCTTTCCTGCTTTGCCTGATTCCTGGCCATCAGATGCTTCCTGCTCTGGTGACCTACCTCCTGCTCTACGGACTGTTCCCCCTCCTCTTTCCACTGGGGCGATGCCTGTCTTGGTACTCAGCAGTACCTGGTGCAGTCCTTAACTCTCTTTGTTAAAATTATTGGCATTTATTTTACTTCCCCCAATAGTCTAGATAGTCACATCTTTCTCCTGAGCAAGTTCTGTAAACGCTTTAGGCTCAGAAAGGCCAGTGTAAGCCCTTAGATCTCTGCTCTATGTAACATTTGAACCATTCTTTAGTAATATGAGAAACAGGCCACCCCATCACCATATGGACTACAGATAGTAACAACTCAACGATTTGATGCCAGTATACATGGTATGACCAAAGTATATGGCAGGTATTTAATTTTTTTCAAAAACTTATTACAGTAAAAGATAATTACCATTAATTCTCCTCCAGACTCACCCATACCATTGTTCTTGCCATTTTCTTTTTTCCCTTTTTCCCCTTAGCATATGTTTATAATATAAAATAAATGCACTCATCATGGAGAGCTTGTACACACACACACACTGCATCTTAATCTTTTTATTTCCCTTTCCCTTCCCCTCCCTCCCATCTCTTTGCATCCCCAGGTTGCCTTGCTGCATCCTCAGGTCGCCTTGCCGGTTTGCGAATGATTTCTGAAGTCCTCTCTTGTGTCCTCACAAGGTGTGATCAAACTACAGTGAATGGTGCGCCCAGTGCCATCCAGAAGAAAGCCAGGCTGGCAAGAGTATTGCGGTGCAACCTCACTCACCTTGCCCACTGGACAGGCACTTGAGACTTCCAGCTCTTCCCCAGGGGCAAAATGACCATGAAAGAGAAACACCTGAGTCAATTCAAGAAACCAAGGCAGCCATGGCAGCACAGCTAAAGACGTTCAACGGGCCTTTTACTGTACAATTTTTATTGAATTTAAACTTTCATCATACTTCTCAGCTGCACTTCGTAAGTTTCCCCTTTAACAGGTTGTGCTTTCCTGGCCAGGTCGAAGTAAGTTTTCCTTTAGGAGACAGAAGATGAACCAGAGGACAGGTGATTACATGCATGACAGCATGTGAAGGGATGACAGTGACAGAAATGGCCCCTTTATTTGGCTCCCAGGAAGCTGAGGGGGCATTTTTGAAGTGAGGGGGGTATTTTGAAGCAGGACTAATGAAAATGTGCTTTTTACTATAATAATTTTTCTCATTTAGACATACATTATAATCTTGATTATCCCCTGTTTAAATTGATCAGTAAAATGTACAGTTATTGTCCTATGACCCATAACACTATTAAAGGTGTTTAAAACTGATACACATTTATAGAATTTTGGTAACGTTTTGCTGAGAAAAGACTTCAGCTTTGCAAACCTGCTTCACCAAGGAAGGCACCTTAATGCACCAGCCTCTGGCGTCTTCTCACAATGACAGAAGCCTGCTGCCTTTCATTTTTTCAGCCTTCATCGGAACCTAGGACAGTGGATTCATCCCACTCTTCCCGTCTGGAGAAGAGCTGGGAATCAGAGGAGGCCAAAGAGGGTAATGGGTGACCAGGGACAGAGAAATGAAATGGTAAAACCGTATGCAGAAAGGCAGGTGTTGTCATGGCCAGTTCCTCAGAGGCCTTGCTCAGTGGGACCTACCATCAGAATGAATAGAGCACATCTGGTGCATCTCCCAGTGTCTGGATTGTCCTTAATGCTATGCAAATGAATTATCATATGCCTAAGTCAGTGATGTTTTATGGCAGGAAAAAGGTCATTTTAATAGCTACTTGATTTTTTCAAAATGAAAATAATTGATAAAAATAAATGCTATCATTTTCAGTGTGGGGAGGAGATGGTGCTTCACCTACCTCACCTTTCTTCTGGCACCCACTTGTACTCAGTATTCAGGAAGCATGCGATAATACAAGCACATGACTGCTATCTGTCTCTGGAAGAACAATCACTTTCCACTGCAAACCAAAACCATCCTCAACTCAGGCGGCTGTGTCACAGTGTCACGGAAAGAACCCAGGAGGAAGTGATACATTTTAGGAAGTGATGCGGTCAGTGGGCTCCTGTGTACCTTTGGTATCCATCCCCATCAGCAGGCTCTTGTCCTGTGAGCCTGGGTCATAGGACAAGACATAGGTGAATGGGTTCTATGACCCATTCACGCAGGGAGCTATGGGAGGAGAAACCCTAGGGTAACGCACTGAGGCTTGGGCAGGGCTGGAGGTTCCCTTGGCCTTTTTCTTTTTAATCTTTTCCAGCTTTCTGAACAATCTACCCTGAACCAGTTCCAGGGTAAGGAACATGGGGAGAAGTTGGTCTAAGGGTACAAACTTTCTGTAATACTATGAATAAGTTCTAGGGCTCTCATGCACATCATGGTGACAGCCATTAATGAGACTGTACTGTGTACTTGAAATATGATAAGAGCAGATTTTAAGTGCCCCCCCACAAATGGTAACTGTAGGTGGTGATGGATGTGTTAATCAATCAGATTGTGGTAATCATTGCACAAAGAATGCATACGTCAAGTCATCAAGTGTATGCCTTGGCCATAGACAATTTTTCCTTTCTGACCGTACTTCCATAAAGCTGAAAAAGTAAACAGAACTAATCCTAACGTTCTAGTTTTCACTGTCGGGCAAACAAAAGCAGCATTGGAGCTGAGCGATGTGGTCATGCCACCCGCTCCCCCGGCCCGGGCCTGTGCCGGGGCAGCCTCGTCAATGGCCTTCCTGTTGCCCATCTTGGCCCCGTGGGGTGGTGGGGGGCTCCCTCAGCTCAATGGGCCCCTCTCTGCCATTGTCTCCCAGTATCAGTTCATAGTCTCAAGGATATAGACTGCATTACAATTAGTCATCATGTCCAGCAGGCCCTGAAACTTATTTGCCACACAGAGTTTATTGGCCTTTGTGAAGGGGACAAAGAGAGGCTTGTTGGGAGCTGGACACAAAAGGCAAACACAATGTATGGATTTCTGAATAATACAAAGGCGGGGGAATAATAGCAGCCCCACAAATGGCTGTGTTATGGACCAGATGGAGGACCCGCCCCCAGCTCTTTCCAGCCTTTCCATGCATTTGCCTCACCCGTTCTTTAAGAGTTTTCTGGCAGGAAGTGACAACCCGAATGAGGCCGGTAACCTGACATAGCCAGGAGTGTCAGAGTGGTTGTTTGTGGGATACAGGCACTGTATGTGAGGGGACAGGACCTCTGCAACCTTTGTGGAACACCACGGTGCATTCGGCGGCTGGAGAACAAGGAATACATTCGGATGAATTATTCGGAAGTGTGTGCAAGTGTGTGTGTGCGTGTAAATGCAAGTGTGCGAGGCATGTGTATGTGTGTGGCATATTCATGTATGAGTACAAGTCTGTATGTGTGTACTTGGCTATGAATCTGAGTGTGTGTAGTGTGTAGGTGCATGTGTGAGCATTTGCACATGTGAGTGTACATGAGTGTGCTTGTGTGAGCATTTATCTATAGAACTACATATAACTATATGTCTAGGCATGACCATGTAGGTGAGGGAACAGAAGCATGTGAGTGTCTTTGCAGGAGGACGTGTGTGTGTGAGTATGCATGTATGTAAGTGTTTGTACACCTGAGTTTCGGAGTGTGTGCATGTGCTTATGGGTCCTTGCCTGTCCTCTGAGAGCTCACAGTTGGTTCCATCGCAAGTGGGGAGACACTAACTCAAAGGTCTGTCCATCTCCTCCCTCCTGCAATAGCCTGGCAGTCGGGAGCATAGATCCCCGGCAGGACCCCAGAGGGATCCAGGAAGGGTCTGCTGAACAAAGGTAGTTTTGGTGACCTCAAAGGACTCTGTTTTCTGACATGACCCAACAGATTCCCTCTCACATGTGACAGCCACTTTATCTCCTCAGAGCAATGCATCAAATTCCATGTGTTTTCTAGACTCTTCCAGCTTCAACAGTTTACTGAATCACTTTTAGGATACCACCTTGCTGAAGAGGAAAAGGATGGCAAGTTTGAACAGTCTCAGCTACTTCCATATTTTGCTGATGTACCTATGTACTGGCCCCATCAACACATCTCCAGCTTCTCTCCATTTCTTTCACTCTTCGTCCTCTCTTCTGGTCCCTCTCCTTCCTCCCATCTTTACCTCCTTCCCTTTTCTATTTCCTCCCTCTTCTTTCTGTCCTTCTTCCTCCATTCTCCTCTGAATGCAAACATATTCCAGCATGACAATTTGCAGATAGCTTTCCTGCCTTATTCATTTGGCAAAGCAACAAACCACCTCTTGCCCCTTGGACGAATCCTTGCTGTAGCTCATATTTAATGAAGCTTTTTCTGGGTAACTTTCTTGGTTTCAAAGCCATCAAGAAAACATGATGTGGTACAGAAAACACCATCGCTATGTCCTGCTCATAGACAGAAACATGTGGTTTACAGATCAAGTTTGTCCATGAGAGTGGAGACCGGGCTGTTTCCACAGACCTTTCTATGCACCTAGCGATGTTCATCATCTTCCTCCTCACATATTTGTCTCTGCCTGCAGGTGGCCACTCTTCAGATTTAAGGGTTCTTAGAGTAGTGGGTTATTAATGAGGTACAGACATTTAGCCATCCCTGCTTGGGCACTTACTAGCTGTGTGTCAGTGGTCAAGTTCATTCCTCACCCATTGATTCATTCTTTCACTCAGTCATTTCACAAGTATTTTAAGTGTCTATTTATTTAAAGGGAACTGCTATAAATTTGGAGAATGCAGAAATGACTTAGAAGAAAAGCCTTTTCTATGAAACATACATTCTAAAGGAGAGATAAAATGATAAACAAGAAAATAAGTAAATACAAGGTATTTCCCAAGTGCTAAGTCATTCACCTCTAAGCCTTGGTTTCCTGTCTGCAGAACTGGGAATCGAGTAGGAATTACCTCCATGTGGCCATGTGTGACAATGATACAGGAGGTGCCCTTAGCTCAGTACCTGGCCAAGGGGAGGTGTCCAAATGTGCTGGCTATTGCTTCCTTCATATAAAGCCACTCCTTACGTTTGTGTGGCCTTGCAAGTTGAATTTGTATAGAATAAAAAATTATCTGAGTAATTAAGTTACCAGTTTTCTGAGCTTTGTGAGTAGCTTGGTGCTCTTGTAAATTTAGATTCTTAGTGCCAGTTCCTGGCTCTGCCATTTATCAGCTGTAGAGAATTGCAGGTTCTCCCTCATCCTTGATTTTCTCCATGCATAAGGACAATAAATGAGATATAATATGTAAAGTACTAAGCTCAGGACTGACTCAAGAATGATCAAAACATAGGTGTCACTTAGAAGTAGTCCCAGAAGCCCCACATGTAGGCTATGGGGTCTCCACTGAGTTACTTTGCTTGCTTTTTGGCAGGAACCTCATCTCTAAGCCAAAATGATGTTTACCTTCTAGGGAGAAGACATATAGAAAAAACATATTTGCTAGCACACAAGGGTGGTCACACATAAATTCTCTCCCCTTTCCCATTAATCCTGGTATCGTAAATTAATGAATCAATGAAATTTAAAAGAAAAATATAGTACGCATTTCAAATTTCAGTGAGAAAACAGTAGACTATATCTATCTTCAGGTTTTGTCTTCATAATTTCCAAAAAAAATTTTTAAATAGTCCTCCTTATCATTTATGTTAAGGATCAACAAGCCAAAGTAAATAGGTCCAACCCAGTTTCCCACCTACTTTTGTACAACCCATGACTTAATGGTTTTCACATCTTGAAATAATTAGAAAAAATCAAAGGAGAATAATAATATTTTGTGATCCACAAAAATTACCTGAAATTCAAATTTTGGTGTTCATGAATAAAATTGTTCCAGAACATAGCCATACTTACTCCCTTATACATTAGCCATGATTGCTTTCAAGCTACAGAAACAGAACTGAACAGCTGTGACAGAGACCTTATAGTACCGAGTCAAAGTTATTTACTATCCACCCTTCAAGAAAAAGTTTGTCAACCTGCTCTCATTTACTGATTTAATCACGAATTGTGAGATATTTTTAGTCATTTCTTAACTAAATACATGTAGTGGCTCCCTCCCCCACCAAGATCTGAAACTTTTAACAATGAAGTCATCCTTGCATTAATATTATGATATCTCACTGGATCATTTAAACATAACTGCTCTATTAAGTCAATTTCCTTGTGTATTATCTCTATTGTTTAATATCCTCGCTTGTCAATGGTCAGTTCCACTTGTGTGATGGTACAGGTCTATCCTAGTGCAAATGAACTCGTTGGAAGACAAGATCAAGTAGCATTTCCTACAGGCAAAATGAGAATCCGTGGCCATCTCTTAGTGGGTGTAAGACCAGAATATAAGAGCTTTCTCTTTGGTGTGTAGTACCAGGGCTGGACTTGATTCCAAATTAACTCATCTTTCTGCAAGGAAGGAAGGAGATAGCCCATAACGCCCAGGCGTCATTAGTCACCTGGGACCATTTTCTCCTTACTTTTCTTCTCCCAGCTCTGGGAATCCTAGTTGAGTGCTCTGAGCCATGGGTCATTAAGGAAAAATATAGTTATGGTCAACATAAGGATCTGTGAAGTATTAGCAATTCCGTATGAAGTACAGGAAGCTTTCAGGAAGAGACTGAATGGCTTGTATCAGCTCCTCCAAAGGATCTATGCTCCATCTCCAAATGAATACAGATCTTAAGAGTCATTGTAATGAACTGAAGAGTGATCCAGTGGAAGTGAATAGAAACCAGGAGTTAGAGCATCTCATTTGGTAGTATACGGTGAATGGTTTGGGGTCAAAAGAGCTTAATCAATTATAACAAAGGAAATAAAATCAACAGAGCAGAAGTTGCCCTCATAATATCACTTAAAGTCTATGTTCTGTCAGACTATAAGGTCCCTTGTCCTTCTGCGTACTTGGTTTTACTTACTCCTTATAAAGGCAATATGAAAAAAGTGACATCCAAATGTTGTACATAAGGCTTAAAAAGGTGGATGGATGACTCAGACCTGTCCAACAATCTTGAGCTTAATTGGGTAAGAAGACTCCAATTGTGGGGTTTGTTTATGCAATGTAGCTTCAAGCACTTATAACTGCTTTATTTGAACCCAGAGAAACTTAGTGCCCTACTGTTGTTGAAACAACATCTGGGAAAGCCGATCAGACCCAGTGCTTCAGTCCTGGACCTGCAAGTTAATCCCCAAATGCTGCTTCTTCCCCATGATGAGAGTCACCTTCTCTTTAATTAAAATCCTCTTACAAATGTAGACATTGCACTTTTACTAATAATTACTTGGAGAAGATTTTTAGCAATCAGCACTACACAAATGTCTGCACCTCCTTGAAGACCATAACAGTTGTAGCATTCTCTCATCCTCTAATTCATTATTTATGTATTGCCACAGATAGACAGAGCTCTTTGTGGCAATTAACACGGGCCATCCAGTCTCCACTTGCAGAATGAGGCTGGGGATAAGCATTACTGCTTCAATCACAATGACTATTAATTGGAGAGCTCTCCCTTCTCTATAAAATATGTACTACCCTAAAGGGCAATAAACCACCCAAGAAATATGAACTGCATGTCAAGAAATATATTGTGAGGATTACAGATTTACCAAGTCATTTACCTTGTATCTACTAGTGAGGAATCCTCTTAATAGGGCAAAGGACATGTCCAATAGTGGGGATCAGGCTCCAAGCTCAAGCAAATTCCCCAAGATGAAATGAACCACAGGCTGACAGCAACTGGCCTGATACATCTCACTGGTATCTTTTATTTTTAATACAGGGCTAGCAGGGATTCCTTGATTCATAAAATCCTTTATAGTTCCCTTGCATTCATAAGTTTCAAATTTATTCTTATAGGTTGATCATTTATTCAGTTTTCTAAATCAGGGGTCTGCCGCATGCCCAATTTGTTCTTCACTCTAGACCTGGGCATGCCAAGGTGAATATGGCAGAGTCCTAGCCCTGCAGAAGCTGATCTCTTGTGGAGTGGTGCTGGGTGACAGAGGGACAGGGATCATTCCTATAAAGACCATTAGCCATGCAAGCACAAAGGAAGGGGAGCTACCAACTGCATGCAGAATTTCAGCTCCTGTAAGAAAGGTAGGAGTTGCTCAAGAAAAAAGGACCAGTGGAAAACCCAGGAGGAGAAAATGGCATTTTCAAAGGCAACGTCAGGACATCTCAGAATTACCAGAGTATCTTTGGTGGGGAGCAGATATTGGTTTGTGTACTAAAAGTGTGAGATACTAAGTTGATCCTTCAGTTAACCACCAACCAAAAGGACTTACGTCTTCTAACCCATGCTGTTTCTGAACACCTGCGCTCTTTAGATCCGTGCAGCTTGCAAGCTGGCTTTCCATGAGCATGTACAGAAGACTTCTGTGGGAAAAAACTCAACTGTCTCTTCCAGGACCAATACCATGAGCTCTTAATTTGAGAAACTTATAATATCATTTTACCCCCTAGAAATTCATGAGCTGGGTCACCACCAGTGGCCATATGCTTTTGACCAGAATTATGGTCAAGTGGATCCTATAAGAACTATCCTCTCCATGTAAGATTTTGCATTGGGTCAGACTGAAGTTCAGGCATTAGCTTTGCTTCTCACTGATCCTGTGAGCTCAGGAGATACATATCATTTTACATTCTCAGTTTCCCATGTGAAAAGTGGAGAGAATACTCATTATTTCATCAGTTTTACAAAGAGCATTTTTGAGGTCTATCTGCCAGTGGTGCACCTAAGACAGAAGGAATTGTTACGAGGGGCCTTAGATCACACTTCTCCAGAGCAGGGTTTTCCAGCTTGGCTCCCCACTGGAATCGCTCCAGAGTAATCAAAACTTGCAGGTGCCTGTGCCCACTTCAGAAATTGTGGTTTATTAGTTCTGGGTACAGCAAACAGGGCACTGACAAAGGTGGAGACCACAGGTGCATACACAACATTTTAAACAAAGGTGCTTCAAAATATCTTCCTCAAGAAACAGCACCCCATCCCACTATTTTTTCTCCCTAAGATATGTTTGCTTTAGACTCTTTTCTAAACCAAGTATGGTGGCACATGCCTGTAATTCCAGGACTCCAGGAAGCTGAGGCAAGAAGATAGCAAGTTTGTAATCAGTGAGGGCAACTTAGCTACTTAGATAGACCTTGTCCCAAAATAAAAAGGACAGGGACTGTGGCTCAATGCATAGGTCCAAAGTTCAATTCCAGTGACCGCAAAACAAAACAAAAACACTTTTCTGTCTTCCTTTTTTGAATATAATAGGTGATGGCATTATTAGAGGATGTTCCCAAATCCCTAAGAGCATGGTGGAGTATAGTGTACTGTCTTCTGCAGAACAAAACATGGAAACCCTAAACACAGCCATGCTTGGGCTCTCCATTTTAAGAGAGAACTGTCTAGCCATGAAGGAAGTTTTCGCGTCTGCACATACTCATTGGTATTCTGATGTTGCCTAAGTCTGAATTCTTGTGTTCCCCGCCAAAATTTACATTCTGAAATCTAATCACATATGCAGTGTCATTAGGGAGTGGACACTGGGAGAGGTGGCGAGATCCAGAGTGTGAAACACCCAAGGACGGGATTAGCGAGCTTGCCACAGAGACCTGGATGCTCTCCTTCATGCAAACTCAGCCTTACGCCCTCACCCATGAAACAGAAAGCAAGCCCTCAGCAAATACTCTCACCAAGTGCATGGGGACTAAGATTCTGGTGTTTATCAGCCAAGCACTCATGACAATTTGTCATAGCAGCATGAAGCACCTGAGACACATGTACAAGGTCAGATAGCCAAATACAGTGAGTGTTTAAATTTTGAAAACTGTATTGTAGTAAAAGACACATTCACATTAATTCCCTTAAGAATATTCCCTTTCATTTCAGACACACTTATCTCATCATTTTTGCCACTTCCTGAGGTGGTTCTGAAAGTTCTCTTCTGTAGCTTTATGGGGTATGATCAAAAATACAGCCACGCAGCCAGGGATTTAGCTCAGCGGCATAAGCACCTGCCTGGCAAGAGCACGGTCATGAGTTCGATCCCCGGTAATGAGGGGGAAAAAAACTCATCCTGTTCACAAAGGTGGCAGCCCTCTTAGTAAAACAAGAAAGTACAGCAGTGGGACAGTCTCCTTGCCCAGCACTGTGCTTCAGATTTCATCCATGGACAGATGACCCAGTGGCCACTGTGCTCCATTTTCAGTTCCTCCTTCTGTGAGTCAGCCTCTAGTACCTCACTTGACACAGAACCCACAGCTTCTGAGCAGGTGGGGAACCTTCCTATTGTTACTTAGCTTACACGATATACCTTAAAATCCAGAACTTTTGACTCTTCAACCCAAGCCTGCAATCCCTAGAGTGCTTCTAACTGCCTTTTCTCTAATCTGCAAGGACAAGGTAAAAAGAGGAGATGGATCTCAACGTATGGACTTCTTTTAAAATGTCTGCCCACTAGTATCGGTGATGTTATAATTTCAGATCTCTGGTAAGGTAACAGTAAGGATGAGACAGGATTCTCTCAGCACAGAGCCAGCCAACATCTCAGCATGACACAAGCAAGGTTTGTTCCTCATGCATGCAGAGTTTCCTGGGGACTGTCAGCCTTTCATTCATCCAGTACCTACGCTGTGTGGACGGTGTTGTCTCTGAGGTCCCAATGGGAGAGAAGAAATTGTGATAAGGACTTTAAAGGACTAGGCCTGGCCACAGGTCATGGGTATCAATTAACCTCTGAGGAAACCCAGGAAATATTTCTCCTATCTGTCCTCTTTCCCACTAAAAGAAGTGGATCAAAACTTGAAGGGAAACTTGTCCAATTCTTTTATGTCTCTATCCTCTGATTTCTCCATCAAAAAATGGTTATGTTTAAGCCTGATTGTATCAACTGGATTGGGTTGGGAGCTGTCCAAGGGATTGGTAGAGGACGTTTCTGGGTGTGCCCGGGTGACTTTGGGTGCTCTATGTGGTCCCTCACTCCGTCCTCTCTTGCACTTCTCCCCTCTCTGCTTCTTGACCACCAGAAACTCAACATCTTTGCTCAGCCACACCTTGCCTTGGAAACATCAACTAACTTCTTCCTTACATCTTCCTAGCTTGTGGGGGCAGCCGGAAATCCTGGTGCTCCTATGGTTTACAGCTGCATCGGTCTGACCTTTGCTTGTGTGCTCACATGGCCATCTCATGCATCTTCTCTTTGCATGAGTCCATCCAAAATCCTTTGTACAAGGACACCAATCACCTGGGGCAAGGTCTCATCCAATGAGCTGATCTTCATTGGCTGATCTTCAATGGCTTTATTTCCAAGTAAGACTACATTTGGAGGTCCTGGGGATTAGGATTTTAATTTGTCTTCTTGTAGAGGACATAATTGAACCCATAAAGCCTATTTTTGTTAAGATTGGCATCTATGGGGTTCAAGGCATTTTGTTGCCCTTGAACATGAGTTTATAAGTCTGTGTATAGTGGTACACACCTGTAATCCCAGCAACTCAGGAGATCAGGAATTTGAGGGTAGCCTGCTGGATAATTTGGTGAGAATATGCCTCAAAAAAAATTATGAAAGTCATACTGGTAGAACAATGACTTTGTGTGCATGTGCAGTACTCAGATGATTTGTGAATTTCATGAACACAACTGAGGACCACAGCCTCACCTCTGCTATCAATGTTCTCTAATGAGCAGAAAAATGTGGTAGAAGATTCTGGGCTCTGCCTGTTGGATGGAAATACAAATACTTAGAAATTCCTTCTTGATCCATTCTGGTGGTTTTACTTCCAGATTTTATGTAATGAAAAAGCACTGTTTCAGAATTTTAGAAATCAATAACTATCTTTTCCTTCACCATAGGATTTTCCATACCTGATATTCATACGCTTCTGGCCCCTTCTTCTCTTAATTGTTCTCCATAATGGGTGTTCAGTTCAGACCATCCTGTGGTCTGCCAAAGTTTATGAGTGGAAAATTTTATTGGACTTTTTTCTTCCCATCACATTTGGGTTCTCTGCTCTCCTTCCATCACTGGCTGAGTGGCCTCAGGCAAGTCGCCAGAGCCTGAGTTCAATGTCTTCCTGGGTAAAACAATACAGCTTTTCATGGCTTCAGACCCACAGCAAACATTTGAAAATGTCTTTTGAATCGCTGGACGCTATGACAGACATTGTGCACTTTTAATGCAGATGGGGATTTTTGAAAAACATGAAGCTTTTACCCAAACTTGTGCAAGACGTCTCAAGCAGGTACAAGGGGTGAAAAACAAAGCTACAAGACAGGAATCGATTCACTGGCATCACTGAGGACATTGCTGGATATCTTGAACCCGAAAATCTGAAGAAAATATGAAATATGAAATGAAACAAAAGCAAACCATAGTTTGCTACTAAACCATAGGAGCAAATAGTTTGCTGTATGACAATAAAGGAAAAGATAGAGAAACCAGCCAAGTTTCTATGCCCTAAAGCAGGCACCTGGGAACACCACAGAACTGAAATGCTGGCTTCTGCTTTTAAGGGAGACAAACAGCAGCCCCCCACCTCCCGTCAGCAGCCTTTAATGCATTTCTACCTTTAATAAGGTTGAACAAGCCTCTCTGCAGCCCCATCTCCTCGCTGGAGAATTCTCATCTCAGGGGACACTGCCCATGGCCTGGTTACATGAAATGCCTTTTGGCACTGTCCTCAGGATGCATCTGAGTGGCCCTAGACAGTGTGATTTGCATACATCACCAGGCTGAAACCTCCATGCCCCTCTGTGCTGCTGGGCCCCAGAGTCTGCAAAGGGCTTCTGCAGCGGGCGCTACCTGGGTGGAAGCAGCCCTTACACATAGTCCGCTCCTTGAGAAGTATTGTGCCAAGTGCCTGAGATTGAAAATGACAGGGTGCATTTACATGTAAATGTGCATTTGAAGAGCAAGTCCTCACTGGCGACACTGTACCTTCCATAATAGCCCAGGAGTTCTCAGCAGCAGCACTTGAGGAAAGCCAAGGTCCCCACCCAACCCAATGCAGGCCTAAATTAACACACCCTTCTTTCAAAGAAAGACTGGGAGACCAGGGAATCAGAAGTCTTCCCACCCAGGGGACTCTTTTCACACTATCCCTCTTCAAACCCTGATGCTTGTCCTGAGGTGAGAAGTGCACACACACAGAATGCTGATGTGGACAGGGAACACCTATTGCACCCCGGCACACGCCTAACTGCATTCACACAAGCACACAGATTATACCGAACTCTAGTGTTCACCTGCACAAGTGTGCATGCCAATACAAATGTGCGCACACAGCCACACACTTGCAAGAGTGGGTAGCAGTATTGAGAATAACTAGGCTCCAAATGAGGCTGTCTGGGTCTGTGATCCCAAGGAAAAATCATCCCATGTGTTTGCTCTGAAGTTTAAACAAGAAAAAGAATGGGAAGTTCGTGGTACTGCAAGGTACCCGTTCAGACACGTAAGGTATCATCATCATCAGCAGCAGCAGCAGCATCCACCTGCCTTCCTCTGAGGCTGTGGAGCAAGTCTCCAAGCCATTTCTCTCTGCCTGGAAAGATCCTCCATAGGGAAATGGTACCCAACAGGAACCACAGGATTCCCAGAGTAGTGGAGTTGCTGAGAATCCAAGCTGGACTTCCATTCACCTTTCCAGATTAAACACATAATCAGCAACATGGCCACAACTTCAGTAATGAAACGACTCAACCTCGAATCTGAAATGAGCTTACCAATACCAAAGCTTCTTTACAACTCCTGGGGTTCCAAGGAAGACACTGCCCCCAGCCCAGACATTATGAGACCAGTTCACAGAAGTGAGAAGACCTGTCCTCTGCCTTCTGGCAGGGCACACTGGTGCAAAGGAGGCAGATTTACACATAACTCATGAGGGTGGGGTGGGTAAGCACCACAGTTAAGCCATGAAGCTACTGGTGCTCAAGAAAGTGCGTGTGTTAACCACTTTGGGCTATGAAGGAGGGCAGGCAGCCCAATAAAGGATTCATAGGAAGAGTGAGTCTAGCTGGTGTGGAAGAATTGGCTCTCTAAGGGCTGAGTGAGGTGGCGGGGTGCCCTGACCCAGGGCCCCTGTGCAGAGTGTAGAACAAGCTCTTGGGTGTGGCTGCCACTCAGGGCTTTCAAAGAGGGAAGAGAGCCCAAACCTGCCTCAGTTTGTTGTGTTACATGTATGACATCCAAAAGGAAGGTAGCCTCCAGAGCTGGCCATACTGCCTCTGTCCTGACCCTGTCATACTGTCTTCTACGCTCACCTCTTCCGAGAAGCACTTCCGGATGTGTCCCCTTCTATGACCTTTCTGCACAATTGTGTCATGCGCCTTCATCCAGCCATGGATGGAACATGTGAGCTCCAGCCCAAGGTGCCACCCAGAGAACACCATGGGAACCAGAGAACCTGCCTAGAAAGACACGGGTGATAGTAACATGGCCATGTGCTGCTGGCCAGAGCTGACTAATTTGCTCATAGTTTATGACTATTGCTATTATATTACATTAAACACATTCAAGGCTGCATGAGCCCCTTCTCAGTGTCAGGAGTAATCCAGCCTCTTGCTCCTCAATGGCGGCTGTTGGCGTCACCAGGAAGGACAGAGCCTGATCTGGGGCAGCTGGGGGCTGGGGGTGGCACAGGAGGCTGCTTCCCTCCCACCGCAGAGCAGGAGCACAGGCCTTCTCCGACAATTGTCCCTTCACAATTGTGAATTCAAACCACCCAGTTGCATAACATGGCATTTGTGGCAGCCCATTGTTCCGCCAGCCCTCTCAGCTTTTGTTTCTTCCTCTGTGCACTGGACCCTGACTGTACCCATCCAGGGACCACGCAGAAAGCTACATTCTTTCTCTCTCCCTTGACTGCAGTGGATCTTTGCATTCACAAGTTATTTTCAAACGTTCCAGTTCCCTCCTCCGCAGCGCGCCATGATGGTTTCTATCTTGCTAAAACGGAGGATACAGTATGAGAATACAGGGGAAGAAAGGTAGATATCTGCCCCTACAGGACAGCCCTAAAGATAACAGGGAGTTACCAGACATGGTAGTCAAATCTGAAGAGAGACTCAGTCATTATTTGGGTGTGGATGGAACCTTCCCTCCTCCCCTATGTGGTGGATTTTATGATGTCAGGTTGCACCCAGCTCTAATTTTAAAAAATGCAGATAATGTATACTAGGGATCTGTATTACCGTCAACATATCTGTCTCTTTTCTGTTACAAAACTTTTTATTTTTACAATATATTTTTCTCTTATGAAATATAATAGGATTTTTTAAAAATCCATAAGCATGTTGTCCCAAGATTGATGTCCTTTAAAAATTAAAAAGAAAGAGTAAAACCACCTTCCATGAGCACATTTAGAGATTTGTGTCTTTGGCTACTGGCAAGGATGGAAATGGATACCCATGAAGAAGGCTGCCGTCAAAGTCAGGCCAACAGTTTTGATTGACATGATGGTCTTGCACAGTGCAGGAGACCCTCTGAAAGGGAGCTACTTACACAATGAGCAATTAGGAAATTCTATTTTTTTTTCCAGTAGCAGGAATTGGTCTCATGACCTCACGCTTGCTAGGTGGGCACTGTTCGGCTGAGCTTTATCCTTGGCCCACAATCCAATTACTGGCATAGTTCTGATGTCTGCAGGAACATCCCAGGCCTGAGTCTCCTGTGTACCTGGGGCCACATTCAGCTTCAAAACACTCTACCTTGATCCTCGGGACATGACCTCTTCCATCTTCAAAACCTTTGTGCTTAAAACCTGTCTCATGTCCTGTCTGCTACTGGCTGGTGACATTCTGTTCTTAAGAATTTCTACTGCTTAGACCAGGCCTACTTGGCTTATCTCCATATGGAAAGGTCACCTGACTTGGGATTTTAAGGACAGCTATAAAAGTCCTTCAAATCTGTCCTTATATTAAAGTTTTATTACATAACCAGGGGGATGGGACTCTTGGACGGCCATTGCTGGGGTTTTGCCTACTGCAGAGATAAAGCTGGGTATTAGGGGTCAGCACCCAAGCTGGAGTTAGACAGGAATGGGAGAGGGCGTGTGTTCCTATTTCCTGTTAACTCCCTCCCAGGCCTCATGTGACCTACCATCAGTAGCTGGATTTCTTGCCAATTAGGCCCCGAATTTCTCTGCTCAGAAATATACATATAAAATTATTCAAATTACGTAAGAATTTTGAAAAACTTGAGATAATTCTCCTACAAGATTTTGCAACCTGCCTGGCATGTAATAGATGGTCAACAAACACTGGCTATTATCATTTCTGTCATTATCTATCATTGACTGCATAATTAGAGAGAGCATCATTCATACTAATAAATGTAAACATAAATAAATGAGTGGTTTTAAAAGGAGGTGAGCTTAGGCTCACATTGGAGGACAAGTATAGCCAGAAGAGAAGAGCTTGACGGTTTCTAACACAAAGTAACAATAAAAAGAGATAAAAGTGAGGGTTGGGGATTTGGCTTAGCGTCATAAGCATCTGCCTGCCAAGCACAAGGTCATGAGTTCGATCCCCCCCCCAAAAACAGAGAGAGATAAAAGTGATTTGAATGGTGTATGTTTATACATATATGGACTGATCACACTGTACCCCAACAATATGGACATTTAAAACATACATATCCGTGTTTATAGTAGCACAACTCACAATAGCTAAATCTTGGAAGCAGACTTCATGTCCATCAGCAAAGAAATGAATAAAAAATCGGTGTACTCCTCTCCATAAAGAAGGATAAACTTGAATCATCTGTAGAAAAAAAATGGATGCACCTAGAGATTACGATGTTAAGTGAAATAAGTCAGACACACAAACTTTAACATAGCTTCTTTTCTATGAGAAACCCAAAGCATAAATAAAGATCCAAATGTAAGATAGATGCTAGGAAATGCGATAGCTCTTTTGCAAAAGGAAGGGGACCAAGAGATGGAGGCAGGAAGGTTAAAGGAATAAAATAATTGAGATGTTATGCCCAGGAACCACTCCCCATGAGGCATGTAATCATCATATACTGCAAACATGTACTGATATATGTAAATAAAATCTTTGCAAAAAGTGCTTTGGGGGTGGGCCTGGTACAGCTTCTGCTCCAGAGCATGTCCCTCAGGGGACAGCTTGAGCCCCATAGAAATCCTCAGATTGGTGACCTTGCAGGAATGATCATTGGAGCCCAGGTTCTTACACAGCAAGAGCCTGCTTAGCGCTTTACATATCATGACTCCTGAGCTTTGCCGCAAATTCATGAAACACATACTGTGAATATCACAGCTGTTTTACAGAAAAGGAAACTGAGGCTGGCAAGACCTCACAGCTGATGAGAGGCAGCAATGCAGAAATACCTGCTCTGTCTGGGCCCGCTGCAAGCATTTTTCCTCCTCCTCCTGCCAGGTTTCTCTGACCGCTTGCTTTTTCTGGTCATGCTCATCTTGTGTACATGATCTGTGCATATCTTGGGCCTCCAGCTCCTATTTCCCACTTTCTTCTTTATGCTCCTTGCATCTTCTTGGGTTTTAGCCTCCAAATGGCTTGGGACCACCTTCCAAAGAGTTTTCTAGGGTGGGTGGGGCCTGGGACTCTGCATTTCTAACCAGCTGCCACAGAGTCTCATCCAGGGACCACGAATGAGCAGCAAGACACCAGCATCTCATGAGCCCCAGGATGGTAGCAATCATGGCTGTTATTTCTGTAGCCTCCATATGTGTTCCTGTCTATGAACAGGAAGCTAAGTCCCTAGCTTAGACCTATATTTTAAAATGAATGATAGAAATGAGATTTCTTCTATTTCCTCCTCTCCTCTTTTATGTATGCCCTCCTCCTTCCTCCCCACACACCACAGTTTTAACTTGTTTTTATCTCAGTCATTTCTTTTTCTTATGTAGCCTTCAAGGATCTCTAAGTTCTTACAAAACCTTTGTGACTTTCTCACTGACATTTTTCGTGGTGAAAGTTCAATTTTTAAAATCGATTATCCCCTCCTCAGCAGCACCAGCCTGTGCAGAAAACAAGACTGTCAACCTGGATGTGCAGGGGAATTCTCTGCTCTTTTTTCGTAGGAAACTTCTTGCACACTGGCCACGATCTTTCAGCCTATTTGAGGCTGGGCTGCCTTCTATGTCTTTATTTCCTCTCCCTCCAGTTCTCCTTCCTTTCTTCTTAGATCACAGTTTGTCATTTCTGAGTTTTATCTCTGATGATACAGAACAAAGAGCACATCTTAGATTGTCTCGTTATCACACAGAGCAAAGTTTTAGACAGTGCCTTGTGGACCATCGGCCTCTGAGTCATGTTGAGTTTGAAGTCGCTGACACAGATTAATAAAAGTGACATGATAAGGCCTAATAATGAAACCAAACGCCCTGCCATGTTGGGTATGAAGTGAAGTTTATTCTGTTTAGTCATCAAATACTATGACTTACTGCTGTGCAACAACCCTTTCTGCTGTCCTTTCTTTGGAAGAGACCCATCACTGACCAAGGAGCAAGTCAATCTGAGAAAGGTCATTTAGTAAGTCCTTTGCCCCACATGAGAGTAGAAACTTGGGTGGGATTTATGGAGCCTGGAACCATCTCAGCTTCTTCTGAACATTGATCGTTTCAGAACTCATCACGGTCAAGCATTACTCTTGTGGTTGCCACGCATATCCAATCAGGTCAACCAGATGTCTGCATGCTTGGGCTGGTATAGACATGGCTGCTGCTGACTCTTCCAGTGCTCCCTCTTGGTTGGTCTTCAATTCTGTCATGGCCCCCCAGAATGCAGACATTGCTTCCACAGGACATGGGGAAGGAAAATCACAAGATGGCAGCTACACAGAGTTCACTCATTTCTAATTCGGAGACCTGGGAAATTCTTTTTTTGTCAAAGAAAGTTTTGCCCTTGCTTTTCCTGGAGCTAGAATGCTCGTCAATAAAATTATTCCATAACAGTTCACTCCTCAAGTTTCAGGGGATTTAGTCTTCACATAGGTCACTTTGCCATATAAATATAGCACCAAGATAATGCATTTTAGAAAAACCCCCATTTATCAGTCTGGGACTCAGCTACACAAAGTCTATTAGAAATGCAGAATCTCGGACCCCACTTCAGCTTCCTGAATCAGAATCAGCATTTTTAAAGGATTCCGGGTGAACTCGCATGCCCATAAGATTTTCAGAGTGATTGGCCTGTACATTAGCAAGCTTTGACGAAAACAGATGACCTTACTGAGGTGAGCTACGCTTTCTTCCCCCTCAGTTTATAACCTTGAGAAGAATGACTTGAAATCTACCTATGTCCACATTTGCTTTTGATAGTATAGACTCAGAGAGGACAAGAGACACACACGTATGCACACACACACATTCACATAGAAAGTGGGTAGAAGGGGCAGCCTTTCTCAGGACCAGGGAGCTCAGCCTCCTGAAAGAGCACCACTTCCTGGATCAAAGACAGGAGCAGATTTAATCTAGGCGCGTGGAGGAGGACAGCCTCCACCAGCATCACCTGTTCTAAACCTATTTCTCAGTCGTCGGTATGAAATGCATTTCCCCTTTGGTTTAAACCTGAGCCTTTCTGAGTGCTTTAAAGAACATGACATCGGAGAGATTCACTTGACTGGAAGAGCTCTGCCGATGTTCCTGGAAACAGGTGGCTCCAGCTCCACTCTCATCTCGAGCCCGACTTCACTCATGTCACCATTTAGGTGACAACAGATCAGCTCTTTGGTTCCGCGGGTGAGGAATCCCCCACCAGTTTGATTTTTATTGACCCAGTTGTCATGCATGGTGTGGGGCCTGATGTCCAAGAGGGTAGCAGGAAGGAGTGAGGGACGGGTCTGGGGTGAGCTTGATTGGGAGCTGAAGGTTTTCTGGGAAGTACAAGGTCAGGAGAAATCACAGTTACCTTGGTACCCAGCAAGGCTCTGAACAGAGACCAAGAATATGATGTTCACCAACAGCTTCCTCGACTGAATAATTATCCTTTCTACCTACCACTATTCTCAGCTTCCAGAACTGTCTACTGTTTCTTCTGAGAAGCTGACCTTGGCCTCTCTCTCTCTCTCTCTCTCTCTCTCTCTCTCTCACACACACACACACACACACACACACACAATCTTAGGGAAGAAGTGAGTAACACCATTGGCTCTCCAGGACCAAAGCAAACTCTTTGGTAATTTGAGTGCTGTCTTTATTTATACATTCCTTCAGAAAAATGTCACATTATTCATGTTTCTCTGAAATATCTGTTAGGCATCTTAATTTCTCACTTCCAGATTGCCTTTAAAAGTTGTTTTTGTTTTTGTTTTAACTCTTGGGGTTTTTGTTATTGTCTTGTTTTCCCTTAAATTTTCCAAAGAATAGGAGAAAATAAGAAATTCTCCTTCTCAGAAAAAAAAAGTCTAAAGTTCCCACTGGCACAGATGTTCTGATTTAAGGAAAAAGTTTATAGCCATCTCTTTAAAAATGTATTTAAATTTTCCCACTATGGAGCAAAAAGAAAGAGAAAAGCAGCTCGTGACATGTACTGAGCTTCCAAGTGGGGCCCAGAGAAATAATGCAAAAATCAGGGCTCGTGTGAGCATAGGGCAGAGTCTCAGGAGTCTGGAATTAGGTAGGACTCAGGGTTCTCGGTGTCATCCACGCACACTTGTGTCCACTGAGGGTGAAAAGCTGGGTTATAGAGCGGGGTTTTACAGTTTGTGAAGCCCTCCTTGTCCTACCATAGCAGATGGTCACTTTCAATTGTCTCAGATATCTGCCTCCCCATGCTGTCCAAACTAAACCAGATGGCTCACTCACCATCTCTTCAGTCACACATCCCTCCCCTGGCCTCTCTGGTCACCAACTTCACGTTTTGGTGGTTTGGTGGGAGGTGACCAAAGTCCCCTTAGTTCTGAGGCCTTCACCTCTGACTTTGGCAATGGACTTGGTCCCAAACTGCTGGTCTAATGTTGGCCCTGTCGTGAACCCTAAGTAGAGATTCTTCAGTCATAATTGGAGTAGGAATCAGATCCTTGCCCTGTAATCAGAGCTGGACTCCTGTCCTTTGAGGCTGACCCAGGGATCATGGGACTTGGCAAGTTTATTGGATGCCACAGGAGAAATATATCATTCTGAATTTTGGTTTGGGCACTTAGTCTTTCCTGATTTCATTCTCATTTCATCACAAACTTATTTTTTTCACTTTTTTTATTGGTCTATGTCTGCAGTACTTGACATCCACATTTATCTTAGGGAGTAGGGGCATGCAGGTAAGGTATGTTGATTCTTTTTATTCACCTCCCCCCGCCCAGTCTCTTCCTTCCCTCCATCTCTAGATCCCCTTCTCCATTTTCATTTTTTTAGTTCACGTTTATGACACATAATGATTATATTCTTTGTGGGTATGCACATAAGTCAGACTGTTCCCCAAAACTCTGAAGTACAGCAGACTTGTATTTGAACACAGAATCTGGCACTCCAGTTATAATGCAAATAAAACAATGCAAGGTTCTGAAGGACTTTGAAAGGGATCATGCAGCCCTGGTCTCTTCTTGTCTCCCTCTTTGTTCCGTAACTTAGGGTGGCAGTGGTTTGCCTGTCCCTGTGCTCTTGCTATGATCTACCACCCTGGTTAGAGGTGCAAAGCAATGAAGTCACCTGCTCTTGGACTGGTACTTCCAGAACTGTGACCCAAAATAAGCCTTTTTTACTCATAAACTAATTGCCTCCAGTATTTCATTATAGTGTCAGAAGTCTGGCTGTGATAGTTTTTATGTAGGTGTTGCCCCAAAACCTCATAAGCTCATAGGTGGGGCATTTTATAGGTAGGGATTGAGTTGTAAGGGCCTGATCTTCTTGAGTGAATTAGTCCACTGATGAATTGTAGCTTGGTAAAATTTGGAGGTGGAGCTTGGTTGGAGGAGGTGGTCACTGGACCATGACCTGGAAGGGTCTATCTCCCTCCCTCCTTCCTTAATCACTTTCTCTGCTTCTCACTGCTATGCCATGGGCTGTTTCTCCTTTGCCCTGTCTTGGCATCAACCAGTTATGGACTGAAATATCTACAAACTTTGAGCCAAAATAAACCTCTCCCCCTTTAATTTGTGGGTGTCAGGTATTGTGTGATGAGAAAGTAACTAAGACACTGACCAATATACATACATGAACCTTGTAGAGAAATTATCAGAAATAATGACATGATATTCTTGCATCTGCAAAAAATAAGCCATTTGGGGCATGCATCAGATATGCTGAGAATAAGTGCTCCCACCAGGAATGCTTTATGCTTTTTAGAACCGGTGACCCTTGTCAGGAATCAATTTGAATCTGGCCAAGCAAGTCACCACTCCTAACTGCCTGGCTGTCCTCCATACCTGTGTTCTAACACACATGGCTTTGTTCATCTCCACAGATTATCATGCTCATTGCCTGCCTCGAGGCCTTTCCTCGCCCCACTTATTTTTCCTGGAATCTTATTTTTCCCTTCAACACATATGCCCTCAGTTGCCACAGAGTGTCAGGTGCCTCACAATGGGATGCAGTGCACGAGCATGCACTTGTGGAGTTTATATTTTATACGTGTGAGACAGGGTAGGGCAACTGTGGAAAGGCTAACAGCTACCAAAATCTAACAAAGGAATTATTTCAGAGTCTTAAGTGCTATGAAGATCCTTGGACAGGAACATAAGAAATAGCAGCTGGACACCAAGTCAGTGAAACCCTCCTCAAGGAAGATTTTGAAAAGGGGGTGTTTTGGAAGGAGGTGATGTTCTAAACTGGCACCTAAATGGTAAAGAGCATGTGAATAGCTGGAGAAAGACCATCTGAGGTGGAAGTAATTCCAAGAACAAAAGGGGTATCTGGTAGCTTAATTCCAAGAAGCCTGCCAGTGCGTTCCTCATTTCCGGTACACTCACATTTCCCCCACACCAAGATGTATCAGCTACTTCTTTCTGTTGTTGGAGACGGTCTCTCTCTTGATCAGTATGATGGGGAAGGAGTGTGACATTCTGAGATTATTGAGGTCAGATCATGAAAATACTTGCAGCTAGTCTAAGCCCCCTGGACACTCTTGTGACATGTTCCCCCACTCAAATTCCATTCTCCAAGCTGTGAGATGCCCAGGATTCACAGAGATACCACACATAGCTGTCCCACCAACAAACACAATGGACTCCCAGCCCACCATCCAATCTCCAGTCATGTGAGGACGCCATCTTTGTTGTCTAGTTCAGCCAAGCCTTCGCATACCTCCGTGTAACCAGTCCAGCCAACAACTGAACTACAAACAAAACCCACCACGCTGAAAAAGCCCACTCAATCACAGAACTGGGATGTACCATCATTAACTTATTTGCAAACCACCAAGTTTTGTGTTGATTTGTTTAGCAGCAAAACTAGAACACACGGTGACTCTT
Source organism: Dolichotis patagonum (assembly GCA_004027295.1). Taxonomy (NCBI): domain Eukaryota; kingdom Metazoa; phylum Chordata; class Mammalia; order Rodentia; family Caviidae; genus Dolichotis; species Dolichotis patagonum. Next base: position 117,020 of record PVJX010000320.1, read on the forward strand.
GTCTCTACTCTCCTTTATGTGCTCATAACATTTGTGCTTTCCCGTCACCTCACCTATAATGGATAGTTAAATTATTATCTTTAAATATTTTGTGATTCTTTTTTCATGTCTCTCTCTAGGCTATGTTTGAAAACAATAAACACTTGTGTATTTTGTTCACCATAACACTCACAGCCCTGAGCATGGAGCCTGGCATGTTATAGGTACTCCATGCTCCTCAGAAAAGGGAATCAGAATGAATGGGTTGGCTTCAGGGTAAAGAACTGGTTGTCCATGCCCAAAAACTTTGATAACATTGTTCCCAAACACTGCTTCTCCAGTGCCTCTATCTAACTACAACTTTATCAAAGAAGGTTTTTTCTTTCCTGTTAAAACATCAAGTGCCCGGGACATGTTGTGCTTAGAAGAATTGGTAAAAGATGATTCAATGAACCCTCATAGGATAAAGGGTCCCTAATTGGATGCACGCCCCGTAGAATATGACCTGCACTTTCTGGGTTCCTAACTACTCCCAGGGCGTTTACAACTTGATCCAGCTAATTCCAGTGTGGCTTCGAAATTATGGCCCAGATAATTCCTCCTGACTCACCTTCCACTTTGAGCTCCCTCTTTTCTGCATATATAATAAAAATATTTTTATGTCTTGCCATTGGGTCTTATGTTTATTATTTATCAGCTAGCTTGCCACATTCTTTATATTCATTATCTCATCTAAACCTGGCAGAAGCTTATGAGACACCAAATCTCTCTCAATTACAGATTAGTAAATTAAGGCATAAATTGGTTAAGAATTTGGCCCAAAGCCATGAAGTTAATAAGTTACAGAGCCTTTCTTAAAAACAAAGCAAACAATGAAGACTCAGGCAAAGAAACAAAAAGATCTCAATGTGTTTGCAACATGAGTTCTTGTCCATTCTGCCCAAATATATCATAAAAGGGAACATGCCCTCTTTTACCTCCGGCCCCATCTGGTCCCTGGTCCGGCCCCATCTGGTCCCTGAAACCTGACTCTTCACTTGAGAATGTGGTCCTGAGCTGGATGCACCATAGCACGTGACTCACAGAGACCCCTCACCAAGTTGAAAGGCCAGGAAACTGGTACTGGGGCTGGACCCCCTTTCCCCATCAGTGCTAACCAGTCCTGGAACACATTTGGATGGAAACCATTTGCAAGACAGACCAACTCAGCCAGCAGCCAAGAGCAGGGTGGAGGAGTAGGTCGTGGGACACATTCTGGGGACCTGGTAGCCTGATAGAGCAGCTGTGGTCACTGCCAAATGGGGAAAGAGGTGTCTATCTGAGTCTCCCAGAGCACAGCCAGAGTGAAACACCTGGTGTGGGACAGTTCGAGTCTGGCTGGGCCACTTTGGAAACTCAAAACTGATCAACATGTCTGGGAATTTGAAAGACTGACTCAGAAATCCCCAGGCCCTTGGCTGCACCATCGCGTTCAGGCTGCGGATCCCACAAGCAATCTCGAGCTAATCTTTGGGCCTTCCCCGGTGCCCCCACTCCCCATCCCCACCCCGTGCCATAGCTGCCTCATCAAGTGTGAATCACGAAACCACATAAACTGCAGCGAGGCCCTTTTCTCAGCGGGCTGCTGGGAACGTAAACAATCATAACGTAAATATGACTTAGCGAAGGCTTAAGCAAAGTGCTTAAAGGAAATCTATATTTTTTATGTAAACAGTCTTCTGTTTACCTAACATGGTAGAGACTTCTGCTTAACTCTGAAAGATCTGAAAGGAGATCATCAGGGAGCAGTGATGACCAGGAGATGGCAAAGTCAAAACAATGCAGGAAGCTCACTTCAAAATACCCCTTCCACCCCTATGCAGCCACGTGGAAAGACACTAGGGCTCTTTTTTAGGTGACACTTTTGTTAGACTTTCAGGCAGTAAAGGGAGATATCAGCAGTTTTCTTTGCATGACTGTGAAAGGGTCCTTTGGTTGGTGAAAAGTTGTGGTGTATGTGTGCATGTACGTGTGTGAGGGAGAAAAATGGACAGACAGACAGACAGACAGACAGAGGAAAAGTGTCAGAGGATCCTGAACCCAGACATTCCAGAAATCATGGAAAAATTCCCCATCATCCCTCTCTCTCCCTTTGTCTCAGAGCAGAATCTCGATCCTAGGTGATGATCTACAAGGACAGAAGATGTCACACAACTTGAAAACTCCTTATTGTTGCTAACCACAAATATTCGGGGTTTGTGTTATCGAGATATAATGAGAACCTGCCAGGGAAGAATTCAGACATACAAATCTTCCTGTAAACTACCTTAAGAGTCTTAAGCTGACAAGAGCCAGAGAGAAGTCTGAAATTTTGTCCTCAGAGTACCCATAGCTGAGCTCGGGTTCTTCATATACTGTAACAGAATTCTAGTACAGCACCAGACTTCCACAAATGTCGTGCTGTGTTTGAGCTGCAAAAGTCCTAACTTTGTTCTTTTGTCTTACCAGTCGTTGTCAATGCTCCTGAATGTCTGGAGATGATAAGGTGCAGGAGGAGCTGGATTTTAAGGCTTCTGAAAAGTGACAGCGGAGTTTGCCCATGCAGGGAGGCATGAGAATAGTTTCAGTGTTACTTCTTCTCATGGCTGTGGACTGCTGCTGTTATCTATCCAAAATCCACCTCTCTTCTGCCAAGAGCTCAAGATAACCACACATTCATTTTTTGCAATAACTTTGCATACCCACTTAGTCAAAAAAGCAATGCAGCTAAACCATATCTATTATATTCATGCTAAGAGACTGATTACAAGTCCTTGGCTACTACCCCTGCCATGCCTCAGTGGCTAGACTCTTTCCTGTAATCTATGAGCTGCCTTTCAGCAAATCCCCCATCTTAAGCATAAGTCCCTCAGAGTCAGTTTCTGTTGCTCACATTCAAGAATTCTAACTAAATCCTCTTCTTCCTCCAGATGTTGAACTAGCAGATGGGGATTCAATGGTGAATAAAAGTCTTTTGATAAGACCAACGTTCAGCTATTCATTTTTTAACAGACATTTTATTTGGAGAGTCTATGACATGCATGCTTCTGGGAGCCAGCAGTAAACAAGTTGACACAGCTTCTTTCCTTATAGATAGCATTGTCTCCTGGGGAGAAAAGGCTTCACTATGAGAGAGTGCAGAGAGGAAAAACCCAGAGTGCAGTCAGCACACATAGGAGGGGACCATCTCATTTCAGGACCTAGAGTGACCTGGCCCCTAATGGGCACCAATGGTCAAAGGAACAGCCGATGGGTGGCTAACTATTCCACGGAGCTCAATGGAATTAATGGTAAAATAAAAATATCTATACTAACATGGAGAAAAACTGATATTGATCATCTTTCCCTCCCATCTTAACCTGTGGTAGAATGGCTCAAATCTGTACGATAGCATTAACTAGCTGAGCTAGGCTGCCTGGCCACATGGACGTGTGTACATCTGAGTCTTCACTTTTGTAGTTCATGGGCACAGGTCTTCAACAGACCACATGAATGCCCAGGTCTCATGTGGGTTGGATTCCTTGATTGCAGAACAAACAAAGATTAAGCAATTTAAAAAAGACTACTGATTTGTATATCATACCTGGTACTGTATGTGCGGATCAGATGTTGATTTTATATATTATCGTACTCTAACCATATGGGTAAGAGTTTTCAGTTTCATAGACTCACTCCATTTATTTTACCAGAGAGAAAAGGAAGGGAAGGGAGTGACAGGTTAAAGAAGAGAAGAGAGGGAGGGAGAGAAGAGAAGCAAAATCTCCCTGAGTCATCTGATCAACAGTAGGCCTATGACCTTGAGGTGGCCTCAGTGCTGGCTGGCCTTTCACGGGAGGATACACCTGCCTGAGGTACCTTTTCACTGTGGCCTCTGGAAATCTAGGAAACACACTCATTGCCTTGTTGGCTATTTTATAAACAGTTCCTGTAAACCACAGGTCATTATGACTTTTCTGGCCAGTCAGTCAGACTTTTCAAACTACTATATATGCTGCCAGTAACCCCTTCCCCGCAAGTTAGCAGCATCATTACTCAAACCAAGAGGATTATTTACTTTGGTTATAATCAAGGCAGATTTGAAGTTTCAGGCTACCCTCTTCTGGTGCCCAGGAGGATTTAACGCTATAATCCAAACATTCATCCCACTATCCGTTCTTTTCTCCACATATGCTTAGAATTCTCCCAAGCTTGATTTGAGTAGCCATACATCTGTCTACTCTCCCATCTATTCATCTCTTCACCTGTTGATCCATTCATTTATTTACAGATGCAGAAATCCACCCATATCATATACCCCTTCTTAATCACTTGTCCACTTATCAATTTCTCCATTTAGCCACTCACTGAACCAATAAGCAACCTAGTAAGTTATACATTTATTAATCCAGAGATTAATCTATTCATCACCTACTCAATCACCCATCATTGCAAGTGACCCATCAAAGTCCCTTGATGACTTTATCACTCAATCTCCTGAGTACCTGCTCAATCTATTACCAGAGATTCTGTTGTTAATCTTGAAGGAACGAGGATGGACAATGTTACCACCCATTCCCCCATTTATCCGCCAGTCTCTCAATTCATCTTCTTACATGTAATTTCGATAGAATTCCACTCCTTTGGACACCAAATTAGGCACAGGGTGAATCCCAGTGAGGTTGGGAGAGACAAATTAAGATGAACAAGTTCATGCAGAGTCATGAACCAAAGTGATAACTGGGAAAGATTTGGCAAAGAGAGGAAATCCCAGGCAAAAAATTAATGAAGAGCTCCAGCTTTCAATAAAAAGCAATAAATTTTTCTATAGAGGTGTAGCAATACCTATCAAAAAGATACTCATTTATGTATCAAATTTAGTCATAAAAGATGTTAGTCAAAAGATCTGGAACTTTCTCTGGATTAGAAGGAAGCCTGAGAAGGTGCCTAGATGATGAAGACATATACAGCCATCCATTCATCTATAACACATCCATCCGTCCACCAACCTACACATGCATACTTTACCTACCATTCACCTCTGTTTCCTCTGCTCAACCACTACAGGAGGGCCCCTTGACTAGAGTTTTATAGAGAAGGAAAGTCTTTTAATTTTGACTCATGCCTGCATTCCAAATATCTTCCATTGCTACTGACATAATAAATGTGAACTAAATATTTATTAAATAAATTCAGGAATACACTTAGCTATACTAGATAAAACGTGAAAGGTAGCACCTTGACCACATAATTCGACTCGTTCTAAGCTAACGTGAGTGAGCTCACTTTTTATGATTCCTTGAACAGTAACGCGCAGGATTGTCTTACCTACCTTAGAGAAGTTAACACATCCATGTGAGATTGTGACTAGTGCAGGCATATCTAGATGACACGACTGTAACTGTTTGACAGAGTGAAGCTATCTCCCTCATAGCTTAGCATGCCACTGAAAAGGGCTAAGGCCAGATTCATGCATTAGGAGCTAATCAACCAGATCTTAGGATTCAGTAGATCCAATTATTTTAGCTCGATACCGACTTGATGAGGTCACCACATAGACCCTTAGTCAAACTGACTCTTTTGGGGAGAACTGCATCTTTGTAAACAGGCCTCTGAGTTTTTCATATTACCAGTGTCAATCGGAGACGATCACTCTGAGTTTGGTCAATAGAGTCAAGCTATCTGGACAACCCAAATGGAAATCCTTTTTTTTCTTGAGAAACAAAATAAGGCAGTCTTTTTAATTTAAACCTAGAGGCAACACAGCATGTTACTGGCAGCACTGGAGACAGAGTGGGTAAAACCAGTGGAGGTAGATATTAGTGCAGCATATTATTATATCTGTAGCCTGGGGCAAGTTACACTGAATATCTCTAATCCTCAGTTTCTCTAGATGTAAAATGTAAAAATATCTTTTACTTCCCGTTGGATGTTAGCCAAGAAGCTACTGGGAAAGTTTAGCCTAGACAAAAGGAACATCCAAGAAGGAGTAGCTCCAGCTGTCTTGATTCTCTCAAGAGTGGTTGTATATGAATAGCTCACCTTCTTTGAGATCACTTGCTTAATACTGGAAAAAGAAAGTCAAACTCCGGTAATATCAACATGGAGCTCTAGATTGCAAAGGACTTTGACAGTGCGGCCTCTTGAGTTCTGTATTCCCGGCTGTTGTGAACATCACAGTGAGGGTCTCTTCCACAGCATCAGTGGGAAAAGAGAGGCCCAGGCTGGGTGAGGAATTTCTTCCCTGCGTGCCACGTCAGGGGTTGAACCAACCATCTGCAAACCCTAAACCCAGACCTGTCTGTGTTGACACAATAAAAAGAGATTGCACCAAACAAAGAGGGTGGAAGAGGCAAAAGCCCTCTGAGCCCCCAAGAGCACACTCCGGTACATCGGATTAGGCGTCCCGTGTGTGGTTTGCTGAGGTCCAAACAGGCACCATAGACCTGTGGATCCTGTGTTCTTCTCTGCATGTACAAGAGTCCTTTAAATCCCCCTGTGACTCCTATAAGAAGTCTGCATTTTATTTCACTATTTCCCTGCTTGTGCCTTCTATTTTCTTATTTATTTATCTGAACCACTAAATTATCCAATTAGTGACAGATATTGTTGACACACAGGCCACTATGAATATTTACGGCATACTTGTTCACACATTTATCTAAATAGGTGGCGTGCCAGAGCTACGTAATAAGGAATAATGATTCTTTAGAAGAGTTACAGGAAATTATAAAAGGTGGAAAAAGTTTTGCACAGTGAGCTGCAGCCCCCGGTCACATCTATCAATTCTTTGCTGAGACAGATCAATTGCATAGTAATGACAAAAAATTTATAGTAATGAATAAATCAATACTCAGCACTGCGGCAGTTTCAGATGGTACTTTTATGGGCCCTCCTGTGTCTATTATATATCCCTTAGTGCTGGAGTGGGAAAGCGTGGTAAATGCCAACAGCCACTGTGAGAATGGACCAGCTTGGGCTCCTGAGAAGATGATGATCCATCAACTTCCCCTTTCCAACAGATCCATTTGTATCTGTGAGGCCTAAAACTGAGCAGCTTACGATGATCAACGACACAGCCGACAAGTGTTTGTTTTAAGAATGGAGCTGTCACTTCCTGTTAAAGAAAGTGGAAACCAGAAACAAACAAATAAACAAACTGAGCTGGGAGGAATGGGTAAGTTAAGGGAAAAGAAACGTAGGAAGAGAGCTTCAGCCCACATGGTCTCTTCAAAGGCTTTCTTCACTCAGAAAAGAAATGTGTACTAAATGCTAGCTTCTTCACCAAGTAAACTTCTAGGTGGGAGCTGGCCAAGACATCAAGTAATAGGATTAGGTAGCAGATAATTCGGGCTTTCCAGCCATAGGTCCTCTGGTGTCAGTATGCAAATCAGGCTGCAGGATAAAAGTGACTGTACACTGTATGTTAAATAGGGAGCCTTCTCTGTGGCTGACCCAGGAGCCTCATCAAGTTTGAACCCAAACTGGACAATTTAGTGGCATAGTGAGACCCTGTCTCAAAATAAAAAGTAGGAAAGGGGCAGGGAGGTAGCTCAGTGCAAAGGCCCAGAGTTCAAGCCCCAGAACCACAATCAATCAATCAATCAATCAATCAGACTATGTTCCAACAAAACTATGTGCAAAACAGATAAGGGTCTGTCCCAGGGGAGCAGTTTTGTACCTATGGACTGTGGGGTGCTCTGTACAGACACAGATGTGACATGAAGAACTGAGAATTGCACAAGGAGACTTAATCCTGGCTGTAAGTTATTATAATCTTCTGAGTGCACCACAAAAGAAAAAAGTAATGAACAAATAGAAGAAAAGAGCAAGAGAGGGAAAAGAGAAAGAGAAAGAGAAAAAAGGAAAGAGGAAAGGAAAAGAAAGGAAAGGAAAGGAAAGGAAAGGAAGGAGGAAAGGAAAGGAAAGGAAAGGAAAGGAAAGGAAAGGAAAGGAAAGGAAAGGAAAGGAGGAAAGGAAACAAGGACTGAGGGATGAAAGGAGGGAAGAAAGAGAAGGAGCAAAGTCCCCTGGCTAAGGAGCCTGTGACCATTTCACCACTGGCTGCTGAAATAGTAGCCCACAGCAGCCTCTGCCTGGTTTTCCCATAAACACCAGGCTGGCTGCCATTCTCATGACTGATATGCATGCATGGGAGTGTCCAGATGCCCACGGGCCCCACCCCCACCCCACAGCACGAGAAGCACAGAATACTGCAAAACTCTCAGTCAGGCCAGCTGTGAGCAGCCTATCCACTCCTGATCACTCACTGCAGTCCACAGTGTCGCAGAGAGAAGCTGTAGAATCTGTCATTTTCCACCCATTCTAAATTCCTCTCTGCTCTCACATTCAAGACTAGATGGGCAAAGGGAGCCAGACATTGTGATGCGATTATAACAATTAACCTCAAGGCTGCTTTCCTTTTTTATAAAAAGACATTTATGTCAGAGGTTAACACTTTATTATTAGTAACAAATGACATGAACAGACCTCAAAGCTGCTCAGAAAAAATAATAATGAGTCAGAAGAAGGTCTGTGCATTTGGGTGGGGCTCACTCGTCCACATTAAGGAAGTTACTTAAATTAAGAACTCAGTCCCAGGCTTCCTTCTTATGTCTTTTTTCCCCCTAGTAGCCACAGTCTAAAAATAATATGTCAATATTTTCTTGTTACAGTTTTCCCCTGGTTAGTGACCTCTTAGTGGTTTTCCTCTAGTACACATCAGCTCTCCGTTTCCTAAGATGTAAACTAGGCCTGCGTATTATCAATAACTCTGTTACTCCCAACACCTTGATTTCAAACATCAGATTCTCTGGCCTGAATCAAAATCACTTCCCATAATCTATGCACTCCAGCAAACAGTGTCCCTGTACCTTTTGAGACCACAGCCCTGGGGACACCATCACTCCTCTTTCTCCATTTTGAAATCCATGGTCCCACTTTTCAGGAATTCCCTCTCCTGCCCTCAGCCTTCCTCTTTCTGTTGCTACTCCGATAAACCTCATCTCTGTTCAAACTCACCTGTCCTTCTGCTTCATCCCTGTACCTGAGCACACCGTGACTAGAATAGTTCACAACCCTGATTACTAGCCCGCCTTTAGTTTTATGACCATGCAACTCAAGTGGACCCCCAGCACCATCTGAAAAGCCAACCATAGTCCCTGATCAATGCTTTCTGTTTATCCAGATGATAATCAATACCTTCTTATCAAATGGGCGACACTCACACTTTTTTTTTTTTTTTTGGTATATAAGATTCATAAAAATTACATTTGTTTTGAGGAATTATTATTATTAGATGGCGTTGGTTGTTTTTTTACTTTATTTTAAAAATAACAATAATCAGAAGTTCATTTTCTCTTTTTAACCTGCATCTCTACACACAGATTTGCATTCTGTTTTTCATCTTGAGAATTCAAACATCCCTGCTGCTATGTGAACCCACGTCTCCCACTCACTCAAGGATTTTACTCCTAGCGTTTCTGATCTCTCTCTTCTATCAACAGTCTACTGAATCTCTCTCCCCAGAACTTGAATATGTCAAAAGATCTCCACACAAACCAACTCTCCCTCAGCCTCACTCCTCCTAGCAGTTTCACCCTGCTCTTTGCCCCCTTTTCTTGAATATTTCAAAGTCTGCCTGCCTGTCACTCCACTAACACAGCTCTTGTTAAACTTACCGATATCACTCTTCAGCCCAATTGCTACATCTTCCACTGGACTGTCCTTGAATTTCAGCATCATTTGGGCACTTAATGAGGTCATTCCTACTTGAGAACTTTTAGTTTTCCATTGTGGTTCGTTCTTGGATTCCCTTTCTCACTGGACAATCAAATTCTTAGGTCTTTTCTCAGTCTTCCATGTTGGGTCATCCAAAACTTTTGGCCCTAGTCTTCTTCCCTTTCTCATACACAACTCATTGTCTAGGTCTCTTAGCTTTAAATGCCATCTGTTTGCTGATGACTTCCAAGTTCAGACCTTTTGTATCTACCCTGATCTCTCCCCAGAACTACAGGCTCCTAGATGCATTGGCATAACTGATCTCGTCACTCAGATGCCTAAGAAGGTCAGAGATGCAAAGTAGGGTTTGTGGCTTCCTGCCCCAACTCACTCCTCCTCCTTCCAGTAGGGAGCATTTCAATGGACTCAGGTGGTCAACTCAGACACTGAGAAGTTGGCCCTGGGTTTTATTTTATTTATTTCTTTTCTCATTGCATCCTCCTCACGTCTGATCCCTCAGCAAGTCCTTTTGGCCCTGCCTGTGAAGGACATCAAGCTTTGATTCTCCTGACCAACTCTGTAGATACCACCACTCCCAGGTCAGTCCTGGGAGGTCTCCTAACTGATCTTCCTCCTCTCAATCCTGCCTCTCCAGTTGACTTTCCTTGAAGAAGCCCATGGAGCTGAGGGGCCAGGGAATGAGTTTCACTTTCCCTTTAATAAATTTCTGGTAAGTCTGAGTCACACCTGTAATGTAATCTATATTCTTCATATTGTCCTTCAGAGTCTTTCCTCTGCCTACCCCTCCAGGCTCATCTCTACCCTCTGCTCACTCCACCCTGATCACAGACATCCTGAATTCCTCCTCACATCAGAGTCCTTTCTCTCTCTCTCTCTCTCTCTCTCTCTCTCTCTCTCTCTCTCTCACTCAAACTCTCATCCCTGAAAATTTCTGATGACTCACTCCCTTGGTTCATTTCTTAATCCAAATATTACCTCTCCAGAGAAGCATCCCTGACTCCCTCCCCTAGAGCCTACCTATCATTCACCATCCTCATTCTTTGCTTTGTTTTCCTTTAAAGGACTTTTCATTGCCCAAAATTCCTTTGTGCATGTGTTTGTCTACTCACTCACCACCTATGCCTCCCACTAGAAATAATTCCTATGAAATCAAAGACCTTTGACTTTCTTGTTCACTGTTCACTACATAGCACATTGTAGACACTAAATAAACATTTGTTGAGTAAGTGACTGAAATTATTAATAAAAATAATAATGATGTGAATGTTTTCAGTGCTTTGAATTTCTTGCATTCATATTAGATACAATAATTCTATTTAAAAAAGAAATCATGAGAAGGCATCAGCTTGGGTGGATATATTCATTTTATTTAGTTTCTTTACTCATTACCTCTGCTACCTCCAGATGCTAAATGGTGTTTAAATGAAGAATGAAACTATGTCATGTTACAATGAAGACTAAATTAATAACTTGATTTTCTTGTCTCTTAGCATTGTTCTAATCATATCAGACACATCAAAATTTGGAAAAACTCATCGATGTTTTCTATCACACAATGATGCACAAACCTCATAAATACATTTATTGTATTTGATATTAATATAAGGCATCATCACTTTATAGCATGCAGTTCATTCCTGTGACTGACAACTGTGCAAAGAAAGATTTCAGAATGTTGATCCAGCTTGCCTAATCTAAGGAGGGATGCTAGAATGGCATTTCAGCATGCCTCCCCCTAAAATTATCACTGGCTTTTATATAGGAAGATCCTAAGGTTGAATATTAATCAGTCAAATAGGTCTACTCTCTGGAGTCAGGCTTACCAGGAGTAGAAGACCAACAAAAAAGTGAAAATAAGGAGACATGTTAGCAAGTAAATCTTCTTGCTCAGTTAGTTCTAGCCTCTCGTCCTAATAGCAACCAGCAGTGGGATTGCACCCAGACCAGCTCTCGTGATTTCTTTGCATGCTAGCATTTGCCTGGTTTAGTCTGTTGAATTAGCTGTCCACCAGACCCATGTCCATTGGCCAAAGGATGTGCTCCCAGTCTTCTGTCCATTCTAAACAGCTACAGAAGTCCGGGCTGCCCACCTCCCAAATATTTCTTGTGTTCTGCCTTCCAGGGACTTGGTATGATTATATGTGCTTATGTTCCCTTTAAAGATAGCTATGGACCTACTGCTTTCTCTGACCAAAGAAATTTAAGTATGAGTGATATGTATCCTTTTCTATTGGAAGATTTAAGAACAATCACATAATTCGATGTGTTCCCTCTATGCCAAGATGACTGTAAAAATACATGGTGAGAGAAGCATCCTTCAATGGGGGTCTTATGTGACTCTGATGAGCAGAGATTTCCCTGTTGACCAGAGAAGGTTGAGGAGGAAGAGAGGAAGAGAGACAGAAAGAAGAGAGAGAGAGAGAGAGAGAGAGAGAGAGAGAGAGAGAGAGAGACTGTCTAAGACCCTGAGAGCTGGGGGCTATTTGTCTTTACAGCAAAACTTTGCCCATCCTGACTGCTATCACCTTTCTCTAGGACTGAAGATCTGAGATCTGAGAAAGGGCTGGCAACTGTATAAACCCTGACACTAACTCCTTAGTCAAGGAATGTTTCTTGACAAAGCAGGATGTGTGAGAAAGTGGAGAAGGCAGGTGCTGAGACAGTCAACACAAGGAACCCCTGGAGAAACTGAGTCATCTCCAAACAGGCCCAGGATTCAGCCTGGTCTTCTCCTTCATAGAAGCCCAGTCTCTAATAGGATGCTGTGCCGTGTCCTCCAGCCCCTCAAAGTTCCCACCCGTCAGGGGACTTTAGCCCCCATGGTTGGACCAGTTTCAAATCACACAGAGACAGGGCCCACCCACGCCGCAGGGCTTTCAATGGCCCCATAGGGTCCTCTCCAGGGGGCATCCAGGGCCCTGGGCTTCAGCCTCACAGTCAGACATGGATGCTGGACAGTGTTAAGTCTGAGCCCTGATTTCTCTGGCCACTTGGCTTTGGAAAACTGCTATCACCTGGCTGAGCCTCGATTTCCTCAGCTATTGAATGAGAGCCCTAACAGTATATACCTCAGCTAGATGATATGAGACATTATAAGATGACAAACTTAAAATGTCCCTCACTGTGCCTGGAGGTCAGGTGAAGCATACGAAACTGATATTTTTACAGAACAAAATGCCAAACCTTTGGTAGTTTCCTAGGGCCTCACTGGCAATGGTAAACAGGAAGCTGTGCTCACCCCTGGGTGGATTCTGACAGTTCAACAAGGGCGATTCAGGGCTCCACCTGTTATCCTTATCCAACCTCTGCCCAGCCGGGGTCACCTGGGCCTTGGCCAAAGGTCTTCTCTGAAATCCAGATCAGCACCTGCCCATGGCTCCCTTCCTTTACCTCCTCCCTGTAGGTTAATGACACCCGAGCATGCTGAAGCATAGAGAAAATGGGACAGTCTCGAAGACACCTACATGCCTGAAAAGCGTGTGAGGTGACCATTACACAGAGAACATTCTAGTGTTTTTTCACAATGTCTACTGAGCAAACTCACCTCAGGACCTCCCCACAATCATCTGTCCCCATTCTGGCCTCAGTGGTTCCACAACGCATCAAGGACCTCAGTGTAGTTTCAGCAAACACTGAACTGCTTCCTGCTGCCACATGCATGTCCCTTTGGTGCCCTGAATTCCTTTCTGCTCCTGCCCATGCCTTTCCCGCACCCCAGCCCACACATTAAATGCACTAAAACTGTACACTTCACGAGAACAGGGAATCACTGGCTTCCTCAGAAGATACCTTTGGTTAACAGATCCAATGGATCAAATGATCACATGGGTGAAATGTCCAGTGCTAAGTGATTCAGAAAGATGGGCCTGACCTCTGCACAGCTGCTGAGGCTCTCCCCGCTTGCCCAAGGTGAGTCTGGATAGGCCTTGGAGTTTGTATTCACAGTGGTGCATGAACCCAGAGACAGGGGCCTGTACTTTGAGGGAGGCCTCCGGACCTGGCTTGTGAGGTACTCTATAAACACATCCCTGACTTCCTTTCCTGTGCCTTTCCTGACCCTTTGCGAAGACCCCAACATCTCAGCCTGGACTCCAGCTCCAGGCTGAGACCCCAGGGCCCTCAGATCCTCGAAGGAAAATCCAACTCTGGGAACTACCTCAGGGGGAGGGCCTGGTGCTTTTCACATCCATGCAGAGGACTGCAAATTCTTCCCTTCTAAGCAAAATGGCAAAAGGAAAATATAGGTCTTCAAACAAGTGATTTATTCTGTATCAGAAACGCATTTACCTGGCCTATTTTGCTGAACAGAGAAACCTCAGGTTCACTTAGTAAAACTCAATCTGAATATTTCTATCCTTTATTTCCATACAGATTAGCTTCCTATGGCCTTGGGTATAAACACCAAGAGTGGGTTCTGGGGGAAGAGGCAGCAGCATAAAGGGAGATCATCGCTATTTTAAGTTTCTTCATGGTTCAGCAGGCGCCTGCTAAGAGTTCTAAAGGAGCAAACAAAATAAGAAAAGTTTATTGATTAGTTTACAATAACTTTTGTATAGGAAAAGATACTGAATGGCAGACTGGTTTACCTATGGCTTACAGCTTGCACCCCTTTCTTCCCGTGGCCTTGGGAGTCAGCCTCCAGGGGGAACACAAAGGAGGCAAAGCAGATGTGTTGTCTGGATAAATAGTTTCCACCAGGTTAAAAAAGTAAGTAACCAGGACCCTTTATTTGGTGCTGATTTGGAGATGCACCAGTGTATTCCTGCTCTTCATTTTGCTTCTTCATGAAAAATAAACAAACTTTTCCTTTTCATCTCCTCTGGTCAACACAATAATCCCTCTCACCAGGGGCTCCATGACAGGGGTGAGGGACTTTGCCATGGGCCCTCCAGGAACAAGTCATTGAGAAAAAAACAAAAGTATCAGGTTCATCCTCCTCCTAGGCTTGGGTCTGAAGGATCTGGTCTGAGAGAGGAAAGTCATTTTAGGTGAAGGAGTCATCCCTTAAAAAGAGAGCATGCGTGCTTATGCACATGCACCCATTAAGGACAGGACTTCAATCCCACTCCACCCTGATCTCTTTGTGAGATCTTGACTGATCCCTTCTTTCACTTCTATGCAAGGGAAGGGAGGAGTTGCTGAACTGAGGTGGGTATAAGGGGGGGACACAGAGAATGTTTGATACGGTGATCATAGGTCACAAGGAATTTCTTGTGAGACATGGCAAATGACAAGAGGGGCTCATCTGCAGACCAGAAGGATAGGGAGGGTCCTTCTGAGTCCTGCCAAGATCTGGTGTCCACAGACTAGCATATGCAATAAATCAAAAATGTGAAATGATCTTTTAAAACATTAAATGCATTACAGTTTAGGAGCAGAATCTGTAGACTAAACATCATGAGGTAGCAAGAGGAAGATGAAAGCTTGGGAAAGATGATAGTTAATGATGGATAAAAGCCCAGGGTCCATATGAACAGGAAGGCTGCAAGGATGTCACAGGTACATGCACTCTTTCCCCCTGCCTGCTCCACTTTTCCACCAGAGAACCTGGTGCAATCCAAGGAAGCACCCGCATGTGAGCGAAAGCCAGCAGACACCCAGGCGCCCACCTCAGTGTACCTGAGTCACTGTGTGCATGAGACCTCTCCTTCAGGACCATGTTTAGAGGCCCCATGTCAGAAAGAACAGAAGGGCCACTGTGTCAGGGAGCGGAGATTGCTGGTGGTGAGGACAGGGGTAAGCAGAGGTGTGTGGGGGCTTCAGGCTTGAAGAGCAAGACAGGGTTTGGATTGCATTTAAGAGAAACAAGCAGCCCTTAGAAGGCTCCAATTTGTTCTCTGGCTGCCTGCACAGAGGAATGGAGACTCTAACCCAGAGTTTCTCTGCACTACAGGCAGGAAACGATGGCTAGGGTGGGCCGAGGGGTATGAAAACCTTCAGGAAATGCTTCCTCCAAGAGCTGGCAAGAAAATCCTTTGGGCAAAATTGAGGTCAAAAGGCAGCCTACACTCTATGTAACCATTCTGAGCATTTTGTTAAAAGGAAATAAGGAAAATCCATTCTTAGCTTGAGAGCCAATGACACAAGCAAGAAAAGCCAGCCGGAGAGGCTATGTCTGGCCCCTGAACTGCTGCTGCTGCTGACATTGGTGAGGGCACAAGAGGAGAAGGGCTGGACGTTTGTGAACAGGACACAGGGGCCCAGCATGGGAAAGACTCGTCCGTGCCTCACGACAGGTGCCTCGTGTGCTGAGCAGGAAGAGAAGGGTAACCAACTCGATGGCTCTGGGTGCTGCTATTTGGTGCTGCCCACTCCCTTCTAATTGGAATGACTATTTCATATAAAATGGACTTCTGGAGGTTGCACAGGAAGTGGGACCAGTCCTTCTACATTTCAGGCTATAGGAGCATAGACGTCTGACACTCA
The DNA here is from genome assembly GCA_004027295.1 of Dolichotis patagonum. Lineage (NCBI taxonomy): Eukaryota > Metazoa > Chordata > Mammalia > Rodentia > Caviidae > Dolichotis > Dolichotis patagonum. The sequence continues at coordinate 133,160 of PVJX010000320.1, forward strand.
GGTAGACCTGAATGAAGTTGCCTAAGCACGTTTGGATTGGGAATGCTGAAGCGTCTGTTCTTTGGACATGAGGTGTATATTCTACAGTCCAGAAAAATCCAGGTCATCAACATTTATTGAAGGGGTGGAGAAAAGGATGAAAGGGAGTGGGCACCAATTCTGTTGCCATCTGATTTATCCACAAGGTTAAAAGCCTTGTAACTACCCCAAGTAACCACTTGCCTGGCAAGGCCAGCAATAAGGAAATCAGTAGGGTTCTCCACACAGGACTATCTAATCCATAGGGATTAATATTGCACATGGCCCACACCCATGTAATTTTTCTTCTAAAGTACACTGGACTAAGGTTGCAGACTGACTAATCTTTTTTTGTGGGTCACCATCTGCAAGTCATATGTAGGAAAATACGATGCATGAATGTAAGGTAACGATGAGCCTCCTTCCTTCAAATTTAAACTTACAGTTTGCTGTCCGTTATACAAATTATAATACGTTCTCTTTATATAATACTGTTTATTTCACAATACTGGTTATATACTGTGGCCCTAATTTGCACTTTCAGTTTCTCACTCTAGAGAACCAGTGCCATATTTACACATGAAATAGGAAAGAAATTGTTCAAAAGAAAGGGGAGCTATGAAGTGGGAGTGGGGAAGAAAGGAAGAGAAAAGAAAACAATAAAGGAGGAATAAAATGGAAACAAAGCTTTGTTAAAAAAAAGGAGGAAAAAGAGGGTTGATGGGAAGAGAGGTGATTGGGGGAAAAACAAAGAATTAGGATATATCAGGTACAGGTGTAAATTCCCTGTGATGAAAGTAATCATGATAAACATATCTGGTACCAATAAATTCAATAAATACTGTTCATATATCCTGCCTGATGTATGTCTGGTAAACATATGTATGTTTACCAGACATACATCTATTAACAGACATACATTTATTAAGTTACAGTATGAACACATATATTATAAAAACAATGCTAATAGGAACATTTTAAAAATTTGCCTCCCCAAAAAGAAAATACTCGCTGAATTCCAATAACTATGGGTAATAGTTTTGTTTTATTCAAGTATTTTAGTTTGGTTTATGTTAAGGTGGAGTGACTTTTTGTTGGTGGTAATATAGCTTTGGTTCTGTTTTTTTTTTCTTTTTTAATCTTGCTTTATTATTTAACCCAGTACTTTATGAACAGCATTTTATGAGGACTTCCAAACCTTCACCACATGCATGGTCAATAGATTGACAATCAATAGGCTAAGTCAAGCTGCAATGGTTGATTTAAATTGAACTGCAGCAGTTTTTCAATATTTCCCTATTTTAAGTAACAAATCATAAATCTCAGTTGTTTCGGCTTATGTCTTCAGCCTAAGCCAGTGGGTCTGATGTCATGAGTCCGAGGCCAACCCGCCACCACAAGGCTGCTGCTGATTCCTGACTATCCATCCCTCGCCAGCTACACGATCTTTAAATACTGTTACATTAAACAAAAAAGTTTGCTAACTTAATCAGCACAAAATCTTTATTCCCATATTGGTTAAATGAATGTATCTCCTCTATTGAATTGCTTTTTAATCTGACCCCACATTTTTTTAACATATTTGTTTTTTTAACAAATGATTGCTTTTGCCTAGCTCCAATGTTTAGGTGCTAATTAATCTTTATCTCTTTGTTGAGCAAGTTACGTACTGCTTTTCCCTTGCCTGGAAAAGCAATTTACCTGTTGGTTTCCATTGTAACCACATCAACCATGATGGTGGTGATGATGATGATGGTGATGTTGGTGGTGTTGTCCTTGGGCGTTATAGATTCTAGGACTTGCCTCTAGGCAAGTCTCCTCCCTGACACCCCATTCCCCACTCTGCCGGGACACATTTGGACTTGTGTGACATTTGATCTGCTCTTATGTAACCAGTGTGACTCATGCTGCTGTGTGAGTCACCCAGTCCTTCACCTGGGGCATCTCCGGAGGCCTGCAGAGTTTCCCACCTGCTCTGATCCCTGTCTGAATAGAGATAATATGACTCAGCTCCGGGGACAGGGTGGTTCTTTCTGTCTGGCTGGTGTCCTCAGCTCCAGGAAGCTGCAGCCCTATGGCTGACACTTAAGAGGAAGCCACGCTACTCACGTCATCAGTGCCCCTTGGAAGGAGGCAGCCCCATTCAGGATGGTACAACTCGGACACCAGCCAGCCCACCACCTGCTTCCGGGTGTGGAGAGGAAATGGGGTGTTGGTGTCTACTAAGATATGCAGTTACTTTTCCTTTCTTCCTCCACAGTCTCCTGGGATGCCAGAGGGACACGGATGAAAATCACTGCTAGTAAGTTTGGAGCAGTTACTATTTACCAACCACTGGGCAAAGTGTGTTCCATCTGTTAACACACAGATCCATGATAGCAAGACCATGAGGTAGCTGCCACATTTGTGCCCATTGGACAGATGTGGACTCTAAGGCTCACAAGGAGAAAACCTACACTGCTAGGGAAGACCCAGACCCAGGATTTAAATCCAGTCTCCAGAGCTTTCTCATCTTCTCAAGCTGTAAAGCATGCATGAATCATGTGGGCCCTGCTTGAAATGCATCTTCTGACTCAGCAGGTCTGGGTGGAACCTGAGTTCTGAATTTCTAACACTTTCTCAAATGAGAAAAATCTTGATTATTTTTGGATCACATGTTAGGTGACAAGGTTCTATATATCACACATTTATGCAAAGTGCACTATTCTTTGCTTAACAAGCACAATTCCTTGCTTGCACTATTCTTTGATTGACAAGAATTTCATTCATCCATCCCTTCATTTTTTTTAATCCAGACCATTGTCCATTTACAGGTTCATAATACATCTATTGAATGTCCACCATGAGTGAAGCATGAAGAATATAGAGATGGCCATATACCATCACAAACATGAAAAAATTGGCTCTACAAGACAAAACCCCCAAACACACACCTGTACACACAATTACAATGGGCATGACCAGGGCTAAAACAAAACGGTGCCTAAAAAGGGGGGTGACTTTTCCAATGATTCAGGGATAGCACCCCAAAACATGGAGTGAGCAAACCCAGGTAACGCAGGCGAGGTGTGATGTGTTAGGAGTCCAGATCTGGTCTCCCAAGGTACACAAGACATTCGCCAGTTTCTAACCCAGCATGAGTGCACAAGAGGGGACAGAGAGTTTAAGGGACTGGCAAAGGAGCATCTGTCTCTTCACTGGAGACCCCTTTCCTCCCCATTCTCTGCCTCAGGCTATTTTATGTCTTTGTTTATCCCATTCTGTCCACTAAGGCACTTCCTATCCAAATCCCAAGGACTAGTCACTTCTAATTCCAACTCAAATGTCCTTCTTTGGCATTCCCCAAGGCTCCTTACCTTCATGTATACCAGCAGAAACTCTTGACTAGAGAAGCTTTGTAAGCTCTTATTCTGCACCAGACACTTTACTAAGACTTTTGCATGTGACAAGTCATTTAATGTTCTGGATGACTGTGAAATATGTAATATCATTATCTCAATTTGTTAAGTGAGAAAACTAGGGCATCAAGCAGTTCAGAAACTTTTGCAAGACCATCCAGCTCCCTACCACAATACCTGGATTACAAAGCAGGCGTGTTCCCCACTGAGCAGTCTATCAGGCTGCAGTAGACATTAATCCTCTCCACCATTATTACCTTAATTCACCCTTTTGAATGCAAGCAGGCTTCGCTGACTGCAAACTTCTAAACTAGTATAAAAAGCTTTGCAAAGGAGGTTCTGAGAAGAAAGAGCAGCTGTATGCAGCAGGAGCTTTAAGAATAGGGAACTAACTGGGCATGGAGACACAGGCCTACATGTATTCCCAGCACTCTGGGAGGCTGAAGCAGTAAGATGGCAAATTCTAGGCCACTTAGTGAGACCCTGTTTCAAAGTGAAAAAAAGAAAGAGAGAAGAAAGAAAAAGAAAAAGAAAGAAAGAAGGAAAGAGAAAGAAAGAAAGAAAGAAAGAAAGAAAGAAAGAAAGAAAGAAAGAGAATCAGGTGCTGTATGTCAGTGCAAACGCTCTGGCCTCAGTCGCCGGCACTGTAAAAACAACAAGATGGAGGAGGGGAGAAATTGGAGCCCCAGGTTAGGAGAGGGAAGGACTGAAGACTCCAACCCTCCATGGCTGCACTCAAGGTCTCTCCAGGAAAGGGCCCACTGCACTCAATGCTGCAGTCCCAGGAGATACTCAAGAATCTGTCACCAAAACGGCTCCAAAACAGAGACCATCAGCGCTGTTTGTGAGGGTGAGCGTGGCTACCTGTTGCCACCTTCAGAAAGGAGTCTAAGTGCATTCCCAGCCCAGTCTCCTGGCCGTGGTGGTAGCCAGAGGGCACCCATTGCACAAGAGGAAATACCCAGAGCCGAGAGCCTATCATCCCACCCGACACAGCAGCAACTCTGACTTTCCCGTGCCCTGAGGCAGCGCTGAGATCGCAGGGAAAGTCTGTGGGTAACAGATCACATTCCTGCCCACTCTACTCTACTACATTACACCCTGGTACATGTTTCTCCAAGTGTGGCCCCTCAGCTTGACGCATCAACACCATCTGGAAACTTAAGAAAGATGCAGATTCTTGGGTCTCACCCCAGACCTGCTCAATCAGGGACCCTTGGGATGGGGTTTTAACAAGCTCTGCTGGGGATTCTGGTGCAAGTTCAAGTTGGAAACCATTCTTGCATTAATAACGAAGCTCTGGTTTAGTCACTAACTGCTACCTTGGTTCTAGCTACTCAGGCTTTCTAAACCACAGTTTCCCCATCTATAAACAGGAGGAACATATAATCCCAGTCACAGAGTTGTTGAAAACTAACGGAACTAAATCATCCAGCACGGGGCTGTGGACAGACCAGGTGGGGATGGTTAGTCCTAACAATAAAGGGCAGTGGTTTTACAAGGGGAAGCAAGGCCCAAAAGCCTCCTCATTTTTACCTTTATGGAAAGCAGCAATTTAGGAAATTCCTCAGGTGACTCTTGTTGCTCCAATAGCTTGGGAATTCTCCTTCAAACTTTAGAAAATCACTGCCTAACAATACTAAAGTCAATGGGCCCTGATTTTGTAAAGGTCTTTAGATAGAAAATGATCAGCAAAGCTACTGGCACTGGTAAGGGGTGGAGAACATGGTATCAGGGGCTGAGGGCGGCATAGAGGGTCTCTGCCTAATGGCCTGGCAGACTTTTACTCTGCAGCAAGTCAGAGGAATTATTTCATGGCGGTGACTTTTGTTTTTTCACTTATCTGATTTTTTAATGATCCTATTCCAACACTCTGGTAGACAATAGAACTCCCCGTTGGACTGTAACCAACTATAGAAAATATAGAAATGATCCCTGGAAGTATAGCCTTCCTGCTGGATTGTTTGAAAGCAAATTTTAAACACATATGAATTAATCTCTAAATGTTTTAAAATGCATCCCTAATAAACAAGGACTTTGTATTTGAAACATAACCACAGTTTATTACTTTATACTTTCAACGTAAAACTAATTTCCTGGTCCAAAATAGCTGCGGTTTGTGTAGCTTATGACTTGATACGAGGATCTGGGCTGAAGCAGGGACAGTGACAGGATGCCCTGAGGACAGTCCCCTCCGAGGCAGGAATGATGGACCTTTCACATTTTTGGACACCCAGCCATGGGAGTAGCTCTGGGAGTTTCTGCCTGCTGTAATAGCTGAACAATCTCCAATAAACAATCCTTTCAGCAAGAATAACTAGAAACCCTAAATACCACTGAAGTGCTATCAAAGCAGTCAAAACAACAAGGCCCAGATTTGGAGAGAAGAAAAGTCGTGGAAGCTAGCCCTGCCCTCTACACAGCATTTTCCTTAGGGGGCATTTACCAATTTGTAAGAATCCTGAGTGGAGAGTGTAAAGTCAAACACTGTAGGTTGGAAGAGGCAAAGAAGCTGAACAGTGTTTTTGGCAGTCTCCTGCAGTGAGAGACAGCGAGAGGGGGGAAAGTGATGTTTAGTGTCTTAAGGGAACCAAGGCTGGAAGGATAAAATCTTGCAAAGAAATAAGAATTGAAAAAGACTCAAAGTCTGATCTGCTTATCCTCAGGTGGATGTCAATTGTTTTGGTATATGCGAAGCAGCAGTAAGGTTCCATGAGCTCAGAAAAAGAGGCAGACGGACCCAGGAGTGCACAGATGCAGAACATTCCAGGCTTCTAGACAGCAGCGTGCCCTGGCTACAGGGGAAGCAGTGGATTTCCACACCCCAAGGCAGGAGGAATGGGTTTCTATAGCAACCTAGACAAATGAGGGCTGTGGTCAGCCAGAATGGACCTGGTTCTTCTCAAAAACAATTTACATATGCAGCATTCATTGAGTAGTTTGGGCATGACTGTCTGATACAACACGTCTAGATGACTGACTCATCAACTTTGTCCTGTAGGGTTCACAATGCTTGTTGAGATCATCCAGGGGGTCATGGTGGATATGATCAACATGGTGGCAGTCACACCAGTCTAGAGCCTTACATTAACTTGTACGCTATCCATATCTAGGAAGACAAAAAGAAATGTCAGGTGGTAAGACAAGCAGAGGAACAGGGATTTCAGGTAAGTCACGGTTTAGGGACCTAAAACTTGGAGAGTCGCTTCTAACAAAGAGGCTGAGAAGAGATAAATTCATGAGGATTCTGAGACAACAACACTTCAGATATAAGAGAAAGAGAATAACACTTCAGAGCTTTCTAAAGCTATATTCCAGGCTTAAAAGAGTTCAACTCACATGTGTAAATATCGTATTGTCTCCCTAGTGTAAAAAACTGAAAGTAAATAAGACCCAAATGTACAATAAATACAGGGAAAAGGCAAAGAAACTGCTCAAAAAGCAAGAACAGCTGGGATAGGGGAAAGGAGAAAATAAAAGATTATATAAATATATATATTCATGTAAATATGTACATATATACATGATAGATAACTATACTATTAATTTCTGTTAGTTTATCAAAAAGGAGTTTGTGTTTTCATTGTTTGAATGTTGGATCATTTTTTATACCTATATTTTGTAATCTGAACAACTACTCTGAAGATAACAATACACAATATATTAGTGTTAATCTCCTATTGTTTTGAAATTCTGTATTTTTTTCCTTTAAAAAAAAAAGAGTTCAGTTCTATTCTAACTGCCTGTCAAGAGCTGAAGGCTCATCTAAACTTGCTAATGCTTTCCATGTAAAGCATGGAAATCTGTATCCATTCTCCAGTAAAATATTACCAGGCTAACAAGAGACAAGACCAAAAACTAAATAACAAAGATTAATAAAAGAAGGAAAACACATTAGACAAACACTGAAATGGTCAGACACACATCCTAAAATATTCATGATGGGAAAGAAAACTTCACAAAAAGAATAGACAGGTATAAAAACAAAAGCATGGAAATTTTAGAACAAAAATACAACTCTTGAAATTAAGAATTCAGCAGGTACACTTAATAGCACTTCAGACACACAAAAGGGGCAGCTGGAGGAACTAGAATTTAGTAGAAAATTGACTGAAACAGAAAAAAGATAAAAATGAAAAGAATTAAAAATCATAAGAGATACATAAGACATAGGAAATAGAGCCAATACATATGTAAGAGGAAAAGAAGAAAGAAAAAGGTACAGGAGAAATGTTAGGAGAAACAAGAGTCATGACTGTTCCAAAAGCAATGGAAAAAAAACACAATTTAAAACAGAAGACAAATAAAAATAGCATCCTAATTACATACACATTGTAAAAATCCTAGTAGCCCACAATAAAGAGAACTCAGCAAAATACTGGCAAGTCAAAGCCAGCAGCGTATTAAAAGGTTTACACATCATGACCAAGTGGAACTTATCCTAAGAATGCATTGGTGGTTCAATACATAAAAATCAATAAATGTAGTGTACCATATTAATAGAAGAAAGAAGAAATGAAAATATTTCTCGATATTTTCATAGAAAAACACTTGAGTTCAATCCCTGGTACCAAAATAAAAAAAGAAAAGAAAAAAGAAAAACATTTGAAAAAGATATAATATACATTTATTTTAAAATTGTCAAAAAGTAAAAGTAGATGAACTTTCCCAAAAAAGGTATGTATGAAAACTCTGTGGTTAACATCCTCCTTAAAGAGTGAAAGATTGCTCCCTAAGATGAAGAACAGAACAAGGATGTAGACGATTACTATGATTTTATTCAACAGTGTAGTAGAAGATCTTGCCAGGCAATTTGGCAAGAGAAGAATTAAAAATCATCCTAAGACTAAACTGAGAAACAAGAACTGATGAGACGAACTTCATTAAAATAGTACATGTTCATCTAAATGCACCATTAACCTTAGTAAAAAGGTAAGTCACAAAATGTAATGACAGATTCTACACATGACATAGGAGATAATAGACAGATGGTGAGTATACACCCATCAAAAATGTAAAATGAAACTTTGAGTCATTAATAATTAGACAATCCAGTCAAAAAGTGAACAGAAGAGAAATTCTACCAGAAAAAACAGGAGATAACCAAGGGATCAATATACATATCAGAACCAATGGACAAGGCTCAGTGTTTTGTTGAGTTCTCTTTATTGTGGGCCATTAGGATTTTTTGTGATGATGTAACCTCTACAGAGCATTCCACCACTGTGTATAAACCCAAGGAAGTGTACGCACTAAAGGATAATGATCAAAGTGATCATTACATAATGGTTAAGCCTTGGGGGGGAGAAAGCCTCAAATGTCCAGCAAAAGTGGGATAACTAATTCCAAAATGGTACACACTTCAAAATGAATCATATATAATGCTGAAAAATAATAAGTTGCTCTATACATATGATCACAGTTGAATATCAAATATTGAGGGAAAAAGACAAGCAAACAAGGCAGAGAACATCATATATATACGATGCTTTCTCAGCTTTCTCAGCCTTGGCATGTAGGCTACTGGAGCCAGGAGAGCCTGTGTTGTGTAGCTTTCCTGTGCACTGTGGATACTCTGCACTATTCCTAACCTCTACCTGCTAAATGACAGTAGAATGCCCTCTTCTGCTAATTGTAACAAGCAAAAATGTCTCCACATATTGATAAACATGACCTGGAAGGAAAAAAACCTACTTGTTCTAGAGCATGGGTTACCTCTATTCCAGTAATGTCATTACCAGTTAATGTTCATTAACCAGCTACTGAGTCAAGTTTGAGATTGGCTGGGCATAAGAGAAATACTGAGCAGGGTCTATTAGTAGCAACAGTGCTCTCTGAGGTATGAAATAGAGGATTTTATTCCTAGGACCTCTGTAATCAACTGCCAATGTCTAGCTGGACTGAGAAGTCTGCTTCATTCTACAAGGGGACATGCCAACACTGATTAGTGATGTCTGCTCTAGACAAGGCAAGGGATAGAAGTGTTTGGTCATAGTCTACTGGCTTGGATTTCAAGTTACATAAAATCATGATTTTGTTGAAATGAACTAATGAATGATTCTTGCATTTAATTTTCTCAGTGAACCAGCTAGGACATATGCTTAGCTACAAATGTTACATGTGTAAATGCAATTTCGAGAATCCGTTTTCAGAATTGTTTGTGGGCGATTCATTCATTCTGTAATCCATTCATTTTTTCCTTATTTTTACTGAGTTTCCACTGTGGTCCAGGTCTTGTGCCAGGGTAATAGATGTATGCTGTGTGGAATCCATGGCTTCCTGTGAGGCAAAAATCAAACTAATATGCAAAGAAATCAAAGGACAGTTATCAATTATAGCAAGTACACTGTAGAAAAAAACAAAAGATCAGGTCTCTAAGAGAGAAGAATTCAATACGGAATCTGAAAAGAGGTTGGACCATGATGTGAAGAGCAGGAGGTGAACCAGGAGCCCAGCAAAAGTGACCTCCAAGGTGGAGGAAAGCTCAGCATGTTTCCAAAAAGAAAAGGAGGCAGGAGTGGGCTTCAGAAAGCTGCAGACTGGCTCGGGCAGAGGGTCAAGTGGACATTGGCACTTTCCTCATTAACAGGAAGTGGGAATGAGCAGAAAGCACCTCCCATGAATGTTTTGCTAGTTTCTCCATCCCTCAGATGTCTACGGTTCCCCAAATGTATTAGATGCCCAGGGCACGCATGGCAAATGCAAATAAGCGAACAGGAAGAGAGAGGGGCATAAATGTGTTGAATGTCTACAGTGCTGGGCATTTTGCAAACCAATCTCATTCGGTCTCACAGTGATTCTGTGAGCGAGATATTGTAGACATTACACAGATGCTCAGGACCTGGAGAAGTGGAGGAAATGACTTAGAGACAACTAACCAGTAAGTAAGAGAACCAGGATTCACATATGAGCCTCAGGAGGGGATGGTGACACACACCTGTAAGCTTAGTACCCTGGAAGGCTGAGTCAGAAAGATTGTAAATTGGAGTCCAGCCAATTTAGTAAGACCCTGTGTCATATTAAAATAATAAATAGGTAAAGGCCAAGGATGTCGCCCAGTGTGAAGGCCCTGGGTTCGATGCCCAGGACCGTACACATACACACATAGGTACACAATTACATGTCTCTACTCTTCCCTATGTAAAGTATCAGTGTTCATTTCCAGGTGAGCACTGGAGCCACACACCTGCCACTCCCTGCAAAAGCCCAGACCCTTGGCAGGCTGCTTACCCACTTCATTCACCCTGTGTCCCTTCTGCCAGACCAGGACCATCGCCACCCCGCCTGTGTCACTGGATCAGCTTGAAAGGCCAAGCACAGAACTCAGGAGAACGTCTTGACCTAATTCCTGCTGCCTCTTCAGGCTTTGCAGTCTGTGGTGACGTCGTTTTGGCTGGCTTTGTGTTCAACGTGCAGCAAATCTGAAAAGGATTTTCACGTCTTGGGAGAGAGGTCTACTTGTACCTCACCTTTTAAAGTCTACGCCGACACGATGAAGGTGATTCACTTGGCAAGTGCGACAGCCCTCCGAAGGGTGGACGCCAACCCAAATCCAAGTCTCAGACCAAGGCTTCGAGGCTCTGGCATGTCAGAGGAGGCCCTCAAGGGACATCAATGACAGAAGAGGCTGTCTCTGTGGTTGAAACCCAAGTCAAATTCCAGGCTGCAATCTGGAAACAGGGGCAGAATGAGAAGGAGCCGTGACTGTGCACATGCCAGCCCCAGGCTGCATGGCAGCTGCACCAGTGACTCAACTGTCTAGCCTCTGCCAGCTGTGGGAACCTGGGGGTATGCGGTTCACCTGACTGCACACGCAGGGGGAAGTGAAGACAAACTTGGCATGTCCCCTCGAAAGGCACATTTTCTCATAGTCGGAATCATTTTTTCTTCTTCAGGAAGAAAGTATGTTCCAGGAAGCCAGATAAGAAACCAGGGCAGGACCCTTGCCGGCAGTCAAAATGTGATGTCTTAGCCAGAGGGGAGAATTTACGGCAGTTTCAAACATTCATGGATACGGAATGACTGCGGGACTTGTTGATAAGAACTTTCTCAGCCTGCCCCTTGATGTTCTGATTCGGTAAGTGGATCTGCAAGAGGTACTTGCAAAATATCATCTGGAGAAACACTAATTAGAAACATTTCTCAGTCACTATCTGCTCACGCAGGGGAGTCTCCTGACCTGGCGTGGACGTGTTTCTATATCAGAGCTCTTCGTGAGAATCTGACTTCGAAGTTAGCAGGAGACAAGGAGGTAAACAAGAGTATTGTCGTGAAAGTGTCCAGTCAAGCAAAGAAGTAGATATAGTTGAAGTACTTTGCTTAATATTTATGTCTTCAACCCCTATCCTGGCCCCCTTTGTTCATTACTTTGTTCATTCTGGAGGGAAAGCAAACATTGTAGCATTCCCCTCTCTTTCTCCTTCTTCTTCTCTTTTTCTTCTCTTTCCTATTCTTCTCATTCTTATTCCTTCTTTTCTTTCTTCCTCTTCCCCCTCTCCTTCTCTTCCTCTTCCCTTTTCTCCCTCTTCCTTTTCCTCTTCCTTTATATTTCTTTTTCTCCTTCTCCTTCTTCTTCATCTCCTTCTTCTTCCTCTTCTCCTTGCTCTTCCTCTTTTTCTTCTTTCTCTCCTTTCCTCCATGTTTTCCCTATCGTTTAAGCCCTAGGCAGTTACAAACTGCTTTCACTTCAAAAAGCATCAGCTCTGCTTCAATCTCTTTTTCTGTGGCCACCTGTGTCCTTGTTGGTCAGAGGTGACTGTGGGGACAGACACTGAGTATACCATAAAGCCTCTGTTTCACATATTCCTCCTTGGCAAAACCTGAAAACGCTCTTTGAGACATCAGAATCACCTGTCTTAGTGAAGCCAGGTTGTGCAAAACTATCACGTAAAGCATAGAATTCCCATGGCATAACCATGCTAAGTTCCCATGCAGGGCAAGGGGCAGCTTCTCTGCACTGTCTCTCAGGGATGTGGGGTAACAGAAATGGTGCTCTCCTGCCACTGAACCGGCAGAAACACATGGCTCCCAAGCTCATCTCCACAGAGGGAGAGAGCATCAAAATGTACATGTCAGCACTCACCTGCCCTGTCCGAGAAGCCACACGCTTCTGTTTACTTCCTCCGGAGGCACAGATCACCTCAGCTCTTTGTGACTGATTCCAGCACAGATATGCGAGCAGTGCTATCTAACCTCTCCCTAAGCCACTGGAGTTGAGCAGTTGTCTCACCTCATGGAATAAACTCTTTCCTAAGTACAAGTCTGCTGCTGTTGCTCATAAGCATTAATATGTCCAGATTTTCAAGATCGCCCTGAGGGCTTCAGTGGAAATGCCTCCACCAGGATACCATTCAAATGGACCTTTGATGGTGCTTCTGGATGGATAATCATTAGCAAGTTAAGACAGCTCCCTACACATTTCTCAACTTTTAAAACAAATGTGCAGTAGCTTTGACATAAAAACTAAACATTTGGAAATATTTGAACGATGTGATACCTGGATAGTTTGGTATGTCTCTGCTACACTGAAGGGACACCTGTCTGCTGTGACCCAGGTGGGATCTTCTTCCCTTCTGTCATTAGGTTTCTATGTTGAGTACATATTTCTCCCCAGAGCTCAAGTGGATCCTACTTCCTGGAGACAGAGGGACATCCCAATTGTAAAGAATGGCAAGGTTTGCTCCACTGGAACTCAATCTTTAAAGATTAAGCAATGCATCTCTCACTACTGTGTGCATGGTTTTTGGGGTTCTACTGTGTCCCAATCTGCCATTGTCTGTGCTCTTACGATGCCAAGTAGAAAATCTAGGTGTAACTTTTTTCCCATTACTCATATCCGTGCAAAACTCCTGTTACTAATGCAGTGAAAAAACATTTTCTTCTGCTATTTTGGCAAGTAAGGGTATTTTTCTGGTCCAGATCTACCTAGAATGATCTCCCAAACATTATTTCTCTACCTCCCTCTTTCTTTTGCAAGAGCTGGAGGTAAAGTCCCAAGTTTGCAACAGACACCCTGGCGCTGGGTGTGAACCAGGCAGCCACCAAAAGAGCAGGCTCGCTGCTGCAGGGCTTCCCAGAGTCTACCCGTGGGTGTCCTAACCTGCCTTCCACCTTGGGCTGGGCTCCTGGTGCCATGCCTGGCTCTGGTGCAAGTAAGGACCAGAAGCAGTGGAGGAGAATGAGAAAGGTAGGCTTTCTGATTTGGTGAGAAGAATTCAGCATCTTAGACTCAAATAAAAATCGTGTGTTTACTGGCTGCATAACAGACCCTATGCAAACTAATCTCTCTGTTGCTCACTGAGCTCACGTGCACATTAGATGCAAGGACTTCATGGCATGAAGTGAGATATTGTGCGAAATCTCTAGGCCAATGCCTGGCTAAAGCAAGGACCTCAAGAATTCCTGTAAAGGGACTAACTGATCTGATTGGTTATTAAATGTTTCCCAGCTCTATCAACTGCAATGAAGAACTGGAAAAAAACAAACGAAAATAGGTCTATCTAGTTATTAAATAAAGAACCATCACTGGACAGAAAAAGTCCAATCCAGACTCAGCTGAGAGAAAAACACACAATAGATGAAATGACATCTATCTACCTTTTGATATCAGCCCTCACCCCCGTCAACCCAGAAGGCTTTTTATTTGCTAATGGATCAACTCCAAAGCATGTGCCTTGGGAAATCATGATACGCCTAATCATTTTAGCAATAATCCCTGAAAAATTGGCCATTACTGGAAGTGACCGACCATTTGGTTGTGGCAGCCTGAAGCAAGGTTATTAACGGCAAATGGGAAGATGATTATTCTAGCACATGGCCGCTGACTGGTACATTCAGAACACGAGGCCCCCATGCCCCACTAGAGTCTGGGAAATCCTTTTATGGCCATAGTAAATGTTACTGCTTAAGACAGAAGAGTCATTTAGGCTGTTTTCTCTCTGCTTGGGACAGGAAGATTCCAGTCACGGGTCAGAGAAAAGTAGGGATTTGTGGGTGAGATGAGGTGGAAGGTGCTGAAGAAAAGCCCATTTTCTCCTATTTGCTAAGCCAAAGGGGAGTCCGCTAAATGATAAGGTTCAATGTGTGCATAATACCATACATGCTATCAGCATAATTCCTACGTCCGGAATTAGTTCCGTATATTTTGTTTGCAAGAGATAGGAGTTTTAACCCAAACCAATTTAAACAATAACAGAATCTGTGGGCTGCTTAAAGTGGCAAGTGCTGAGAGGACTGGCTTCAGGCCGGGCTTGACCAAGGGTTGCGTCCCTACCTTTCCTGGAGAGGTAGGTGAAGGCTTCCTCTCTCTAGGTTCATCTCCACCTCCCAGAGACTCTGCTTTTGTAACTTGGGTCCTGCTGTCACCACTAAACCAGTTACAGTGACTTGGAAACACAAAGTACTCACTTATTAGTCCCAAATCATAGGACAGAGGCAGGCTTAGGCTGCAGTGTGAGGTGGAAAGAGGGAGAAATATGGGAACCTCTGATAGGAACAACCAAAAGCAAGGGCTAGAAAGAGGATGGATGCCCCCACAAAAACAGGAAAACAAGACAAGCAGAAAGAAAGAGAGAGAGAGAGAGAGAGAGAGAGAGAGAGAGAGAGAGAGAGAGAGAAAGAAAGAAAGAAAGAAAGAAAGAAAGAAAGAAAGAAAGAAAGAAAGAAAGAAAGAAAGAAAGAAAGAAAGACTGGTTCACCTAAGTGTGATACCAACCCTTTGATGAAACCACTTTAAATGCAAGAGACTGAATCTTGGGCACAGACTGCTAAGGATAAGGCTCAGTGCAGGAATAAGAAGGGATGGATACACTGTGAGTCAAACCCTTATAGCTTTGAGTTAGACATGTTTGTTTTAACAGAGGAAGAGGCTTAAACTGAGCTCATTTAAGCTGAAGTGGGTTATTTGGGCTCATCCATATGGAAAGTCTGGAGCCAGGGCAGGCCTCAGGTCTGCGCAGCCTCCTGGGATGCACTGGCAAGGGAGACTCTGGGCAAACTGGAGGGCTGGACGGGTGCTGCCCCTGTGGCCAGGCAGGGCCAAAATGTGAAGGTGCAGTGAATGAGCCCAAAAAGAGAGAGCCCACAGCCACTCCTGCCACACCACCTCTGTGATCTCGGGGTGGTCCTTTCTGTCCCTCTGGACAGGGGCTCAAACTGTCTCTCCAAGGTGGACCCCCATGGCTGACCACAAAAAAACCCCTGAAAAAGTCAATCTCTCAATTTCCTTTTTTTTCTTTCTTCCTTCCTTCCTTCCTTTCCTCTTTTTTATTCTCTCTCTCTCTCTCTCTCTCTCTCTCTCTCTCTCTCTCTCTGTGCTGGGGATCAAACCCCGGGCCTTCACCCTGAGCTACACCCCAGGCTCCATCACTCTACCTTTTATTGAGACAGGGGGGACTGATTATGTCACTAAGTCCCCAGGTTGGGCTAAAACTTGCGATCCTCCCGTCAACCTCCC
Organism: Dolichotis patagonum; assembly: GCA_004027295.1. Classification (NCBI taxonomy): domain Eukaryota; kingdom Metazoa; phylum Chordata; class Mammalia; order Rodentia; family Caviidae; genus Dolichotis; species Dolichotis patagonum. The sequence goes on from PVJX010000320.1 coordinate 149,030, forward strand.
AGAGTGCTGGGATGGCAGGTGTGGTCCACCCTGCCAGGCTCCATCTGTCATTTCTAAGTTTGTGAGTTCCATGTCCCCTCATTTATGTTTTTTTCTTTTTAAATGTAATTATTATTACTACATGTTTTCAGGGAGCTGGTGAATGGATGAAACACATCTTCATTCTTTCCCCACCCCTACCCCTCCCCTCTCTCCCTGCTCCTCCTTGGACCCTTTCCCATTTGCAAAAGATCACCCAACTTCCTATTATCTAGCTTTTATTTTGTTCTTTGTTTATATTTGTCTCATATAAGGAAACCACGTGAAATTCAAGCTTGTGCATCTAACTTACCTCACTTAATATGATGTTTTCAAGGTGCATCTATGTACCTAATAACTCACATTTATTCTTCTTTATGACACAATAGTACCCCATCATGTAGAAATACATTTTCTTTATCCATTCATCTGATAATGAGCATATAGGGCATTTCCAAAAAGTAGCTATGAGGAATAGTGCTGCTATAAACATAAGGATGCATGTATCTCAGTGATGTGACATCTTTAACTCTTTGAGGATAATAGCTAGGAAGGAAATACGTATGTTAAATGGAATTTCTACTTTCAGTTTTTTGAGCAATCACCGTATGATTTCCATAGTGGTTTTACTAGTTTACATTCTTGCCAATGATATAGAAGCATTCCTTTTTCCCTGCAGCCTTACCAGCATTTGGCATTATTTGATTTCCTGATGAAGGCTATTCTTTCTGGAGTAAGATAGAATCTCAGTGTTTTAATTTGCATTTAGCTAATGGTTAGCAATGCTGAACAATTTCTCATGTATTTTTTTGGTCATTTGTACTTCGTCTTCAAAGTATCTGTTGAGTTCCTTATACATTTTAGATATTAGTCCTCTGTCCAAAGAATATCTGGCCGAATTTTTTTCCCAGACTGTAAGTTGTTTCTTCACTCTGTTGATGGTTTTCTTTGCTGTTCAGAAACTTTTTAATGTGGTATTATGGGCGTGGAAATTTATTGATCCTTGGTACTATTTCTTGTGCCACCGGAGCTCTGTTCAGAAAATCCTTACCTATGCCTATGTCTTCAAGAGTTTTGCCTGCTTCATCCTTAGTAGATTAACTGTTTTTGTTTTAACATTAAGAATTTTCATTCACTTTGATTTTAGTTTAGGACAAGGTAAGATGTGTGCATCTGGGATCAATCATCTCCATGTGGATATCCAATTTTCCAGTGCCATTTATCTATCTTTCTTCCAGTGTGCCTAGGGTTGTCGCTTCCTGTGTTGGGTTCCATTGATCCACATATCTGTTTTTGTGCCAATACCATGCTGTTTTTAAAATTGTAACTTAGTAATATAGCTTCAAATCTGGGCTTGAGATGCTTACTGTTTTGTTACTTGGGGTAGCTTTTGCTATTCTGGGTCTCTTCTGATTTCATATAAATTTTAGGACTCTTTTCTCTAGATCTATAAAGAATTCTGTGGTATTTTGGTTAGAACTGAATTAAATCTATTTATCAGTTTTGGAAGCATATCTATTTTGACTATATTGGTTCTGCCTATCCAGAAACAAAGGAGTTCTTTCCATTTTCTGGTATCCTCTTTAATCTCCTTTTCCAGAGTAATATGGAGAGCGTTCACTTCCTTAGTTAGATTAATTCTTATTCCTATTTAGATTTTCTTGATGTTCTTTTTTTTTCTAATTTCATCCTCCGTAAGTTATTAAAGTACAGGAATGCTGTTGATTCTGTGTGTTGATTTTGTGTCCCTTTATATTGCTGAATTTGGCTATAGTTTCTAGGAGCCTTTTTGTGAAATGTTCTTGGATCTTCTATGCAGAGGATCATGTCATCTGCAGATAAGGATAATTTGACTTCTTCCCTTCCTGTATGCATCCCTTTTATTTCCGCCTCTTGCCTGATGGTTCCGGCTAATATTTAGAGGACTTTGTGGAGCAGGAGGGCACCACCATTTCTTGACCTTTCCCCCAGTGAAAGTCTTTGTGAGCCCTCTTTACAGCATGATGTCAAGTAAGGGTGCAAATTTAAGAGCCTATGGGGAGGGCGTGTAAGTCCAAGGAAAGGAATGCAGTGCGCAAAACCGAAAGTAGCAGTGCCAGGTGAGTGGCTATTATAGGTGACTGAGACTTTGGGAACCTCTATAAAACACCTTGCAGTTCTCTCACGCCAGGGGTGACAGGTTTCCCTCCTGACATCAGCCTAGGGTGATCCCAGCAAAGGGCAGAGGCCTATTGCGGTGAAAGTCCTTGGGCAGAACAGTGCGGGAGCCAGCAGTGCAGATCAGCATGGTGCACCACACAGCACTCTAGGGAGGAGCAGACAGCCGGGGATCTGCCTCTCATTACACTCCTGGGGCTTATGAAACCAGGAACACCTGTTCCTCTGGCTTCTTGTTCTCCTTTAGCAGGTGAGGAAACCACCACCCGTGTAGTTATTCTGCAACTCAACTGAAGGATGGTGGTTAAGTCTCAGGGTCACAGTCATGGTGCATCCTGTCCTGGGATAGTGACTTGCCATGCTCTTGTCCTTTGGCAAACTCAGAGGAGGAACTGGATTTTCTAGGCATTCTAGCGGGAGAGCAAAATATTCTTCAACCCAGCATGGAATCCCAATTTCTGGCAAAATGACATTCAGGGAATTCATCGCTTCAAACACAAAAGCAAATGGTCTAGATTCCCATGCCCAAAGTGTGCAAGGCTTTCATTTATTTCACTGCCTTTATTTTAGAAAATACAGGAAAGGAAAAATTAATCAAAATGATGAAACCCCATTCATCAGAAGGAAACAAGAACCGAGCTAAAGGTTGAAGGCTGATTCCCAGGAGTAGGGAAGAGACACAGACAGGGCTGGAGGCAAGAAGTCCAGTGACACTTATCTGTGCTCCCTGAGATTTCTGGGCATCACCCCTGCCTCTCTATCATGCTTAACTTCAGACTTTGGCATCAGCATAGGTTTCCATGCCTCCCCCAAAATGCACGAGCTCTTCCCTGCCGAAAATTTCATCCTCCTCATTTCCTAGATGCCAGCCTTAGCCTCCACTTCCAGACTCAGGCCTTTCCTCCCATAGAGCCTTCAGGTCTCTAGGCCTGAGGAGCCCCATCTCTCCAGCAGCTATGAAAGTGCAGTAGAGTGACCCTTGTCTTCTTTCCCATACCTGCTTTTAAGAAGAACAAAGGCCACTGAGTGGCATTGTCACTATTAGGAAATACAGACTGATGGTCACCAACAGCCTGGGCTCCAGCAGCTGGGAAGAGTGCCCAGGTCTCTGTGGGTTTACACTGTAAGGGGCACTTCTGGGAGAACGTGGAGTGTGGGTAGGGCACACAAATATACCCAGGATCAAGATCCTCTGAGAGGGACAAGGGTGAGTGCTGTGCCTGCGGGAGAGGGTAAAAGATGCACCCAGAGGAAGACCGAGAGTGGGAAGTGTGGAGTGATGGGGATACGGTGGCATCATGAGGACACAGCCAGGCCACAGGTAGGTGCTCAGTGTCTTGGGCACTGGGGAGCTGGCAAAGTAATCAAGTGACGTGGGAAAAAGTGGTATTTCAGGGAGCTTAACCTGGCCTGGGTGTGTCAGGGTGATTGTGTGCACAGCAAAGCCAGGGAGCCCTGCACAGCTGCATAAATGAGGGGGAAGATGCCCTGGGCCAGCAGAGGTCTTTGGGCCAGGAGTGACCAGCGTGGTCAGCCTGCATTACTGATGTCCCACGTGTTGGCACCGTTTCCTGTCCTTTCCACAAAGTAGCTTTCCTAATCCATACAATAGTATTTTTCACTAAGTACTATTATTATCTGGGTTGATTTTTCTTTATTAATTGGGGAAACTTGGGTTGAAGCAGTGAAGATCACCCAGTTATCACACGAGCCAGGATCTCATGTCAGGGAGTCTGACCCCAGAGCACGTACGGTCACCATAATTCTGAGACAGACGGCTCAGTATTCACACTGCAGTATTTCAGAATTCCAGTCCCGTGGGTCTGGGACCTCACTTCTGAAACTTCCGTGTCCCCAGCTTTCCAATGCAGATAATGGTACCTACTCACCCACTTCGTGTCTGTGGCGTCCAAATGATGTGAGCCCTGGGCAGAGAGTGGGACCCTTGGCGGCTCTAACTGAGGCTAATTTCCCTTCTCTTCTAACTCCAGTTGGTCTTAACATCACCTTTAAATTAAAATGCATTATTGAGAAAGCAAAAGTCCTTGTGTCTCCAGGACCACAGCAGCCTGGTCCCACAGGTGCACCCTACACCCACCCTCTAACCCCCTCCTTCAAGACGGAGCTGGTTTTTCTCCCTTAACCAGTTCATTTAAGGTCTCTATCCTGTGCAAGAAACTCGGGATCTGTGGCAATGAACTCAGCAACATTTGTTCTCCAACCTAAGAATAAACAGAGAAAGCAGGCTCTCCGCGTCTTCAGAAGTGCTTTTACTGTACTCGAAACAGATGAATTCCCTCTGTTTGCATTAATCGCATGACTATTTGGTCCAATTATTCTTACCACTTCAGCAATCATGGTGCGCTTGTTCAAGAAGAAAGAAATAACAACAGCTTATCTTGTTGAGAGCAAAGAACAAACAGTGGAAAATCAGGGTCCGCTCCTAAATGCTACACTTGCTGTCATTGTGCTAAAGAGATGATTCATGTGCTCATAGCAACTTGGGCAAAGAAAAGAGAGAGAGGAGGGAGCTTCTGAAAAGGATTCAGTTGCAATGGTTAAAAACCTTTTCACAATCAGTCCAAATGGAGCGAAAACTCTATTTTTATCACTCAACTCAACTCTGCCTGCCTCCACCCAATCTGATTTTCTCACAGTGACTGATTTACATAGGTTTAAATAATTCTTTCAAAGAATGTTTCATCCAAATGGGGCAATGGACAAAGCACTTAATGGTGCTTCGTTGTCTCTTGCAGAACCTCGGGCCTGGGAGTGTTTGCAGCGAAGTGGAGGCAGAAGCTTAAAGACCCAGGGCACCGAGCAGTGTGAGTAGCCATGGAAATTCCCTCTTTCTGGTTTACCAGGCCATCAGAGGTGCCTGAGCCCTAGGACAGCCCTTGGCATTCTCCTGCCACCACTGTTCCCACAATTAGATCTCCAAACAAGAAGAACCCAAAGGAAATCATTGTTTTCATAGATCTGGTCTTAACTCAACAAGCAGTCCATTTCCTGGCCACATGCTGGCCATTTCCTGCCTCTTGATTTCCTGTGTCATCCCTTGGTGAACCCCAGAATGAGACAACAGGCATTAGTTTGGGTATGAAGCCTTGGTCCTCTTCTTAGCGGTGTCTGCTATTGCCAACTTCACTTGATCCGACCAAATGGCAAGGAGCACACATTGGTAGCAGCCATGGAGGGTGGTTGTGGTGTTGTGAGCAGGAAACTAAGCTCTCATCCCAGGAAACCATCAATACACGGTGGGATGGTGGATAGAAGATCTGGCCTTCTGCCATCCAGTCTGTCTGGCCCTGGGTTGGGGAGCAGCCCAGGTGAATTTTATGTATTGGCAGTAGCTGAGTGAGAATTTCCATCTCTCCCATGCACTGGAACCCAGAATGGAGACGAAGGACCCAGAAAGTGAGTGGAGGGAATCAAATCTGGAAGAGTCACTGAGCAACTGTAAAGAGAATTACTTTATTGTTAACAAGTAAAGCTGTCTTGCAAGTTCAGAGGCTTAACAGAGAACTGTGTTTTATTTTTACTTCTTAGGAAGTGTAGTAATTTACAGATCCAAGGAGTCTGCTGCACAAAAGATTCAGTCCCATAAGGTAATAAACATTTACTGTAATAAGCAGCCCAAGCTAAACATCACAGATAGAAGCATGAGAATTTCTTCTCCTCTTTTACTCAGTTTAAAAGTGGAGGTAAATAAAGATAAATCCAAAACTGCAATACAATAACAAAAATCAGCAATAGATATAAATACAAAGAACAGTTATGATATATAAACGTTGTACTATTGGGCAAGAAATGATATCCCAGAAAAATGTGGTAGAAGAGATGATATCTAAGAGGTTTTGAAGGATGAACAGGAGTTTTTCAAGTGTACAAAGTAAGTGGAAGTGTTTCAGGTGAAGGAAGCCATTATCAGCAAGGGCTAGTGCATGAAAATGTCCAAACTTCATGGCAAGCTTGATATTTAAAAAATCAATGTAACTATAGAACTGAGAAAAGAGAGATATAAAAAACAAAGCTAGAGAATTGGGACAAGATTCTTGAAGACATTTTATACCTTATTTTATATCATAGAGGATCTGGAACCACTGAAATGTACTGACGAGGTACACAACACGGTAAGTCATGCAATTGAAAGGCACAGAAATGATAAGCAACTAAATAATTAATACATTTCCACTGAGTTAATTACTGCTGAGTCTCCAAGATTTTGCTAAACACATTGGGCTATCCAAATAAAGCATAAAAATTATTCCATTTATTCAAAGAAAAATACAATATGTAGCATCATGATCAAGTCTAGAGCTGATTCTTATGGCAAAATGAATGAGTTCAAAATGCATATCAATTCCACTTGCACTCTGATGCCCCGAGACAAAATGAAAACAAAAGAGATTCCTTAAGGTTGGTCCCCTTCTGCCTTTGGACTCCTCTTTCTGTTATGCTATGATATCTTTTTGAAGGTCAAAAGCCCCCCATGAAAACCACCCCATTTTGCAGAACATCTCTCAGCTGGGGTTCATCTACTGTTTCTGTCATGATTAGATGGGGCTATGCGTTTTGAAGAGGAAGATCCAGGGGAGAAGCACCCTTTTCATTGCATGATGTCAGGAGTACATGTTGTCAACGTGACTCATCTCTGTCTCTGTTGACCTTGATCACCTGCCTGAGGTCACTCTTGTCAGCTTTTCTCACTGTAATATTATTTCCCTCTTCCCAAAGTGTGTTATTTGAAAGTTGTTGTACACAGACCATACCCAAGATCCCAGCTTCATTTAGTGCCTGTGTTATGATAATCTTTAAGGTTGTTCATCTATAAAATGTCGTCACCATAGCAGCCAAGATGTAAGCATAAAACAAACGTCTAGCGTGGGCTAGGTACAATACAAGTACTGGCTACATATTATGAAATTATGTACTGCTATAATGTACTGAGATCAGTGATCAGCTTTTAAGTTGAATAGTTATTCTTCTTTCTGTTGACATAATTGGACATCTTTTAGGCTCGTAACCCACATCTCTATACTCAGGAGGGACATTGAATACAACCGAGTCACCCAATGGTATAAGATAGTTCTTCAGTTGGATGAGATTCTATGATATGCTGCACCTTGCACCTCTCTGTTAGATTCAGGGCTGAGCCAAAGCCTCCTCTGATGACCCAAACTCCAGGCTCTCTCTGAGCTCCTCCCGGATTCCCTCACACCTCTGAACGCTATTTCCTCTGAGGCTCCGGCATGCAGGAATTGCCTTGCTCTGCTAGAATGGACTTGGAAAATTCAGTGAATGTTGGACATGTCTGGGTTTGTCGTGAGTCCTCTTGGTCTCTCGAAATGTGAATGTTCAGTAAAAAAAATTGATGGGAAGCTAATCGTGTAACTTGGTCCTACGCCCTCAAACAGATCACCACTGTCCTGAAGACTGTGCTCTCCACGTGTGGCATGCAAAGGGCACCTCCCCAAACAGGCCTTACATACCAGGACATCCTAACTCAGCCCAGGACAAGATTCACTAGACTTTCCAGTTTGCCCCTCCCATGCACACACCCCTCTGCCAGCCTTCAATCTATCACAGCACCGCGAGAGAGACGTCTCCAAATTGACACCTCAAAGCCTTTCTCCCTACAGACCAGGGCTTCTCAAGCTCAGCCCTACTGAAATTGGAGCCACAGGTTCCCTGTCTGGGTGCTTTCCTCAGTACACTGATGACATTTGGTATCATCCTTGATCACACCTATTAGGTTCTGGCAGTGTCGTTCAGTTTCAACAACCAAAATTCTCTCTGGACATCACCATTTGACACCAGAAACATACAATGATCCCTGTCTGAGGGCTGTTGACATAAGCAAAATCAGTCCACCTTCTTCTATGCACCCTGGAACCTGCGAGTCCCTACACCCCAATCTCTGACCTTTGGAACACTTGGAGACCATGGCCAAAGAGGTGATGCTCCCCTCTGTGTCAGCCAGCTCTGTCCCAGCCCCGCAGTCAGTCCTGTTCTTGGAGGAAGGAGGAGAGCTGGACTCTTCTGGCTTCTTTTCCTTACTCAGGATTCTGAATTCTCAATGCAGCCTGGTTACTTTGTAAATTACAAGCAATAGGGACAGAGCTGGTCATCCAAGGCCATCTGGAGACCTGTCTTCCTAAATAGTCAATAATGCTATATTGTAAACTTGAAATTTGCTGAGAATAGATTTTTTCAAAAAAAATTCTAATTACATGAGATGATGGCTATGCTAATTAATTTACCGGTGATAATTGCTTCGCAGCATAGAGATATATCAAAGTGTCACCTTGTGTACCTCAACTATATACAATTTTTATTGGTCAATTATCCCTAATAAAGCTGGAGAAAATGGGCTGCATACCAGACTTTATCAGGGTAGGACAGGTAAACCTCTTTATTACACTCAGGATCTAATCCCATGTCTGACTTTATCAAAGCCTCAAGTTGACAAATTTTTCTAAAAGCCTTGAATGTGTCCAATGGATAGTCCAGTTTCAGAATGCTTAAAAATTTGGAGTGCCATTCTTTCTGCAGTGTCACAGGATGTCCCAGGGTTTTTCAGAATCGTGAGCAACGCTGGGCATCCAGAAGCTTCCCAGAGCACACAGGAGGAGGAAGAGCTCGCTCTGAAGAGCCTCTCCTGGTTTCCTTACCTATCAAGAAGCCAAAAATGTCATTCTCAAGGGGGACCATAAGGACCCAGACAGGTGTATCCCAGGCATATTGCCCAGAGCCAGGAACTTGGCTGATGACGGTGTCACTGTCAGTCACCTGATTGGGGTATGTCACTTGTCCATCTAGGAAGAAGAGGCAGACTTCCCTGCAAGGGACCCTTAGCCAGCTTTGCTGCAGCTTGAGAGAACTGAGCTGACCTTCTCTTTGCAAAAGCAGAGGCGTCTGCCTTGTTTCACAGCAAACTACAACTCTGACAAAAGGACATAAACCTGCAGGACAATTCAAACCTCAGCAAGATCAGAGGCTTCATGTTCAGCTGTGCAATCTGTCCCATCACTGTCACGGCAGATTTAGTTTTGCTCACTGGCTCTCTGTCTCTCTCTGTCTCTCTGTCTCTCTCTCTCACTCTCTCTCTCTCTCTCTCTCTTTCTCTCCATCCCTCCCCCTCCCTCTCTCTCTTTCTTTCTTCCTTCTTTTTTGAGAGTACTAGAAATTAAACCCAGGAATACTCTTCCACTAAACTATATCCCTAGCACGTATTTTTTTTTAACTTTGTGACAGGAGCTCTCTAAATTGCCCAGGATGGCCTCACACTTGTAATCTTCCTGCCTTAAACTCCCACATAGCTGGTATTACAACCACGTACCGTGTCACTGAGCCAATTTAGTCTCATGGGCGAGAACATCTCGAGCCTCTGAGAGTGAGCATTTGTGTGCACCTTGGTCACTGCAGGGTCCCCATGACTAGAGTAAGGCTGGACACATGGTGTGTACTCGGTTCACATCTGTGGAGAGAAGAAATGACAGAATGATAGATTTGGAGATTTCCTCCCTCTTTCCCTAGCAGAGAAAGGAGCACGGATGGACCAGCGGAAACAGGTGCCCAAGCACGTTGGAGGCCACTCTCGTGCCGCTCATGATGACAGTGCCCAGGCCAGGACTGCTGGGCCTCAGAAGGACATGCCACCAATCGCTGCTTCCTGCCAAGATCTGGGCTGGTGGGGGCCTGGTTCTCTCTCACTCCCCTTCAGTCTTCACATTACTGCGAAGCAGTTGACAATCTTGCTCTACAAGCTAGGATTCTGACCTCAGAGGTGACATGGGTTTACCTCACCGCTCGAAGTGAGGGATGTGAGTTCAGGGTCCAGATGTAGGGACTTAAATCCCATGCTTCAGCTAATGTGTCTCTGTATCTGCATAATCGCAAGCCACGGATAATTATGAATTAGGTGGAGTAACCTATGTGCAGGTTGTTTCGTTAGCTGGATCTCCTAGAATCACTGGCTGGAATTACAGTTGTCCTTTTTGCCTCAATACTTACTCCCAGTGTGCACTTTGCAGAGCTGAATAAAAAAAAACTGTTCATGTTTGTGCATGTGTGTGTGTGTTTACATATGAGATGGGGAGAAAGACTTAGAAATATGAGCCAAGATGACGGCAACGGTGGAAGGAAAATCCAGCTCTTACCTCTGAATTTCCACGCTGGGTGTTTGAATAGCGAGGGAGCCGGGAGTCCATGCTGAGCTGTGTAAATCAGCCCCCACAGCGGGATCCCCCACACCAGGACCAGATGGGCCCAAGGGCCCTGCGACTGCTTAGATCTCCAAGTGAGAGGGGCAGAGCTGGGGAGAGGGTGGCAGGAGACGGGGAGTGAACCCAGCACTTAGCTTCTCGGTTAATGGCTAAAATCCCACATCAGCTACTGTCAGATGTTGGCATAAACAGCTACATACAGCTGTTATCACTACATTAGCATTTATTAAAAGCCTGTAATTATTATCCTTACTCATGGTGTGTGTAGGTGAGTGTGTGTGTGTGTGTGTGTGTGTGTGTGTGTGTGAGAGAGAGAGAGAGAGAGAGAGAGAGAGCTCTAATCCCTGTTTATACGCATCCTCCTAATTCATTTTTGATCAGACTGAACGAGGGCCAAGCCTCTTTAGCTAACATTGACTTTGGCTGGGAGTCAGAGGAGCAGGATTTGGAGGAACTGGAAGGGCTTGATTTCGTTCCACCTTTTTTTTTTTAATTAACTATTTTTGAATCCCAGCGCAACCAAAATCCTGCACTAGGGCTCTGCCCCTTTGTTCATTTTTATTTTCTCTCCACTTTGACAACAAAGTCCCATGTAAGTTGCTTTATTTTTTTTTTTTAATTTTCTCAACTTATTATCCTTAAACCAAATTTGTTCCTGGGCTAGAATGAAAATTCTTTTCAGCAGAAACCAAACCTCTTTCCTCCTTCCCTTGATGTTTTACTTTCCTGGTGAGTCCGAGATGGTTTTTGAAAAATGGATAAAACATACAAAACAAAGAAATTAAGTTTTATGAAACATAAGGGTAAGATAATAATCAGATCAGAGTAGCACCAGCACCCAAACTGAGTTCGTGGGCCATTTTCTAATGGTTTTGGCAGGGCCTGGGTCCCTCTGTCCTCGGTGGCCTTTGTGGCACATCCACACTGAAGGACAAACACCATTAACAAAGGTGTTTGGAGCCTGACTTCATCAGTACCCGGTCTCCCTGAAAACTGGCATCCCTATTACAGAACGTCCAGCTACTTGAGTGTCCTGGGCTAAGGCAGTTGTCTCCTCTCTTGTCCTCAGGTCCTTCAGGCTCATTGTATACCAAACAATAGTCTGCTTCCCATGAAAACCTGCTGTTTCTATCTGCAGCCCTCAGAACCCCACCATGCACCTCAAGGTCCTAGCAGAATCTAGGGTATCTGCAGGTCTTCCCTCAGGCCTCCAGCCTGCTACCCCACTCCCCCATGCCTAATCCGCTCCCCTCAGTGGAACCGTTTCTGATCACGTCATCCTCCTGCTCATAAGCCTCGGGCGAGTGTCCCATTGCCACAGACATAAATTCCAAACTTACTCAGTCCTTCCCTGGATGTCAAGAGATAGCTCTGACCTTTCAAAGAAATTCACTTCATTTTGCCGCATAGACTTAACTTGGTTTCTGGCATCCACATGTTTAAAACGAGACAACAAACAGTAACACTAACATTTCACTTTACGGTTTATCTATTTTCGTGAAAACAGAAAATTTCCCCTGTAGTGACCAGTAGAGAAACAAGCCTTCAGTGCAGTGGAGGGGGTGGAAAGTTGGAGAGAAGTCAGAAAAGGCTCAGGAAAGTGCAGGGCAAGGGTGACGGAGCAATGGGAAGGAATGAGGTCCTGGGAGAGTGACGGGAAGGAATGACGAGGAGGAATTGACAAGAATGAGATCGTCTCATTCAGAAGAAGGGAACCAGGTAGAGGAGAAAGGACCTGTGCAGGGCCAGGGAGATGAGGCTGGTCAATCTCATTTCATGGGCATCAGGGAAGGGAGCAGTGTGGCCCTGGAGGACATCAGAAAACTCCAGAAGTCCTGAGAAAACATGAGCCACAGGTGGCCAGGAAAGGATGGGGTGGCACTGTTGGCCACTGGGCATCCTCACTTATCACTGGGACATGGCACATTCTGACAGGTAAGACCACCAGGTCAGGTGAAGTGGGCAGGAAGGTACTTACAGAACAATGGTAGCAGGAGCAGGGGCTGACTCACCCTGGACTGTCAGAAGTCTCCGAGGACTTCTCCGAGTAGCCTGGTGAGAAGCAAGGGGCACAGGGGTCACGGAGGGAAACTGTCTCCTTTAGAGCTTCAGAGTCAGTGCCTTTGGTCATGAGTCCCAGCTTTATTGTCCCTTTCAGTCTAGGTCAGGTGCCTGTGGGGACCTGACCATCCCTTACACAATCCCATGTGGCACGTATTTCTCATGGCAAGCTTTGTTTCCTCTTTATGGCCGCACTGGAAGGTCCATGGATGGATGGGAGGGAGCATTATTCTCTTGTCCATGTGCTTTGTCAAGGTCCATCTTGGCCCTCGACACCCAGGACAGCAGTCACCACATACACAGCAAGCTGAATGGAAGTGTGAAGGGAAAGATAGAAAACAGACCATACTTTGGAGGAAAATCAACACACGCACAATGACTAACTTCCACTCAGCAAATATTTATGCATGAGGACCATGCACGAGGTGAGGGCTGGGGACTGAAACTTGTTCTAGTTGGTCCCTGTCATCCCACCCTAGCTCTGCCTGATTCAACTCAACTTCTTTTCCATCTGTGGGTCCACATTTCTCCAGCATCTCCTTTGACTTTTTTTCCATGAACCAGGACAGACCATGGGCAAATCTTGGCTGCCCTCTTGGAGAAAAATTCTTCTTTTCCTTACACATTGGATGTGAAAATACTTTATTGAGTCTTTTACACAGTGGATTTCGGGCCCAAGAATTGGAAATGTTCATTCTCTGGCCACATAGCTTTCTCCCAAAGCTGTGAGGGCTCCAGCAGGATTCAGCAGCAAGTATCCTTGGGGGAAGGAGCTCCGCCTGCACTTTTACCCTCACGTCAAAGCTGCCCGCATTTTTAATGGGAAACCAGGCCCCTGTCAGATGAGGAGGAGGCAGATGGGACATTTTGAAACTGAGAAAAAGACATATATAAACCAGCAGGCTGACCACATTATCTCTACTGCTGTTTTATAGCCGTATTACGCACTCAATTTTAAAAAATGTTGGATGTAAAAAGTGGAGAAAGATAAGGCCCTGGTAAGAAGGTGGAACCCTAGCAAGGCCTCCCCCACCCCCAGGAGATACTTTCCTTGATTCTGAAACTCAAAACGCTACAGTCAGCAGCAGCTTCCTTCTACACTGCAATTAGGGTTACGCATTAGACCAGGCTTCTGAAGACAACTACCCAGAAAGAACCCGGGGAAGAAATGAAAACCAGACCCGTGGCTGGAGCAGTTGGCACCAGCCGGGACCCCAATATATAGGAATGGTATAGATTGAAGACGAAAATGAAATGAAAAGCAGTCATTACAGTTAAATGGCTGTCACATTTGCCAGCTGTTTATTCAAAAGGAAAAGTCGGAGTGGTGTGGGGGTTCTGGGGGCTGCTGAGAGGACTCTCCCCGGACCCAAAGGACCTCTGAGCCACTCCTGCAGCAGCAGCAGGGACAGGGCTGCCAGCGCACCTTGGGTTTCTGGCTGACGTGGGTGCTTTTCACTGTCTGGGGGAGGGTGGCTCAGGGTGAGACCCGGGTCACCATCATCATCTCTGTGGAGATGCTGAGACCTGACTCTATGCTTCCCTAGGAGCTTAATGGGAGGCAGAACTCGGAAATCTAGATCCGTACAGTTCTCCACCAACCTTCCTAAAAGCTGTTCCCGGTCAGAAATAGCCCAGCTACTCATTTGGGGCTCCAGTTCCTTCTGCCCTAGTGGCCCTCAGAGCTGCTGGCTGTGCTAATCCCCCACCCACCCACCCCACACACACCCACACGCCCACACACCCGCCTCCTTTAGGACCTTGGTCCCAGTCCCATTCTCTTCTTTCTTCCTGTTGATTTTTGTTTCCGTGAGTCATGTTTGAAGGGGCCATTGCTGTGTTCATACACATGCTAACCTCTCCCACACAGTGCGCTGGTAAGGCCAGGACCTCGCCACCTGTGTCCCGGGTCTTGTATCCTGTACATCCCCAATATGAATGACTGACAGAGGCATGGACCACCTCGTTTTAGAAAGCAGTTATCTGTGGGTAACCAGTGCTACAATTTGAGAACATCCGAGGCAAAATTTCCAAGCAGAGGGGGCTATGTAAGTTCTGTGGCCCCACCATTCCTGAAGGTGGTGTTTCCAGAACAGATATCGATTACGGTAGCTGGGGATGGGTGAGGGTACCAGCCTCAGAGCCCCACTTCTAAAAACTGTGACCGAACTGGCCTGGCTGGGGCTCAGGCATCAGTATGCATTCAAATCCTCTGGAGAGATTTTTATTCCTTGCCAAGATTGCAAATCGGGGCTCTAGGATTGAGACAGTTTGGGAGGAGACCAGAAAACAAACATCTTAGATCTCGCCACTCAGAGCTCGCACCAGACATCTAGGTATTGCGTGGGAGCTGTCCTGGTCTCTGGGTGAATGTCTAACTTGTAACAGTGGCGGGTGACGGGTTGTGTGTGGTAAGGCTCCAAGAGAACCGCTCTTGGGGGTAAGCAAGCTAACGAGCTCTTACCTGTCCTCCTGAAGCCCAGGACTTTTGCCTTGCCTGTGTCACAGTAAAATACTGGAGTATGAGTACATAGATGTCTCTTTCTTCTATCTACTTAAAGCAAATTTCACATTTAGAGCTATGGACCTCCCAGCTGCTTCTGGACTCCCTTTCTTGGCAGGAAGCCTAGTACTCTGTGCTTTCTCCCGTGAGCCTTTTTCACATTAACATATACAGGACTGCCAAAAGCACAGGAAGTTTTCCACTCCAGGCAATAAGGGTTTGAGCCTTGGCCTTGCTACTTACTGGCAGTGAAAACTTTAGTAAGTGACACAAGCCCTACCTTATCTGCAGGTTTGTCATCCATAAAAAAAAGGAACAATAGTCTTTGCATAGCCCATCCTGCAGGGCTGATCTGAGGATCAAATCAGGTAATTTACATAAACAAAAGGAGGGGTAATTATTGTCATTGCACTTGTGTGACTCACAGCATTCTAGTTCATAAAAACTCTGGGGAAAAAGGAAAGGTACAGGTGAATATGTAATTTTAGGATGGCACCAGGAAACAGTCCTTGGGGAGCCAGGGCCAGGAGAAAGCCAGAATTGGTTAATAAATTTATGGGAATCCTATGCCTTCTAAAAACTCCATGTGACCCAAATATATTTCCTTTATTTGCCTTAGCTACCAGAGAGCTTGGAATTAAATTAGGTTCCCTCCAATTACTAGCTCTTCACTCTTTCTCTGCCAAGTCATCTAAAATATTTTTCCCAAAGTAGACTAAGAATAAATCAATAACGCTAATAATAACAATACCAAGAAATACGAGTTGCAACCCAAAATACATAGTCATAGGCCATTCTGGTTGGTGTCCATTTGTCTGGCTGGAGCAGCACTGTCTAATATAAAATTATACTGCAAGCCTTCTACTTCATTCGCAATGTGACAGTAGTCAGAATTTTAAAAAGCAAAAAAGAAAACAGTGGCATTTATTTAATATATGTAAAGTCAATATCACCAACACATTATTGCTTCAAAATGTAATCAATATAGAAATCGCCAAGGTATTTTACATCATCCTCTGTGCATACTAAGCCTTTCGAAACTGGTAAGTACTTGGTATTCACAACCTTTCTCCTTTGCGTTTGGTCCATTTCAAGGGCCACACTGGACAGCAAAGGCTTAGACAGTGTTGTGGAAGGAGAATTCCACTAACACCAACCATTTATTGCAGGCCTATTTGGTGCCTTATAAGCATTTCTAATTGCCATAGAAATGTCACATAAGGGTCTACCATCTTTCATTTTCAGATAAGTGAAGAAGCTATTCACAGCAATGAACTCATTGGGCCAACACTGAAAAACAGAGCTGGGATACAAACCCACACACAAAACCTAGGACCCACAATCAGCTCTCTACATCATTTTCTGATATACCAATTTGAAAGTACCATTAGCTGTACAATCTCTAGCTGTACAATCCAAGGACCCTCTGAAGACGGCAGAGAGGCCTCCACCCACCATGAAGTAGGCATCTCCCCACCAAACCACTACCTTTAACCTGTACAGCTCAGATGAGAAGTTTGGTAGAAGCAATTATGATTTTATTGCGCCCGCTGTGCTGACGATTAATTCTGAGTGCGGGTGGAAAATGCACCCTCTCATTTGCTAACATGCACTATAATTATGCATGCCTCTCCAGGTACTATAATTTAGGACTTTAAAAAAGCCCCATTCCGAACAAGTAGTGCTATACTTGTAAAACATTACAGATGTGTTATCATATAAATGAGATAGCTGTGACATGATAGTGTGATAATAAATCCCCAACTTAGATTTGGAGACAAGATATGTCAAAAGCAAATCCACACTGCCACTTAATCTTCTACATAAACTGTTTATTTTTTCTGAGTCCTACAATAATACATGTCAGATGGCTTTGATAGCTTCCAGATTAATGTGTTTTCCCCCTTCAGGTCATCACAAGACTACTCATTTCATTAAATTAACTCTGCTAGTTGCAAGGTGGAAACGTGCTGGAAAACATAACTGTTTTGCACCAAATTGGGAGTCGGCAAGATGGAATTAATAAATAAAACTGATTTCCCCCCATTTCCGGAGAAGGTTGGAAATATTTTTCTGAATCGCATCCTAATTTCCCAAGCTCCCTTTGGGCACGATGAGCCCTGCAATTATGACTTTGGAAGATGCTCTCACTCAAAGCCATTTGTTTGATGTTGGATGGGTTCCACCCCTTCCCATGATGCCTCTGAGGTGGGGCTGGCCCCCATCAGTTCATACCCTAATTAAAAAGAAAGGCACCTGCAGAAGCCGAGGCCTCTCCAGAGGAGCCTCCTTGTGCGCCCCTCCCCAAGGTGAAGGCCGCAGAACAAGCTCTTTCACATCTGGGAGCCCTGCGAGTCTTAAGCCAGACATCACCTGGCTCCACAGCCCGCCCAGAGCCCAATTTTCAAATTGGAAAACTTGCAGAATTACCCCATCCCTCCCAATAATTTAATAAGCAAGCACAGCAAGGCTGTGTCAGTACAGGAAGACTATCTGACAGCGTGGGAAAGCCCTCCCATGAGCCTCCAGTTTCCCAGCGCGAGAGGCCAGGAGTCGGTCTGCAAGTTCTTTTCTGTGAAAGACTAGAGAGAAAATGTGTTAGGCTTCACGGTCCATGCATGTCTTCAGCTCAATTGGCCAGGTCTGCTATGTAGCCCAGAAAGAGTCATAGACAACCCCTAACCAAAGGAGCATGGCTGCTCCCTGGGAAACTCATTCATGAACCAGGAAATTTGAATTTCATATAATTTTTTGTTGCAGGTCGCTATTTTTGCAAGTGTCTCAAAGTACTGTTTTTCTTTCAATTTTTCCTCTTATTTATTTATTCATCTATTGTCTTTCTGAGACAGGATCTCACTATGCAACTCAGGGTGGGCTGGAGCTCACTTTGTAGCCTAGGCTGGTCTCGAACTTGCAACAACCCTCCTGCCTCAGCCTCCCAAAAGCTGGGATTACAGGCATGTGCCACCAACACCTGGCTAATTTTTCTTCTTTTTAAAATGTGGAAACCATTCTTATTTAGTCTGTGAGCTGTATAAAAGCAGGCGGGGCCAGATTTGGCTAATGGGCTGTCCCTTACTGGCTCATTGAATAGAGAGACTGGACCAAGGGGCCTCACTATCTACCCCAAAGCTATAACCCAAGGTTCTCCCATTAACCCAGAACTGCTCTCCGAGGTGGACAGCAGGCCTCAGATGTCAGTTCCCTCCTGTGCAGCCTCTACTTGTGTCACTGTCCCTCTCAAATGCCATAGGAAATCCTCTCTACCCTGGACTAAATCCCAAACCCTTAAGTATATTTTCACTCTGCAGGCAAAACATGTGTGGATCCAGGAAAGCTTCCCAGAAATCACATGCGAGGCATTAGCCCATGCCAAGCAGGTAGTTGGTGGCAAGGCTAAGTGATTAATTGGCACTTTCTCCCTCTGGGTCACAACAAAGCCTCCAAATCTTTCTCAACTTAGTGATCTGCACACGCAAGCAACAGCATGACACAAGCTACTGAAGTAGAACCAGTTCCCCATCACACACGTTTTCCCTTTTTCTCTCTGGAAGCCACGTGGATAGTCCGGCTCGGGTGTTTGTTCTTCAAGGAGGGGCTGTGGTTAAAGGAGTTAAAGACATGGACAAAGCTCAAGACAGAACAGGAACATGAGAAGAGGGACCTGTTCATCCTGTTGATTTGCCAAGCCTTCCTCCTAATAAAAGAACCACCTGGCCAGTTCTGAGAGTGAAAAGTGTCAGACATCAAGTATGCATCTTTAAGACTGTCTCACAGTGACCAAGACCTCTACTAAGCCAGCTTAGCTAGTCTTGGCCCATCCTCTTCCAGACCTGTGGTGAAAGGTACATGGAGACATAGCTTCTTGGAGAGGGTTCAGTTTTTGCATTGTTCAACCAATGCATATTTCTACATCTCTCTCATTGAAAACTCATGTTGACAAAAAGGCCAGAACAGGACAGTGCATGTAGCACTGTTCATAAAATGAAAAATCAAAATTTATATGTGTCCATCCACAGGAGAATAGATGTAGAAGTTACAGCGCCACAGTGCAGTACTTTTGCAGGGCGATGGACCCTCAATGGTTCTTGAACGGTCCCCTGATCTTAATTCTAGAAACCAAAAGCAAGCTCAGTGTTGATTGGACAATATAATACAACATATGTAAACATTCATAAACATACACAAATACACACAGAGACTGTCTACTGCTATGTCCTAGGGCAATGAACTAAAAAACTCATGTAACGCTAATAAGTGTGGTTGTCTATGGGGTCAAACTTGAGCTAAATATCCTCGGAGGCCTTTAGATTTATCTCTGAACTTTTTATTTTTACAAGTAGTATTGCATTCTGGTGTGTCTGTGTAACTAAAATCGAACTTTTTTTCCTAAAGCACGGAGGTCTCTGGAGTTGTTTCTAAATCCTCTAGCAGAATACTCCTTATCATCTGTATATTTTTATTTACTTGACTGTTGGATGTTGCATGCTAGCCCGTTCACCTTCCTGCCTTCCTCACTGGGGGACTGAGGAATTTTTTGTCCCCCATATCCCTTGGTGTGTAACACAGTGCTTAGCATTTGTGAATCACCCAGAGGAACACATCAAAAACCTAAGGAAATGAATGAATGATTGCCCCTCAAACCCTGCAGTGATAGCGCTGTCAAGAGAATCCTTTCTAGTCTGAGTAGAGAGCTAACACAAAGCATCCCATTCAGTTGATAACCTTGGTACCAAGGTTGATGGGGGCCCCTTTGGACCAATGCAGCTGTTCCAGTTGACAGAACACCAAAGGCCTTCTGTACAACTATAAACAGCCTCTACACTTCCCACTGCCCTGACGGCTTCTCCAGGGATCCCCACAGTCCAGTAACTGAAGAGTTAGAACTTGGCCTAGCAGGGGCTACCAAAATTTTGCTCCAGACCTGCGCCAGTGAGCCCCTCTTTCTGTTGCCATGTGTGATATTAGGAGGTCACCTGTGGTTAGTACAACAGGCAACATGATTAAGTTCATGATGTGTCATTGTTATCTCATGGCATCCTCATCCTCATAGGGAAAGCTGAGGACATCGGTCACTCACTGAGACCAAGATGTTTGCAGACCAACCTGGGACTCAAGCCCAGTTCCGTGTAATCCAAGAGCTGCTATCATTACCATGAGCTCTGCTGTCTTCGGCAGAAGCATCTGCTCTGGGACCAGCTGGATGGGAACCACAAACCTACCGTGTGAGTAAGGTATATTCCAATTCTGTAAGAGAACACCCTCAACATGTTTCTGTCCCTTCGCTGGCCTAGCTCAAACACACGCTGTCCTCCTGGAGGACCCTAGCAGCCCATTCTGCTCCGAGCAGGTCTTTCTTTCCTGTAGAACCCTTCCCGCCCCTTCCAAGAAGTCCCCATGTCCCTGTGTGCACAAAGAGGCCAGCAACTCCATGTATCAAATCAAATAGAAATCTCTGAGGACAGAGCAGAGACTTTAGAGGACTTAATGGATACTGTATCTGTCCGCTCTGGGGCTCTGAAGTTCAGGTGTTCCTGTTTCTCTGGTGTTTGTGTATTCAACATGGGAATGAAAGAAAAACATAAATGTTATTTGTCCACAAGACACTTTAATCAAATTGCCCAAACAGAAAAAAAAAGTTTATTAACATTGTCAGCATCCCCGAAATGACAAGTGACGTCTGTAATTGCAGCTAAATGCTGCAGGCTCCTTGGGTGAGTTAGGGACGGCGGCTGCTGAGGTGACAGGCATTGGATATGACAAAGCCGCGCGCCAGTCTGGGAAAACAGATTTCCGCTTTTGTATCCGCCTGCAGCCCCAGACAGGAGGTGCCTCATGCTCCCCTTAATCATGCATCAAGCCAAGTGACATTTGAAATGGGAACAATTTCCCCACGAACTGCAGCTGCCCCTCTGCGTTCTGATGCTTGTTCCGAATCCGATTGCCTTTACCCATAGCAAGCAGAGGCTGAACCCCTGTCAAGACTCACCAGCAACCGGGCTGCAGGAAAAGGGGCATTTATATCTCTGTTGGAGAAGGTATTTGGAAAATAAAAAGTCACACAGGAAATACTTTTTCTAAACGGAAGGAGGAGTTGTGAACACCTATAGCAATGCACTTGTGACCCATCCTCACTATTTTCCTTTTCTATTCTCAGTTGTGGTGGCTTAAAAGCAAAGTCACTATCTAAGTCCCATCTCAGACCTCCTGAATGCAGTGGGAGAGGCAGGCTGTGGCACGCACTGGACTTGGACATGTTTTTTATTTTTGAGCATCCCACTTGGTAGCAGCATATGTGAGTCTCCAGAGATTTCTGCGGCATTTTTGTTAACTGTGCCTCAAAGTGCCTAGCGGTGTCAAGGACTTTAACTTTAGACCTCAGAAGAGAGGGGATAACTGGAAAGAGAACCTCCTCCTTGGACTAATGTTGAATATCTCAACTTCCTCTCTTGGAATTTTGTTCTGTAGAGTGGCAGCTTTGCCTATGTGTTTCCTTTCGTCATTATTTCTCCATCTTTGGATCCAGATACCAAGTGTGAGGTTGTTTGTAACCACTTTGACTCTGAAAAAGACAGAGTGATGGGAGTAATGTAGGAGAAGAGGTCACTGAAGCATCACAGGGCAGAGAGGAGGAAAGCAAATGCAGAATAGAAAGCACACCATGACACAAGTAGGGGTGGTCTCAAGAGATGCGCCAGAAAAACATGTCACAGTGTCTGTGGCAGCTGAGTGATATGTACAAAATGCTGAGCGCCTGCCACTCAAATGTGATCTGAAGGCCAGCAAGGCATAGGGAGCATGTCAGAAATGCGGAGCCCTGGGCCCCGCCCCGGCCTTCTCAGGGGACAGCACTTGTGGTCTGCCATCTGCATCTTAATGAGGTCCCCTCCGTGAGGCCAGTGCCCTGAAAGTCGGAGAGTGCATCAGAGACAGTCAGAGCCAGGAGCAGCGCAGGTTGGGAGCTGTGGACACCTCTCCCTCCTCAGCGAGTTGGTTTTCACAGCCACTCAGCTGCTGATTTGCCTACGCTTAGGATGAGTTTGGGGCATAAAGATGCAGGTATGAAAACAGCCATTTCAGAAGCAAAATGATAGAACTGTCTCTCAACTGTTTCCTAAGTTCCACCATGGCTCTGGTCATCGGGTTTCTTTTCCTTTACCAAGGGTTGGCCTGGCTCCTGAGAAGGCACAGTTTTCATGGCAGACAGAATCATCGCATCTGGAGCAGCAATTCCAGAGCCCCAAATCAGTGGTGGTAAAAGGGCAATTCAGGGATGGCATTAATTACAAACCCATGGAATCCTATTGCACGAGGTGTTGGAATGATGAAAATAGCTAATACACATGAGTGCTTTCTGCGTCCCCATTAGCACGTTATATACATGTTCTCAACCCTTCAAAATAACAGTGCAGCATAGATTCCATTGCCCTGCTTCACAAGTGACAAAACTGAGCTTCACAGAAACCAGAGGACCTCACCAAGCTCACATGTGAAATAAACCACAGGCTGGGGTCTGAACCAGGTGACCAGCTGTCTCTCTGCCAGTGGCCTTTCTACCTCATCTATCAATCTGCCACTGGAAAAAAAAAAAAAAAACCAACGTTTCAAATGGACAAGGGAGGCAGTGTTATTCCAGTGGCAAAGGAAGCATGTGAATGTTAATCAGACCTTTATCCTTTTGGCTAATAGATTATTAAACAAGGTTAATGTTATAGTGATAGAAGGAAGAAAAGCATCTATCTATGTGCACCCAGGGGCCACAAGTAGACACTGCCAAAACATCAGCTGAGAAGGGCAGATGTCCCTCAGCATCTACTGTGCTAAGTGATGTCAGTCGTAGGGAGAGAGCCAGGGGACCTGCTGCACACAGGCGCACACACAGGAAACGTCTAGGGACAGTGGCTGGGTGGGAGATCATCACTGAGGTTGAGGGTATGGAGCCTTAGCTGGGAGGCCATGGTCTCTCTAAACCAACAGAGCAGAACTAGAGGGTCCTATTTATTTGCGGCCATATTGGACATGGTACATTGCAGCATATGGAACTCAACACTGTGCAGGTCAGTGCTGATCACAGGAAGGTGACACAGTGATCAGCCAGCAGTAACAGAGGAACTGACTAAAGAACTCCACCATGTACTGGCCCATCTGATGCCAAGCATCAGTGGGGGTAGGGTAGGCTAGGAAAGAAGATTCAGCATTGTACACAAAACAAATTTACCCAGGTGTGGTGATATGCACCTGTAAATACCAGCTACTCAGGAGGCTGCAAGTACAAGGCCAGCCTGGAAAAATTAGCAAGACCCTCTCTTAAAAATCAAATAAAAACAAAAAAGTGTGGGAGATACAGCTTAGTACAACAGCATTTGCCTAGCGTATACGAGGCTATGAGTTCAACCCCAAGTACCAAAACCCAATCAAAACACAGACAAAATTACCATGGGACTCAAAACCCCAGTGCACACCCTGCTTTGGTCATTGGGGAGCCCTGTGATTCTAGGCAGTTGTGCTTCAGGTTTTAATAGCTTCTTTGGCAAAGCTAGGATCAGGAAGGCTTTATGTTTTGCTTTGTGAAGTTCGGCAGCCAGAGGAGCTTTGATAAAATTACTTCCCTAGACCTCAGTTTCTAGATCTGTGAATTGGGAATAATATTACCTACCTCAGACTGTTCTTTCTTGGAGGTGCTAAAGAAAATAAGCGCGATCAGCCTGGAGGGAGGTGCAAACTATGGATCCAGATGAGACAGGTGTTAGTATTATTCTTGCGCCATTTTAAAGAAATAACAATGCAGCACTAGGCTTAAGAATTTATAATTTAAGGAGCATTGACAGTCACCATGGGTCCCTTGCCAATGCCTCTTTAGTGAAAGTCACAGAAAAGGACAGAGCACGGTCCTTTTTGCTGCTGTCAGATGATCAAAGCCAGGAGCCCACAAGCTTTCCCTGTGCCTGTGAAGACATTTCAGGCAGAAGGAAGCCGACAGCATCCCAGTACCACTTAGCCCGAGTCTTCCCGAACAAGAGAGGCTGGGGTATCAGGGGCAGTATCTGAAAGCGGGGAAAGCACGGTTGCTCACGTCCTTGCGGGTCACCCTCTGGAAGGAGGCCAGAAATCTCAATTTCCAAGACACTTCTAGGAGCTTCCCCTGCACAACAGAATTTGGTCAATACTCATCTCTCTCAGACTTTGCGAAAGGTTACATGTATGGTGACTCAACAGAATGTATAGACATTTAATACTCCTGTTTAAAGTTATTTCCATTCCTTCTATTTTTAAATTCAATTTTCACATTTCTAAAATGAACATAATACATTAGTATATTACCCTACATGCATCACATAAAAACTTGTACATTCTCTACATACATGTGTGCATGCAGAGGCACACACGCTATACATGTGCATGTGCATATACATATACAAAGACACATACACATGCATGTACACATATACTACATTTTGGAAACTACTGCTGTACTATGTTATATTCTTGAGGAATACATCTCTACCTTTCTGGAATTTATTGCAGCTCAGCTTTTGCTACCACACATTCAGTTCTAAGTTTTACTTCTTTTTTACTTTCTTCCAGTTATACAAGAGGAGAATCAGCATTCTTTATTCACATTGTTTTGGAAAACAACAGCACATCCATCAAGGGGGCAAGGGCCTAAAGTCCAGGTTTTCTGTGTACTAGGCTGAAAGAGGCATGTGCCCAAAGTGCCAGGGGTGGGTGGCATAGTGTCAGGCTGATACTGATTTCAGTTTAAAAGCTGCTTAAGCTCTTTCTCAGATTAAGAAACCACGTGCCCTGTGCCTAAAGGTGATGACATCTCATGAGAGCTGGAACCTCCTCAGGACCTGTGCTCTGCGTACAGTCATACATTCAACAAGCTAATAGGCTCATCAATTCCACTATTCGACAAATATTTATGGAGCATCGGATGGATCCATTATTGTTCTTGGCACAGGACCTCAGCAGTAAGCAAATCCAACAAGGTCCCGGCACTCATGACCTTACTTCCTTATGGGGAAGCCAAGAAATAAAGTAAGCTAATAAATAAATATAAAGATTGTCAATTCAAGTGAAGAGTAGGAAGAAGACTAAAATAAAATGTTGGTCTAGAGAGAAACCAGGGGAAATGACTTAGATGGAGTTACTTAGAGTGGCTTGACCAACAGGACAAATTCTCTAAATTTTAATTCTCATGCATCCCTTTCTCTGGAAATTACTAGAAGGTATCTTCTATAAACCATGGGAGGAGACAGGAGAAGTATATCAGGCTCAGGAAACAGAGCTTTAGTACAAGCATAGTGTGGACACCTAGGACAAAGAGACCCCATGACCATGGCATGAGCCACCCATTCTGACTGGAGGCCATTGAGACACCCAGGAGGGTCACATGGAAGGAAGTGGAATTGACGAGTATCCCACTTTTGAGAAAGTTGACATGAAGATCATGAAGAATGGGGGAAGGAAGAATCATGTCAAGAATTGTGCAGATAGTAACAATCACAATAGCAGCAGCAATGACATCAGCCATGGTAGGCTTCCCCAAGAACCAATCTCTAAGTGAAAAACATCATCCCAACATGGATGTGTGTCCTAGCTGTGAATGCAGCTTACAGTCATCACAGTGCAGACAGCAAGTACCTGGGTTAGATCACAATACAGGCACGTCGGGAGGACAGGGCCCGAGGCACGTAGTGAAGTCTCTAGTAACGAAAATTTGATTTGCCTATTGCACAGCTGGAAGAATATAAGAAATAGATAACTCTAAAGCAGAGCACGTGATGCCAAGAGCTGCCCCCCAGGGGTAAAACTGCCATGAGACAAGCAGCAAATATAGTCTCCAAAGTGTCCATTGATGGGCATAAATGTCAAATCACCGTTTTACTTCAATATGCCTAATCTCACTTCTAAGATTACTGCTTCCTGATTGGACTGTGTTAAAACCATCTAAGGTCACAGCACAACCAATAAAGGCTTGGAGATCTAACTCCCCACTTCCTGTTATCTATCTTTTATTTTGTTCTTCAATTTATTTGTATTTTGGGTTTCTTATAGAAGAGAAATCATATGATATGTAAGTTGCTGTGTCTAATTTATGTTCTCAAGGTGCGTCCACTTTTTCCACAAATGACTCAAGTTTACCCTTGATGACAGAATAGTGCTCCCATGTATATAAATTCATTTTCTTTATCTATTCCTCTGTGGATGGACATATAGGCTGCTTCCAAGATTCAACCATTCTAAGTCGTGCTGCTTGTACTGATAACATAATAATTTTTAAAAAAAAAGTTTGGAGACACAGTAATAGGGCCACATTAATTCGAAGAAAATTAAATGTGTACGCCTGCCCACTGAGCTTCCCTACCCCCTCTGGCCCTCTGCCCATCTGCCCCCAGATGTGACCCACTTACCTGCTGTTTTAAAACCCTTCCGTGGGTCTGCCTGAGACATGGCAGCCTCTTGGTGCATGATACCTAGTCCTGATGGCCCTGCTCATGAAGAGAAACCAGGTGAACCAACGCTGGCTTAAAAACCAACGCTGGGACCACAGATGTTTTCAAGGTAGCACCAGCAGCAACATTCACATGGCTCATCTTTTAATCACACGCTCTGACCACAGAACAGTCACAGGCACTTGCGGGAGGCAATGGGCCTTTATCTCAATGTGCGCTGTAAAGAGCTCTCCTGCAACTGCTGAGCAGGGCTTCTTTCTTATTTATTGCCTTCCTTTCTCTCTGCTCTGGCCTTGCCCCAGTAATAAAATCCCACTTAGCTCTTACTTTTCCCAAAAAAACACCATTTTTCACCATCTTAGCAGTAAAGAGATGAAAAGGAGCTTTCTCCCCTCTTTCTTCTTTAAGAGACGAACGTTCTTCTCTCCTCTCAAATATTTAATCATAATTATATTAAGAAACATTTATAAAAAGTTAAGTAATAAAATTAAATAGGTTGGAGAAAAACAGAGAAGCAGACAGCGAGGATTAAGTGTAGTAATATAAAGAATAGATTATATTTAATGAAAATTTCCTCAGTGTACAACATTTTTATTATACTTAATAGTGCTGGGCTTCATTTTTGTCTCTAATAATTGTGTGTGCATAATGAATGGCCATTCTCATTCCCCCATTGAGCCCTGACAGAAATTAATAAACCTAATTCTGTAGGTTTAAGTTTAATTTTGTTGAAATATATAAAGTAGTTACATATTCACTTAGCAGCAAACCGAAATGCAGTGGCCTCTAGCTTCTCAGCAACTTTATAGGGAGTAAATTGCTTTCTAGATCTTTCTCCCCACCCACCCATCACCACTTCTTCTTATGCCTCTGCCTTCTGGTCCTAGCCAGGAGCCTTGTTTTTGATGCACCCAGCTATGGAGGACATGCATGACCAAGAGGGGGAACCATGGCCAGGGTGAAAGTTGTAAAAGGCCCAATTATATGGTCAAGTTCATGTCCAAGAACAGCTGTTAATGATTGCCGAGCATGCTCCTGCTGGTTTACAGTTTGATCCAGAAAGTATGCGATAAAAGGCAAGGGGTAAGGGGAGCATCTTATGAGCCAGTAGGTTTAGAGCCATAAATAATGTCCACAGCTGAGTTGCCAGAGCTCAGAAAGCATGGGATCTCTTCTCCCCAGCTCAAGGTAGCAGGGAAGGTCTTCCATGAGGATTGAGCAAAAATCACGGGAGTCATGTCAGCTCATGGTCCCATCTGACTGGCCTGTCCCCTAGTCAGGGTCTTCCTGGAGAGAAGTGAGCTACACCTGGTGATCTTCCAACTCTCTGTACTCTTCTCTCTCCCTCTCTTTTTCTTTCTTTCCCTCCATCTCTCCCTCAATTCCTTCTTCTATCTTCATTCACTGATTCATTCATTGACTTATTCACTTGACAAATGACTGTATCACACATCATGTGTAGACACGGACACACATCATGTGTAGAGACCAAATGGACAATGTGAACCAACATGATCCCAAATATCATGGAGTTTATCATGCTTTTTTAAAAGATGATAACTCAGAAGTCGACATAAAAGTGTGATCACAGGAGTTATATAGGGGAGAAGACACATAACAGAAGGGGAGTTGAAATGCACCCATGGATCAGTAAGTACTTTCCCAAGGAAATCACAACTGAGTTGAGATCAGAGAGTAAGCGGAGACGTGGAGGAGGGAGGACAGGATGGTGGGGCTGGGGTTCCAGGGACAGGAGCCTCGCCAGTGATGTTGCATGACAAATCTGAAGACACAGTGAGAGGGAGGAAGGGCAAAGAGATGAGGATTTGAAGGTAGCCAGGGCTGCGTCAGGAGCACAGTTGGATAGAAGAAATGACTTCTAATGTTCTAGACCACAGTACTATGGTTGAGGATAGTTAACCGTGCATTTACAAGCAATGAGCAGAGAATATGTGGATATTCCCAACACAAAGAAATGATAACTGTCTAAGGTGATAGATTTAGAAATTAATCATTACATGTTTTATACATGCATTGAGATATCACCACACTGTACCCCCTGAATATGTCCAACTGTATTAGGCACCTGAGTTAGGTGGAAATATTATAGGCAGTCCGACAGGGCTAGGTCTTTGAGGGGGCAGAGGAGCACATACCTTGTGACACTGGAGGAGACACACACCTTCTGCTGTGGCCCAGCTCTCAAGACAAAAGGCAAAACAAATGCAATCATACCCTAAGTATAAACATCAGGGACTGATATTCTAAGTAGGGACCACCTTGAGGAAGCCAGGAGTCACCATCTCAACTCTCTACAGAATGAGCCAATGCCCCTTAAGAATGTCTAGTGACTCACTTCCCCATTTGTCCCTGATTTGGTCACTTTTACCTGAACAATTTATCTTATTGGTTGACCACCTCATGCCTGCTTGCTTTGCAAGTTCCCATTTTTCCCCACCATGAACTCATCTCCCCTCATGGTTTTGCACTATAAAAATCCCTAGAAAAGACAGAGTCTTTGGCAACCCACTGGGGTCCCTTCTGTCCCTCAGACAGAAGCTTTCTTTCTTTCAATAAATATAGCCCGCTCTTAACCTCCATTGTTCCTAAAATTCATTCTTCGATTTTACAGAACATGAACTCCTACTGGACATATAGTAGGTTGGGAGTTTCATTCACCTATATCATAACTATTGTGTTCATTAAAGATTTTAGAATATTTAAGAAAAAAATAACTGGGGATCAGATTAGAAAAGACCCTATATTCTAGCCTAAGGCCTTTGGAATTTCTCATAAGAACAGTGCAAACCACAAAAGGGAACCACCAAAAAGGGCAAAGCGGGCAGGAGACTTGCTCAGAGTTGTCACAGTGGGACCCCTCTCTTTTCCCTCTTCTCTTTCCTTTTCTGCTTCCTACCCTTTCTATGTGGTCACCCCACAACCTGCTTTCTGGGGAACCTGTCACTCTGTGATCAGAGGTTCATTCCTCCCAATGCACACAGGAGTTTTGGGTCCCAGGCACGACTCTGGCAGCTGGGAGCCTCTGCACTCTGCAGGTCTCTGTGATCCTTTCTCACCTAATTCTACTGTGAAAACCTGTCTAGAAGGGCAATGGCGTGGGTGTGCAGAGAGCCCCGAATGGCATCCACAAGGAAGGAAGTAAAGGAGCTCCTCAGGAGGAGTGGGGGACACAGGAAAGGGACACCTTGGGATTTACCTCTGGTCAGGACACCAGAACCTACTGCCTTGGGGAGGGGAGAAGCAGATTAAGGCAGCTATTTTGCTTTCCAAGGTTTAAATTCAAATGGGTGGAGCGTGTGTGTTGGGAAAACACGCAGTTGTTAAGAACAGATCAGCTGGACAAGACTCTGCTGGCCCTGCCCTCCCTCCCTGAACCCTGCCCTCTCCACTGGGACCCTGCCCTGCCAAGCCACAGGCTCCTTGCTACAAACACCCCGCTTGGCCTTTTGAACCACTCGCTCCCCACATACTCAATGCAATGAAGAACCATCTTCTGATAAGCAGAGCAATTAGCAGCGTGGATATCTGTTATCAGTTCCCCTCCTTCCCATCAGCTCCAAAAAAATTAAAATAAAATGAAAAATAATAAAATAAGCCTAAGATTCCAGCAATCAGAAATAATCACTCTTCTTGGGGGACAGTGGGTGTAGTGCTGCTAATGACAGCCTGAGTTTGCAGCCACTCCTGCCAAAGAGTACATCCTATTGGTAGGTTTTGAAGGAAAAGGTCTAGGAAATGATTTGGTGGGCGGGGGCTGGGAGTGGGCTGAACAGTGACCGTTATCTGTTCAGGCAGGCCAACTCTTGGGTATTGCTCCTGCCAGTCTCAGGATGGTAAAAAGCCAATGAATCAATAAATAAGACAGCATTCCTGAAAACACCTATGTGAACATGTGAGCTAGAATGCTAAGAATGAATAGGCTTGGGCTGAACATTTATCCATGCAGTGATCCATTCATCTATTTCATCCCTCCATCCACTCCTTTGCCCACACCTCCACCAATCCATCCATTCATGCTTCTACCCACCCACTAGTTTGTCCATTTGTCCATTTACTCTTCCATCTATCTATCCATCCATCCACACAGATGGTTTCTGAGCACATTTCATCTCCTTGCTGGTATCCTGGAACTCCACAGTAAACCAGAGAGACACATTTTCAACCACATCAAGTTCTCAGTTGTGGGGGTTTACATGAATAATTAAACAAGTGATAGCACTGTGAGATAAGTATTGCAATAGGAAGAGGTCAAGGTGCAGAGAGACAGCATCCAACACACGTAACTCGGGCTTGGGCTCACTGGTCACAGTGTCTCTGGGGAAACTTTCTGGGCAGAAGGAAGCAACTTGCAAAAGAATCATGTCTAGCTGGGCAGGGGAGATAGAACCAGGAAAAAAATAAGGGCTATAACATGTATGGAGGACCTACTGCATGCAAACACCAAGCTTGTTATTTTCCAGAGAGTTCCTCAGGTGGTTTTCACAGCTACTATAGCAAACAGAAGCTATATGGTTCAATTGCTTGCACAGGTCCAAAATGTAAGTACCAGCCTCGTGAAGGACTCTGGCGGTCTGTCGCTCCCCTGTCCTTCATTTTTGGTTTCTTCCATGAGAACCCCCCACCATGCCTCTTTCTGGTACATCTGGTATCTGGGGGACCAGAGGCTTGTAATAATTCTCCAACTAAGATGAACATAGGATGTGAGCTCTGAATCCAATAAATCTAGATTTCAATTTGTCTGTAGCATCCATTACAGGAACTTTGGTCAGTTTGTCTAAATTCTCTCATTCTTAATGTCCTCATCTGTGACATGGAGACAGCAGTGGTTCCTACTGCCAAGCTTGACAAGGAATTCCATCTGCAAAGTGCTAAGTTAGTACAGTAAGGGCCCAGTAATGTCCAGTGCCTGTCAGTGCATGACTCTACCATCCTGGCAGAAGGAAGCTTGCATTCTCCGTGCTTTACGAGGACACTCAAAAAAGAAGCCTTCATATCCATCAGCCACAGGGAGGCTCATAGGTGCAAGACTTGGAAACCGCCCAGCTGAGTGGATGGCGGGCATGTTACAGAGGCTCCAGGGAGTCCAGTCATCCCTCTGGGCCTTTAGCAAACAGCTCTTACCCTTTTCGTTTTGGTTGTTGCTGTTGTTGTTCCAGCCTTGACTCTTCCCTAGCTCCAACATCTGACCCTGTAGAGCAGCCACCAGGGTGGCCCTGAATTCTAAGCGTCTTCCAGCCACACAGGCTCCTCGACACCAAGCCTATCCTACCGTAGGATCCTCCAGAACTGCATAGCCCAGGGGCCAAAGTCTGGGAGTTGCTGGGTGTCACCCCCTCAGCTCGCCATGGCTTACCCCTCTCCCTCTCCACACCTGCCTGTGTGGGGACCGAGGGATGGGGCAGGCTATTTCCCACAGACCCTGAAGGCCACCTCTTCCCTGGGTACCCTGCAGGGCTTTCCCTGGGGCTGTCCCCACTCCAGGCCTCTTCCTCCCCCCCACTATTTTTACCCATGTAAATGTGCTTCTCAGATTCCTGCCAACACATTTGGTTTTGTAATGTTGTTTAATAACTCAAGCCACCTTAATGAAATATTCATATTCTTTTCTCTGTTGGAGAATTCGCCTGGGTTCCCAGAAATTTCTCTCTCTTGTTTTCAAAGACAGTTTGCAGAAAGGAAACTCAGGAGTGAAGTCTATGAGGGCCCTGCCCCCCCCCCGCCCCGTGAGGCCAGCCCAGGGGCTAGGGAGGCTCCCCAAGAAGAGGGCCTGCCGGCAGGAGCAAGAACTCGGGGGCAGGCACCTCCTGGATAAGACCCTCGCTGGCTGTGGAACTTGCCAGGCCTTTCCCTAGGAGAGGAGCAGCCCGGCAGTGCGGTCTACAGAGCAGGCCCTGGACCTGTGCTCCTGACGCTAAGCAGAGAGTGCCACCTGTTGACGCTGTGATGGACCTCACGCTCCTCCCCGGGCCTGCCCCAGGCAAGGCTCCTCCTGCCTGCACCCAAGATCAGACTGGGGTGATCCAGTCAGTTCTGGCTGCACAGACCTTTGTCCTCCTCTGCAAAAGGAGGCTGGCCCTGGGTGACCTCCTGCAGCTCCAAGCAGGGGAGTTCTGGTCACCAACTGCTGCAGGAGCTCACATTCTTTCTCTGTCTCTCTCTCTCTCTCTGTCTCTCTCTCTCTCTCTTTCTCTCTCCATCTCTCTCCTCCCTCTGTCTCTCTCTTTCTCTCTCTCTGTCTCTCTTTGTTTCTCTCTCTTTGTCTCTCTTTCTCTCTCTCTCTCTTCCTCCCTCTCTCTCTCTCTCTCTCTCTGTCTGTCTCTCTCTCTGTCTCTCTCTCTCTCTGTCTCTCTCTGTCTCTCTCTGTCTCTCTCTCTCTGTCTCTCTCTCTCTCTCTCTCTCTCTGATTCCCTCATGATCACTCCCCATCCTACTCTTTCTGGACGCTGCTGGAGTTTGTTCTATTAAAACAGTTTTTAAAACAGAGAAAAGAGGCAAATTCATAAAAGTCCCAGTCAGTGAAGCATCACGAAGGCAAAGCACTTACGAATCAGCACCCAGATGGAGACATGGAACACAGCACAAGCACCTCCTCCATCCAGTCAGCACCCTCCCCCGGAGGTCCAGTACACTGACTTCCCTCCCCAAACGTGTGAACAAACACACATTGAACCCCCGGTGTGGCACTGCTGCTGTCCCCCAGCATGGCTTTTGTGTGAGTCACCCGTCCTCTCTGTGTTAGAGGGAGCCTCACTTCTTCAAGGTGGGAGGTAGGATTGCATCTGAGAACTGAGACACTGGAAATCAGTGCACTCGGCCCTGCAGTGTTTTAATGAGCCAAGGAGGCTTACAAGAAAAGGGAAGCCCCCTGATTCCTGCTGAGGACAAGGTGAAGGACTCCTCCTGACTCCTGTGTCCCCACTGAGAGCACACAGCTTACTTAGGATCTCTGTTAGGTGACAAAGCTTCTGCACTAATAGCAGTGCCATACAGAGAGCACAAGATTGGCATGTGGTCTCGTCGTGTGTGTTGACATCTGCCCCACCTGGGTAACACTTTGTGCACCGTTTTCATTCAATAATTTCTCAAATATCTGTTGGGTGAATAAACAGATCTCAGGACCTCATTGCTGTCATCCAGAGATCATATCATGGACCTTGATTCTCTTCCTGGATGACGTGGACAGTATTTTCACAATGACAGCCATTATATGTGAGCTAAAAGATGCCCAGTGGTCATGTTCACGGGCTTTGGAACCTCCAGCACGTAAGTAGTGCCTTAGGTGACACTTGGTTTTCCAACATATAAACACAGCAGATTACAACGCACTCCCTCAGTATGCATGAGTCCAGGCAGATAAGGAGAGTGCTTAGCAAAGTGCTCAGCAGCTGGTAGTTATCACCGCTGTGGCTGTGATAACAGGTTCCCACACAGGCAACCGGCCTGAAGTAGCTCACTTTCCACCAGAGGCAGCGACATGGGCTACGGCACCAGTGTCAACCAGTCTTCAGGAGGCAGGCTTGGAACCCTCACTAAAGAGTGAGACAAGAAGAAGTGCAGGCTGTATTTGTGTTGTTGTTGTTTACTTTTATCCTGCCAGGCCTTCACATACTTTCAACCCCAGTTTAGGTTCTGCGACCTGCAGGGAGTGCTCTCTATTACCTGGCCTTCCTTACCTCGGCCGAAGGACTCCAAGGGGCCTTATTGGACATTCTTTAGCTTTACTGTCCCTGCATGGAATTGTGGGTACTGCTCCTACTCAGAGGCTGCCCCAGCCCTGTCCGTCAGCTCAGGGAGGCGTGGCACAAGCCAGCAGCTCTGAGGGAGGCTCTGATTTGCAGGCTGAGTATCTGGTTTCCCTACCAGGCATCACATTGCGCCTTCTTTCCCTAGATTCCAATACAAAAGTGAAAATAAAAATCTCCCATGACCTCTGCCACCCATGGATAACCACTTTAACCTTTCAGAATATTGACTTCTAATCTTCTAGCTAAGCACATTTCATAATAAAGTTGAGATTCTTTTTATAGTTAGTTTTATTTCTAGGCTTTTTTTCCACTTGGTACAACACTGTTTGCATTTTCCTGAGCTATTGAATAACGCTCCTTAATAACAATCTTAATAGTTACGCTCTTGAATCCTAGAGACACATCAGAGCTTACTCCACAGTTTCTCTTTGTTCAGGTTTTTCCTAACATTTTGACAGAAAAAAATTCTGCTTTACAAATAGAGGCTCTCAGATTTAGAATCACCAGATGAGGATTTTTAATTATTTTAATTTATCTTTCTTTAAAAACAATAATCTCTGCTTTATTGCAAGCAGGCTTAATCCCAAACTTCTCAGCAGAAAGAGAGATTGCCTTCCCAAAGTGACTGTGACCTGCTCACATTTTCCTTTCTGGCACAGACAGACAGACAGACACACACACACACACACACACACACACACAAACACACCCCTCAGATCTCAGCCATGCTGAAATATTTACAGTTATCACAACTCAGCATGGCTATTTGCCCTCAGGTGTGGTACATATTTCTTTTTGCCCCTGAGATGCGTCTTTCTATCTCTGCCAAATGACTGTATACATATCTTTCCAAGACTCAGACTTCACCTTCCCTCTCTAAAGTTTTCCCTGTGCTTTCAGGCTAAATGTGTCACCCTTCCCCACTCCAGACCCACCCTTGCCGTCCTCATTGCAACTTGCACGTTCAATCACAATAATTATATTGATCACACTAGTAATCAGGATGCACTGAGCCCTTGTCGCATGCTCCGATGGTATTCTAAGCACTTTCCACGGATGAGTCAGTCCATCATCCACGGCTGGGGGGTTTAAGGAGCAGTTAGCATGGGCCTCTGCTACCTTTCTCCAGGCAGCCAGGAGCCCTTTCAGGGAAGCACCTTCGCCCTCCGAGCTCTCCCAGTGAGGGCCACAGTGCTTGCACACAGCAACTCAGAAATAAACATGGCGCCAACGCTGTCCCACTGTGCTAGGAAGGACTGCAGAGCTAAGAGACTGGCTGGAGGCCAATCCCGGGGCACAAGTTCCACAATTCAAACTGAAAAGCTGAACCTTCTAAATGTTCATCATCCTCAAGATGCAAGGAGCCCCTCTCTTCTATCCACACCCTTTTGTTTCTGTCCTGAGAGGCTCGTTCTATGTGCATAGGCTGTAAACCTGCTTTACCTGCCCCCAAATTTATTTTCCGAGCCCCTGAATGCCTGGCACTGATGAGCATAGTTCCTGTAGAGGAAGATGAGGTGCAAACTGGTGACGTGACCTAAGTGTGTCCCCCATCAGGAGGATGCAAAGGAGCCAATAGCTTCCTGGGCTCTGCAAACTTCTTTGTCCACCTTATATTCTAGCAGTTTTCTACACTGAGGCCCTTCATGAGACAAGTGACCAACCTATTGTCCCTGCCAGGTCAGTGTCCCCTAGGAGTCACACCTGCCCCTACAGAGAAACTCCAGTGCCCCATCCCATGAACACCTGTCATGTGCCTGGCACTGTGCTAGACTCTTTACAGACCCGGGGTCCTACTTCCTTTGAACTAAGCAGTAGTTCGTCCTAATTTAATAAAGAAACTGGGTCTCAGAGATGAGACCTGCTTGAACTCAGCGTATCATGTGGCAGAGCCTGTCCCTGGTCTGGGAGGGTGTGAATCCCCGATCCAAGCTCCCTCCCCCTTACCAAGGCTCGATGCTCCAAGGGGAATCGTTCTGTAGGAAGTGAATATCGTGATGACAAAAAATGTGTCCTGTGCTCAGAGGAGTTGGTGAAGGCCACATACATGGCTTTATTCACTTCCATACTTCTCAGAGCTTTAAATAGACCAGCTCTCACTGTATGTTTCCAAGAGGAGCTGAGTATACCACCAAATTGCAAAATGATTTGGTTGCAAATCCCTGTTTTTAGAAAGCATCGTGTAGCACTTTCAGAAAGGACTTATGTGTCATGTGGAAGAGAGCACTTGGGAAAATGTTTCGTCGCACCTGTATTTCACTCTGCTGAATGTAACTCCACTCTTGCTACATATTTATGCCTTTCTTATTCCCCTCAATTGTGGTTTCAACACTGACCTGAAGCTATTAATGCTTCTTACAAGATCTCTGAGCTGTGGATCAGGTCATTTGTTTTTGAATGTGGTTCCCTTCTGATCACGCTGCACGATCCACCTGTCTCCTTCATTGTCCACCTGTCCACAAGGGACATGCACTCAGGTTGCCCGACATATTTGAGGGATGCAAACACCACTTTCACCCTTAAACCAACCTTCTGAATGTGGCACCCTGTGCAAATGGCTGTGGTGACAGCCACTCTAAACACTACCCCTTCCTGCATCTAACCAAAATATTGTTTTCTGGTTTATACTCTACTTTCCTGTTCTTCACCCTAATAAGAATGACAGCTCAAAATCCTGGGCCAAAATTCTCACTCAATTTACAATTGCCCATGGTATTCCATGTACAGAATTGTAAGGCCAGAGCCAATAATAAATGCTTAAATTGAGAGAGAGAGAGAGAGAGAGAGAGAGAGAGAACAAATTTAAGCCACAGCTTACTTAAAAATTGATAGGGACTAATTAAATTAATAAAATTTTATTGAACTTTAAAACAGAAATCAATTTTTTAAAAAATACCCTTTCTTCCATTGAATCTAAAAACAATGAAATTCTTAATTAAATTAGATGTTTTTCATTCCACTCCTTTGGAACTGAAAATAGGAGATCTACATCGAAATTTTCCTCTCCTTTCAAGTATACATAAGCCAGGTTTGCCTACTTAGAAAAAAATCTCTGTTTGTCCTTTCATTTCTTCACCTCTGAATGACGCTCTTAAACTGTTTTATTTCGTGAATGTTTTCCGAGCCATGGGACGGCATGAGCAGGGGAGGGCAGAGGAATGTGACATATGGCTTCCACCTATTTCGATGACATAAATTTGCCAAGCATGGCCCACTATTGCTGATTTCACACTCCTGAGGTGAGAGGTGATGGGACACAGGGTAGGAAGAAGATGCACAGGTGCTGTATCCCCTGGGCCCGGCACACTGAGATACTTTGGCAAAAGTGACAGTGACTGGCACGGTGGCCCAGATGATACTCTCATGGGTACCAGAGGATGAGACCTAGAAAACATCTCCAAGCACTGATTTATTAGAGATGCATTACTTCATCATAAATAGGCAAATGTTTACTTATTTGACTTCATATGGAGTCAACCCATGCACTCTCTCATCGGGTTTTCATCTCCTTTCCAAAATCAGGTGACTATTACAGCTGCTTCAACTCGGAGAAATGCTGAGTTCCAATTACTCTGCACTGTGACTAAATAACTCAAAGGAACCTCCAAGCTCATGTCATTCCATCCAAAGAGGCTGGAGCTTCAACAAACACTCTTTAGTCTGCTTTACACCTTGTTTCTAGGCAAAATTTCTATGTTATGGTTCGCCTTGTCACTCTTTTATGGATGTCTTCAAATGTAAATGGAAGCCCTTAATTTTAATATAGTTCATTTTATGAATCTATACATGTAGTATTCTTGTTTCCTAAGTCCAGTTTAAGAAATTTTCCTTACTCTACGTTGATCAAGATTCTCTCCTATTCAATTTTACTTTCTCATTTTTTGCATTTTGATTGACACGTAAAGTAATGTGTGTGATTGATTTGGTGCTATAGATTGAAAAGCCCATTCTTTCCCAGTGCACGTCAGCCTTCCCCATGTCATAAAGCACGTGACATGCATATACCTTTCCAAACTCCCTTCCCCGCCCCTCATCATACTTTTCTATCCTGGGGCCAGTACCTCTGCACCTCAGTCCTGAGTCTCGGTATGGGATAGCACACATGAGCACCTCTTCTCTTTTTCAGGATTGTCTTGGCTCATCTCAGCCCTGACATTTTGATATAAAATTTAAAAGCAGTTTGTCTGTTTATACACACACATAAACTTGCCAGTATTTTTATTAAGATTTCATCAAGATTGAAAACAACAAATTCACATATTCCTCCTCTTATTCAGGGCTATAATTTTTTGCCACCATGTTTTATTATTAGGCTCATCCCTAATAACTTGATGTGTGCAACGCTATTGTCTGCATGCTCTAATTATGCCTTCCTGGCATATAGAAATACAACTGAGCTTTGTATATTGACTTCATATTTAGTGATATTTTAAAATTCACTCATTAGTTCTTGTGGTTTATCTGTAGATTTGTACTTTCCAGTAATGACTGTGGCATTTTCCTTTTCCATCTTTATATTTTAAAATTTACTTTCCCCTTATGTTGAAATGACTATGACCTTCAATGTAACATTCAGTAGAAGTGAAGATGGTGGACATTCTCATGTCTTAGTCTCTCTTTTGCCTTCCAAGCTTCACACCCTTTTATCAGAATAAAGAAAATTCTTAACTCAGGTCAACTCAACAAGCATTAATGATTAATGATTAACCATGATGCCCCAGTCACTATCATAAGCTAGAAGAAAGTTCTAAAATAAATAAGACACTGCCTGCTCAGAGGAAAACACAGCTAAAAATAATCCATTTACAATAAAAGAAAAGAAAGAGAGTAATAAATGAGATTAGAGAGAGAGAAAAAAAACATAACACAGAGTAGCATGGGAGGATCAGAAACACAACAACATAACTCCTTCCACTTAGGGCTGCCTGCAAAGGCTCTCAGGACAGGCAGCATCATAGGAAAAAATTAAGGGAGAATATTGGTGATGTTCTAGCTTATGAGAGTGACCCACAAGCACTACTCCCCTGGAAAACCTTTTCCAAGTATGTATCTATACATATAGCTCTTACTTATAGTCAAAATAATACTCAAAATTTCAGTGCCCATCGTGTTTGGATTAAATTGAAATTTTCAAGTATTCTTTTTTCCCAGGTATTCTCAAAGGAAGTTAAAGTAGAAAGAATAAAGACTTTCAAATTTTTAGTGACAATTCCTGAATTCTATGTACTCAGGTTTTCCATGAAAGTTACATGAGTCAAAAACCTAAGAAATCATGGTTTCCAGCTTTCCATTCCACAAATTCATTTTTAGCATGTGTTCTCTTTCTCTCAATAGATGATAGATGACAGGTAGAGAGAAAGAGAGAGACCTAGATATAATCTTTACTAACGGTATTTGCCAATATACCACAATCAAGGCACAAAAAAAAAAAAAAAAGAGTAAGTAATGCACTATGTGGTTTAGAAAGTATTTACCTTATGTAATCATGACACCACGTATTAAGTGCTAAATAAATACTTGTTGGTTGGGCTTGGCCCAACTACGTTTGTAGCCACTTGAGGAAAATCTCAGGGCAGAACTGTATTACGTTGGGCCAAAGGCTGTTAAAAGGCATACAGATCAATATTAGGTACAATGAGATCTTTCCACTGTAGAGTGTAAAGCAGAAATAATAGTATCTGAGGGGAAAACAACAGAGCATGTCAGAATTGATGTCACAGAGGGAATCAGTGGACTCTCTCAGTGCATCATTTTGATCGAGATTCTAATAAGAGAGTCTCAAATGACTAGTTTGCCAAGAAACTGGTTGGGCATGTACCCATGAGTCAGTCACCTGCCTTCTCCAGAGTGACAAGATAAATGCTTCACAAATTCATGTCCAAACATCCAGCTTTGTTATAACTCAAGAAAGGTTGGTCTGGATCTGGCATCACAAAATTGAAATCTTGCCTGGGGTTTAGCTCAGTGGCGTAAGTGCCTGCTTGGCAAACGCGAAGTCGTGAGTTCAATCCCCGGTACCCCCCACCCCCGCCAAAAGAAATTTTTACAAAATCGAAATCTTCAGGTGTGAGGAAATCAGAAGGAAGTGTGGCTGGTTCTCCACTGAGACCTCTTTGGGATCTGTCACTGGAGGGCTTCCAGCATGATACCCCGAGGTCCACATTGTCATCTCTTTGCCTCAAGGCAGAGCTCACCTGGCCCAGCCACCAGGCTGAAGAGTTATGGCTCTGCTTAGAGCCCTTGAGCTTTGCCTGAAGGCTCTTTCTGAAGTCTGGGTCCCATTCTGACCCAGTGCTGAAGAGTTCATGACCCCAGTTAGAGCCCTCAAGGATGACTCTTGGCATTCTGTCTCCCTCAGGGGAGATCTTTGCTAGGCCAGTCTACTTGGTCTTCCGTGTGGCCCAGTAGGAGTAGGCAAGTTACCCCTCCCAGAGGTGATTTGCCACCTTGCTTTCCTAACCTTTTGCTGGGTTCCCTAGGATGATATCCTGGATGGTCATTTCCACCTGAATTTCGGTCTCAGAGTCAGCTTTTGGAGGAACCCAAATCAACACAAGTTGCACTCAGTTTAAGCAAAGTGTATCTGTATCTATCCCTCTGCCATTATCTTATTTAAGAAGATGGTAGCATTATATATATAAAAAAGCACACAAACTCTAACAGAAACTCAGACAGTTTGCAGGAGAGTTGTGGGATACTTGAAGCAATTATCTGGACAAGTCAAGTCAAAGCCACTGTCAACTAAAATCCTGGCTCATTGGAGCACACATACTGTTCTTTGCTTGACTTATCTGCATAATTGCCTCTGGTTTTCAGCACACTGTGTGCAGACCTGGAGAAGAACAATTAATGGTCTAACACGAGAGGACCCATCTTCTGTGGCTTCTGGCCAAGCCAGAGACACATCAATGTCAAAGATAGCTATCTAGGGAGACCCTCTCAGGGGGTAAATGTTCTCTTTCAATTATGACCACCTAAAAGCCGTAATGAAAGTCGCTCTTTATGAAATCAAACCATGGAAATTAAACATGGGGGGGGTTACATTTTGACCTTGAAGCCCTCAATCTGCCCCACTGGAGAATTTTCTAGGGCATGACAGACTTAGCAGTGGCTCCCGCACCACAATTGCTTGTAATGTTTTGGTGAATTCAGTGAATGTTTGTATGGATAAGTAGAACAACTTTCAGAAGAGAACTGTATTTAAATTGCATGCTCATGCTTGTGTAGGGGAATCATTGTAATAAATGAGACTCTTGTGGTTATTCAAATAAGAAAATTATGCAGAAAAGTTTGAAATAATTAGTGACCACAAGTTTCCCTACAGTCCCCTCTCCCAGGAGCAGAGCAGCTCGCTTTAACATTGAGACTCAATGCTATGCCATGAGGGATAAAGGACCAACAAACAGCCCTGAAAAAAGCCACCTTCTCCCCTTGTTTCTTCTGTAAATTATTGCTGGACAGCTCTGCTTTTAAACTTATCAAACTGGGCTTAACAAAAAGCAACAAACAGGCAGTCCCTCATTCGGCAGCATCGTTCTACTTAAATATGTCTAAGATCCATCCATGGAGCACTGGTAAGTGTGATTCAGTGAAAATCACTCCACCATAATTTCTAGTTTAATCTCTAAATCTAAAAAACTTGAGAAAAAACAATATTGCTCATTGCAAAACCTGTTGGTTTCAGACCATTAACATCAAGATGTCTTTTGTTTCGTTAGATTTTTCCTATTTGGTTTTGCTCTGCTTGTTTGTTTTAAAGCATGACCCGGATCCTGAACCCTGGTGCCCCCTTCCTATACACGGAAGCTGTTTTCTCAAATGAAGCCACGTGGCCAACGAGTCCTAGTGAAAGGTTTAGCTTGGGAATGACCAAGGAAGTAGTCTCACCAGAATGCAGAAAATGGTCAAACTGGACCCCTGACCCACAGTGAGCTGCTTTCCTTTGGAGACGCTCTCACTCTGTGCCCTTTCTGCTTGGGCCTGGTGCCCGCTCTTCCTCCCTAGCACTTGCTGATCCCTTTTCCCCACACCCACTCATTCTGCCCATAGGCTCCTGTCTCAGCTCTTGGCTCACCACACTGAGTTTCCCGTGGTGCTTTTTGTACTTCTCCCTCGAAAGCTCCGCCTCACCCCGCTTCTAACCATCAATGGTCTGTCTGCCTCTCTGCTCACATCTTACCTCCTCCCTCCTGCCCAGGTGCACTTTAACGCTCTCCCAGTAGATGCAATCTCATTACCCTTGAGGTAATTTGCCTCTCTAAATTAGTCTCTCCTGTCCAATCTGGCCTTGGCATCCTCTTTGCTAATCTCTCCCAAGGCCGCTTCTGTTTTCACACCTGGCTGGCTGGGCTCCTCCTACACCTGTGCTTCTTACCTCTGCTTTTTTTCTCTCCACTACAATGGGTCCAACATATTCCCAGAGGACCTTCAAACTCTGAGACACAGGAAGAGTGGATTTCTATACTTACTCTC
Organism: Dolichotis patagonum; assembly: GCA_004027295.1. Classification (NCBI taxonomy): domain Eukaryota; kingdom Metazoa; phylum Chordata; class Mammalia; order Rodentia; family Caviidae; genus Dolichotis; species Dolichotis patagonum. The sequence continues at coordinate 191,694 of PVJX010000320.1, forward strand.
CACTTGTTTGCTATGTGATCTTAGAAAAATAACTTCTCCTGGATAGATGATGTAGCAAAAGGAGGAGGTCTCACGATAAGTCTTTAGGGCTTATGGAGCTATATAATTTCCTTTACAACTACTTAGCTGTGCTATTCTGCAACAAAAGGTGCATAGATTATGCGTAAAAGAATGCGAATGACTGCATTCCAATAAAACTTTATTTATTAAGGCAAGTGGCAAGATGGTGTTGTTCTATGGGCCTCAGTGTGCTGGCCTCTGGTCTGGATGATACCCTGCTGCCCACTCCAGAATGCCCTGAAATCACCCTGCTCTTAACCTCATAGCCACCATCCTTTTCCTTCTGATCACAATTACAAGCAAAGAGTTAGGCGCATACGTCACTGCACTGGAGTGTGGATCCCACGTGGACAGTGACTATTTTGTTTGTTCACCAGAGAACAGAACAGTCTGTTGTAAAGCATGTAGCTCAAAGTTCTCCAAACAAACAAAAGAGAAGTGAATGAAAGCAAGTGTTTACTCCAACTTTAATAGCAACAACCAGCTAACTCACTCTAATCGAGGGGGCCAGAGATTCCTCAACCCAGAACACATGGTCCCCCTAATCCTCTCCCGGTTGACTAGTATGTTTATTTCAGTCATTTCCTGAAGTGTCACAGCTGGGTTTCCCATTCCATGGATGGTGTTGTAGTCAGGGATTGTGAGGAGAAGAATTACATACAGGACACAGAATTTATAATACTACTTTATGATGGCCACCCAGAGTTAAATGCAAGAAAGTGCAGGAAAACTGTCTACAACACTAAAAACCCAGAATATTCAGCCAAGAGCATGGATCCCACAGCAATGTCCTGCATGAGTCCAGCTGAAGACCCAGAGCCCATGACAGTGCCTCCCATGAGTCCAACTGGAGGCCTAGAGCCCATAACAAGGATTCACAGCAGTCTGTTTTACGGATCTGCACCGGGAAGGCCCAAAGGTCAGCGGTGAAAGTAGAAATCCTATGCCAGCAGGGTGAAAGACCTGTGCCAGTAGCCTGAGGGTTCTACACCGGAGCCAAAAATTCATGCTCAAAATAAGGACCAGGGTTTCCCTGAAATGTATCACAGCCATCCTCAGTGACAATGAAGTCTCGAGCTCCGCTGACAATGAGAACAGTCAAGTACATGCCAGGAAGCCAGTGTGACAAGCCTCTTCCTCCAGAGCCAGGAAGTGATGCTCAGTGTAAGGACCACAGGTCCCCCAAAGTGAACTGCATCCATTCTCAGCAACAAGATCCCAAGCTCCTCCAGTGATAATGGCTGAATTCATATTGGGGAAGCCAGCATGACAAGCTCCTCCGGGAGAACCAACGGCTTGAAACAGCAACACTTAGGAGAACTCACAATGCCCAGCTCTTCTTCTTCATGCCTTTATTTATGCTGGCAACTTTCCTCAAGTGGGCCATCTATGCTTAGCACCATGCTGATTTAAGCTGACCATCAGTTTTTCATCCATAACAGATAGGTAGGATTTCATGGTGGTTTTTCGCAAATTGCCATTACCACACACATATCTGGGGACCTCACTCAAATGCAATCTCCGATTCAGTGAGTCAAGGGAGGACTGGGACTTTGTGTATCTAACAGAACTCGGGAGTTGCTGCTGGTGGTCCATGGAGAGCACCTGGAGTCCCAAAGCTTTAGGGAACTTCTTACTTAAGAAACATTTCCTTAACATGAATACCTAAGTCATAAACTTCAGCACTCACTTCAGATAGCCCATCCAGACCAGCTTATTTTACTTTATGTTACAGGACCTAAAAGTGGCTATTTAAAACTTTTCTACATATGCCACGGAGATTAAAGGCAACTTTCACCTTTCCATGGAGGAAAAATTGCACTCCTCCCCTGATGACTTTGTCACCCCCTTATCTCTCCACCTGAAGAAAGCTACCCACATCCTTATCTTATTGTCAAAAGTTAAGTGACCTTAATCTAATTGCATAAGACACTTACCTTTGGCCACAAAATGTGACTAACCGACTACGACTACTGGCAGCAAAGGAGGAAAGGAAAGAAGGTAAGCGATAGCGGAAACGATGCCTGACCGCTCTGGGGAGCAGGGAGGAATAGGCAGGTAGACAGCACATCACAGCACAAACAGCAATGCCTTGCTCAGCACTGATGACTAGGGAAATGTGCGAGCCTTGTACCAGTGTTAATCTTAAGAGGACTTGCTTCCCCTTAACTCATAATTTGTCCTCCTGTTTGAAATGAACTTAGTTACCATCTATGACTTCTTGTTCTTTCTGACCCTTTGCTCACAGTGCCCAAAAGGAAAGGAAGTGAGCTAGTGTACTGGGAAAGTTGAGAAGAATAAATTGCAATAAATTTCTCAGCTCCTTCCCTTTTTCAGAAGTTGGAGTAAACTTCTGGACAGGAAGAAGAACTCGACCCTGCTTTCTCATCTCTCCTACTTCCACATTGCATCTTATGACCTTTCCCCAGCAAGTCCCACTCACCCTAGCCTGTGAGGAGTGTATACGACTGTATAATCCTCAGTGCACTTGTCTGGCCTACTTGGTCTCCAAACAAGGCAGGAGTAATAAAGACAAAACTTTAGTTCTTCATTATTACTCTTTTGTATTCTCAGTTTGTGAAGAACTCAATTTCAGGGAGAAAAGTCAGCCCTTCAACAGACTTCCTCAAAACACCCAACTGGTCAGGAATCAAGAGTAAATCTCTGGGTGCCTCAAGTTGATGCTCAAAGTGATGAGCAGGTGATGCTCAAAGGTTCTGCCCCATTCACAGCCTTATGATAGGACAGCCACCTTCCAAGGGGTAACGCAACCCATGCATCTCACACACCGAAGTGTGAGAGCATGGAGCAGGTGGGTCCAGGAGCAGGCAAAGGAATCACGCTCATGGGTGTCTGAACAAAAGCAGGAACACAACACAGAAGGATAGTGCTGAAGAGCTAGGCTGTCTCCATTTTCATCCCAGCTCTGCCACTGATCAGTTCTGTGACTCTGGCAAAGACCCTTCACTTCTACAAATCATGATTATTTCTTACCCAAAATGTGGATAACAATACAACATAGTTGGGAAAGGCAAGGAGACTCATACCCACCAAAGATCTTTGGGTACCATGAAACTTTGAAAGAGTATCATGCTTAAAAATTAATGTATCAAAAGATTTCAAATCTCTGCTTGATGTTATCATAAGAGTTGGGTATCATTTACAGCTCGCAGATAAGAGTTTGGATTTGCATCCAGAGAATCGTACCGAACACATGGAGTTAACTGGTCTTCAGGAATTCTATCAATTTTAAAAGAGGGGCAGCAATGTGCCAAAGGTCACATGTGTGAATTAGTGGTAGAATCACAAGTATATCCTGACTGCAAATGAGGGATCTGTGCAGCTATGCCATGAGGTCTGGGGTGGTTTGGGGATGTCTTCTGACACTCAACCTATTACTCAAAATCAGTGAAACCTCAGAGAAGAGTATGGGACTCATGTTGCCCCTATTTTAATATGAATAGTATTTGTAGTCACAGAGGTTATAGAAATCCAATTAAAATAATTAAAGCAAAAAATTAATCTTATAAAACTGAAAATGTCCATGTATTATTGGCTTCAGGTAAGGCTGGATCAGAAACATAGTCTTATTTCTCCATTTGCCAATTCTCTTTTCTCTGTGTTTACAGACTTTCTCCAACTACTAGACAAAAGCACTCATGCAGCCCGGCTTGAGAGTTCGAAGTGACTCTTTCCAATAATTCTCATTTGGCCGACTTGTGCTACAGCCTTAGTCTGAACCCAGCAGTGTGACTAAGAGGGTGGCAATCCTGTCTTTAGCAAGATCTTGGTCTGGTGGGAACCCCTGGGGTGTGGCGGAGGCATGAAATGAACTTCAAAGGAGCTAGAAACCGGCCAGGATTACCACGGAAGCATGAGTTAAACAAGGGAGGAATGCTACAAACTCAGAGGTCTATCCCCTCTAACACCCATTCAGTCATCAGCCAGACTGACACTTTGCTCGCTGTATTCATGTCCCACAAACATAAGAACTTACACAAAAACACAGTTAGTAGTAGTTCACGGCCATAAGTACAGTATGGCAGGGGTATGCTCACTACTCAAGATCTCACCAGCTAAGATCAAAGGGCCACCTGGGCTGGACGCTGCTCTGCAGGCTCTGGGCAACAAACACGCTTTCAGAACCACTGAGCTTCTCAGAGTTCAGTTCTTTTTACCCGGGAGACCGAGGGACAGAGGGAGCTTCTAAGAGCCTGCACTTCTGCACTTGTGTGTGGTTCCCTCTGACTTCAAGCCAGCCGGTGTGCATTAAATCCTCCTGAAGCCTCTTTCTGTCATCGGCTGGAGAAAGCTGCTAATCTCCCATGTTAAGGTCAATGGATCAGCAACCTTAATTGCATCTGTAAAATCCTTTTGTCACGTAATGGAAGCTAATCACGGGGTGGCATCATCGTGTGTGTACTCCTGGGAGTTAAAGCAGGCACTCTTGGGGCTGGTGAAATACGCTCTTACAGTCCTGCCAGCCACACACAGTTTGGGCTTGTGTGCTGACTCTTGACTGCAGTCTGACCCCAGAGGCCTATGGTTACCGGCCTGGCTCTGCCAGTGCCTTTCTCTTATTTCTGTATGTGGCATCCACCTGGCTACTACATGCCCACAGCCTACCTGTGCTGCCCAGTACTTTCTTCAAGTCTCTTGTATGAGAAAGAAGAACTGGTAGAGCTAGAAAAAGACATGGAAACCTATTTCTACTCCCCTGGATTCTTCAAGTGCAAGTCCTAACCTAAGGTTAGTGTCTCTCCAGCCCACCTCCTTAACCTCCAGGATGAGGGAAACACCTTCCTTGTCCCAGGTGCCCCCAGTACTCTCAGACCTCCGAGGAAATCTATGCCTCTAGGACTCCTCAGTCCCACCCTAACTATTTCTTCAGTCCTGGCTGATCATCAAGGTCAAACCAATTTAATCTCAGTTGCAACAATGGCTCAAAAAATAAACCACAACCCAAACGAGTTTTGTTTGAAAAGAGTCAGATGAGGCAAGAGTGGAAAACCCACAGACAGTAAACCAGCACAACTGGTTTTGTCCTGAACATGGCTTGGGCTCCTCACACAATTGCTCCTGGAAAGAGAAAGGAATTCTTATTGGGGCCCAGGTAAGCCTTGCTTATTCCCTACTAGAAGGAAATTTTCAGAGGCCAAGAGGAGAGCTAGATTGTGACTGGGAGTGAAACTCTTGGTTTTACTGCCACAACGAAATAAAGCAGAGAAAGAAAACCTCAAAGCTGACCATGACTTCCAGGCTACAGGTCCTGAAGCAGATTCACACAGAGGTTGGTTGAAAGAGGGTTCTAAGATCAAATATATTGAGGGGGGAAATGCATGGAAGAAAACTAAATAAGATTGCCCACTGAAGATTTTTTATTCTCTGGAAATGCGTGATAGGGCCTCAGAATCCCCAGTGATGACAGAGAGCAGAGGCCAACAGAGTTTTCTATACAGGACCAAAGAGTAAGTACTGTAGGTTTGGGGATTTACTGTAAGTGTTCAGCTCTGACATTATAGCAGGGAAGAAGCAGCCATGATGAATATGTAAATGAATGGGTGTGACTTTGTTCCAATAAAACTTTGTCTATAAAACAAGCAGGGGTCAGAATTTGGCCTTCAGGCCATTTTTTTCCAATCCCCTGGGATAAAGTATACAGCATTAACAAAATTTTCATTCATTCATTAGTTCATTTGTTTTTATTTTTATGAGACAAAACTTAACATGTACCCAAAAGGTCCTGCTTTGGTTCACTGTGGTCTCCTGGTGCTAACAAGGGACCTTGGAAAATAGAAAACTCAACCCAATTTGCTGAATAGAAGATACTGAATTAAATAGAAGATTGTAAAATCACTTGGAGATAGAGGAGCAACAGTTAATGTATTTAAAACATTGTTTCAGAACAACCAGAAGGCAATGTGTTCTGGAATGAAAGAAGATAAAGGAGAAGAAAAGAGAGCCAAGGAGCAAGAGAAGACACAAAAACAAGGGGAAAGAATTCCCACAAGACAGAGATGGGAAGGAAGGGGGTGAAGTGGAGGATCAAAAGATGAGTTTCTACCCACAATAAAATGGCTTTCGCTGCCCCAGGCTGTGCACCAGAGCACTGGGTGTCCTGAAAGGGAAAACGTTTAATGAGGTGCTGAAAAACCCTCTTTGGCATTAATTAACAAGATCACTAGGCTGTCGTAATTGCAGAGAGAAAGATTAATCATCAAGAGATATTTCCTAACAGGAATGCAGGTCATTACAAAATATTATTTAAAGTCACATTTACATATAAAAAGGATCAAATGGATGTTGTCCCACCAGCACCCTCGTCCCCTCCCCCTGCCCCTCATGCCCGATGCCTTGACACACTGTGCCCCACAAGCCAGGGGCTTTGAAATCTTTGCAGAGGGTCTCCCCACCCACAGGACTTGCTGGATGCAGAGAAATGAAAACTGAAGGAAATCTTCACAAACAAGATCTCAGGGCTGAAACACCATGTCCCCACCTGATTAACTGTCACTTATGTGATGAAATGCCTCGGTCTCTTGCTTAAATGGGGTCTCCATGAGGCCAGTAACTTTGCTTTTCTTTTTCCCTCCTCCCTCATATCTTCCATGCCAACTGATACTCAGATAGCTACGCCATGGGTGCCTGTGAAAAGCATCAGTGAAGTTTTCAGGACACAGCCAGGGTTTCCTTCTTTAGGAAGCTGTCCCAACTGTCCCAGGTTGGATGAAGGCTCCATCCTTCAAGACAAGGTGACATCTGTGCCCTCTCATGATGTCATTTAGAGAGGTAAAGTGACAATGGCAAAATGGCCCAGTTTCTCAGAGGTACCTGGGAAGAGGACGTCTTTGCACTGATCTCTGTATGCCTGTTTTCAGCACAGACTAATCACACAGGACCACCAGCAAACTCTTGAGTGGATGCCGAACCTCTAATACAACTCAGCAAGGCAGGGGCAGCAAACTTGAGCAAACTTGGGGGTGACTGCCAATGATTGCTGAGCTGTGATCTGAAAGGACAGATCAGAGGAAGGAGGGGACAGCCCAGGACACACACAGCATCTCTAGTTAGCAGCCTTACCAAGGAATTCCTGCAAGTGTTCCAAAGAGCATTGCAGGGAACAGAGATTATTCTGACTATACATGGACATTATAAAAAAGGGGACCCCATCAGGGCCAGTTTCACTTCAGCTACCATAGATAGATAGATAGATAGATAGATAGATAGATGATAGATAGATAGACAGACAGATAGATAGATTTTCACTGAGGTTGAATGAATAAGAGAAGGGTGCAGGTTGAGGTGGAAGTTTACAGATATGAAGAGAAAGCTAGAATGATGTATGAGGTGATGAATTACAGTTGGAGACAACAGTATGGACTCATGTGTAGCTTACTGTACCTACAGAAAGGTAAGGAGAGGTGTAAATATGTGTATATCCAGAGGTATGTGGGCACATTTATATTTCATAGCTCCACTTGAATTCTGGGAAAGCCTGGAAGTAATGGCCCTATTATAGTAACAGGTATGCCTGATGTTCAGATCTTGGTTTCTGAATTTCATTTGCATTTTCCAAGAAAAGAAACCCAAGCTCCTAAGATCAGGAAGAGAATGTACAAGATGAGTCTCAAGTATCTTCTAGTGCTAGAAAGTAAAGATGCTCAAAAAAACCCCAAAAGTATGAGGTTTATCAATGGAACACAAGAGCCAATTTAAGGAGTTCCAATGACCCAAACCGGAACAATTTGTGCAAGAAAAATAAACAACTTAGTAGTAGGTTATGGTTTGCATCTAGATGCCCCTCCCAAAACCTCATCCAGTTATAGAGGGTTTTTTGGAGGTGGTTGAATCTAGAGTGTGTGGTTGATTCATAGTGCAAAGCTGGGATTAAGCATAATGGGGATCAGGGAGGGTGACTGCTGGGTTAGTTCACTGATTGGATTGGCACCACCCTGATTTTGGGCCAGAAAGAGATTTGTCTCACTCATTGTTTTTGCTGTCTTGTGCCACCAGGAAGTGTTGTCACTCTGTCATGTGCCACCCTGCCTTGGAGCCAGCTGATTATGGCCTGAAACCTCTACACATTGTAGGTAAACCATCCCTCCCTTAATCTTCAGTGTTCAGTATTTTGTCTCAGCAACAAGAAAAGTAACTATGACAGGTTATAAACCAAAGTATAACACAAATGACAATAAATTCATAAGAACACAAATGAATGATCAAATATATAAATGATATAAAATGTATAAATTGCCTATACAGAATTCCAGGTAATTTAGGGCAGGTGTGATGGCACACACCTGTAATCCCAGCACCCAACGGCTGAGGCAGGAGGATCACTGTGAGCTCAAATCCAGCCTGAACTACAGAGTTCAAAGTCAGCCTGAATTGCATAGTGAAACTCTGTTTCAAAAAGACAAAAAAATTATGTAGATCATTTATACAGACACTCCATGAATAAGGAGGTAAAATAGCATTCTCATCTTAAGTGCAGGCTACACATAATGACTTCTTTTGAAGGAGGACAATATGGAAAAGGAGGGTCACAAACTGACTCCACCATGGGGAGACCTGGCAAAACATGCCACAGTCAGGGGGTCAAGGTCAAGCTCCACCAGTCACTCTGATAGTAGGTGTCTTTCGTGTGACATAAAGTGATTACAGTAGCACTTTACACTTTGGTGCTTTGCCACAAAGCCCACAGCTCCAGTTCAATCCAGAGAAAACCAGCCTTACCTTGCCTGAGGGATAATCTACAAAACACCCGGCCCTTACTCTAAATTTTCAATTTCACCAAAACCCAGGAAAGCCTGGGAAACTAACAGAGCCAAGACAAACCTAAGGAGACAGGAGGGCTAAGCCTACTGTGGTATGCTGGAAGCGGAAAGGACCCGAAGTTAAAATTTAAGGAACTGCAAGCAGAATATAGAGATTAGCAGGTAATAATGCATTACTCTGGGTGAATTATGTTCAGTGCACTTCACTAGTATAGGATGTTAAAGGTTTATGAAGATGCTGTATCCTCTTTGCAACTTGCCTATAAACCTAAAACCACTGAAAGATAAAACGTCTAGTAAGATGAATCAAACTAGAAAAGTAAAAAACAGAAGAAAAGCCCCTTAGGAACACCATGGGCAGGGCCACCTTATCAGGGAAAAGTGTCCCTGGGCATCACCTACTCTACCACTTCAGCTCTGTGCTGTCTTTGAAGGGGCTCCGAGTATGACACTAAGTCTCCTGGATATTTAACAGGTATCTCATCTGTACCATTGCACTGGCATTTCTGGTCCTGGCCATGATCACTTGATGCTTTGTTGAAGCATTTCTTGCAGAACTGCCTGTCCATGCTGGTTAGAATGCAGATTCCTGGGTTCTGCTCAGAGATTCTGATTCAGGCTCTCTGCGAGGAGTTGGATTCATCCTCATTCTTAACAAACTTCCAAGATTTCTCTGGTTCTGACCAATCCTGACTTAAATGTTTGAGCATCATTGCTCACTCAGTGTCTTTCTTTGGTGTCTGTTTCCACGCTTTTTACCTCAATGCTTCCTGTGTAACCTACACTTGGCAGAGAGTTGACAGTCAATATTTAATAAAAGAATGAACACGCCTGAGCAGTCAAGATCAGCACTGTAATGTTTTCCTGTTTAAGAACTCCACTTCGGGGGTTCACCCAGCAATCCACCACTGTTAGGGGATCACACACCATGGGTTAAACACACGAGGTCCAGCAGGAGTAAAAGTCACCCAGCGTGCAGGTCCCAACTGGAATCTACCATGGTGGGAATGACTTTCTTCTCAGATACATTGTGCTCAAACCACGGTCGTTTTTTACAGGATTTTAAAAACAGTTCTGTTTTATAGGCTCAATTAGGTGGGCCTGTCTTCTGAATCAGCAGCTCAATAATTAGTTTGGTTGCATTTGCAGGGAGAAAACTGGAGGCACTTTTTGCTCCCATGGGCAGAAAGGTGCCTGTGCAATTAACTAATTGCAAGCTGATGCACACCTGCTACAAATGCCCGTGCCACCGACACACGCCTTGGTTACCAAACTGCAGACTCTGACCTGAGGGCCAGGCCAGGAGGACACGGAGCATGGTGTGCCATGCAGAGGTGAGGAACTTAAGCAGCACACCTCCCACAGGGGCTCACTCACAGGTCACTACCGTGTCCCACAGGACCAGAAGGACACATGGGAAGGTGGAATGTCCTCTGTTCCCAGAATTCTCTTAGAATGGCTGTCATTGTTTAAGTTAGAATATTGCCAGTTAATTGTTGGCTCCCAAAGAAAAATTACAAGCAATGGAACGTTCTGCATGGATTTAGTGTATTTGAATAATTTAGACCCCCGCCGTTAATTTGACAGGATTGTTTTTCTCCTGCAGTAGCCTGCTGCTACAAGAATTAAAACTGTCGGGAGTACCAGGGGCTGCACTGGAGCTTAGTAATGAGGTTTATCAGTCAATAAATGATTTTATACAGCAAATTAAACTGTAAATTTCGTTTGGGTGGTAAATATTTAGAGAATAAAGATATCTGGTTAATGAGGAGGATTGCGTGTTTAAAAAAGAGAGAGAAGGGGAAAAAAAGAAATGTCAACCTTTTAAATCTTCACTGTAGTTGGGTTTGGATGACAATTTGCTCACTTGCAGCTCGCTCAAGCTCGCGCTCTCTCTCTGTAAATAACGGAGGAAGGCGTCACTGTTTGTGTATTTAAGGACGCAGTGGAAAGCCTTCCCTGCCCTGACTTGTGCCTGCCACCAGAATGAGCTAGCACCTCCCTCCTAGAGTTTGCAGGAATAAGTAAGAAAAGAACGCAACATAAATGCTTATGCAGTTCTGGCCCAAGCTTCACTCTTACTGCTCTGATTTGCTTTTAAATACAGAGACTCCAGCGCTGTGCGGATCAACATGGCAGCGCCTCATCCCACGTGGTTCTTTAAACTTACATTAATCAAAATTAAATTTTAAACATCCGGTTTCACAGCCATCCTTGCCACATATCAGGCGCCAGTGGCTGCGTGTGGCTGGTGGCTGCTCTATCAGACAGTGCAGACAGGACTGCACTCATCACACAGGAGTCCTCCGTCTGATAGAAATCTATGTCCCGTGGAGGGGTCCCCAGAGACAAAGCGGTACCTGGGGTGGTTTAATTGCTCCATGACTTTTCTTAGTTTGATGCATCTGTTATCTGTGTACTTCAGTTCCCAAATCTTTAGCTTACCTAAACCATTGTTTAAGGAAATGCATTTAACTAGTGTAAAGAAAATATTAAAGACACAAGTATTGATTATGATTATTTGGCAGAAATTTCCTGTAGCATAAAATGATACAACGGAAACTTTGTGTCTCTCCAGCTCACACTGGAAAATTACTAGGTCAATAGTCTCTGAGGATTGACAAGTTGGGGAAGAGGCTACAGAAAAACGCATAGTAAATTTGAGAGGGCGATAACAGTGTCCAAAGCAAACTTCTCTAATCTTCCGGTTTTGTTGTGGGATGCACCTGGTTACCTACCTGAGTCCCGAATAGTCAACATATGGTTCACAGTGATGGTTTGGTCCCTGTGCTGCATGGTCAGGGATCTTATTTATTTTTAACTCACTATAATACAGAAGTTTAGGGACAGAACTCTAGAAATTCTGTCAGCAGCCTAACTAAAACTAAGTGTGATTCGAAGACACAGTCTGCACATCACAAGGCAAAAAGGAAGCTCACATGCTTTGTCCTCCAGCCTGACATCCAACTTCAGAACACCATCAGCTGGAAGGGTCTGTATCCCCTCTCCAACCCCATATGGCCTGTTCCTTGAGTCCACCCTCTTCATCTTCCCGTCTAGGTCACCGATCACATATGCATTGACTGCTCAGAAGATGGCTGCCATATTGGAATCTGGCCATCTGAAACCTTGGTGATGCTGAATCATGACTTAGTCAAAGGAAACCACCAAAAAGATGGAATTCCTATTATAAATCCTAAAGAACTTCATCGATAACTTTGATAATTGATAGACAATCTAACAAAAAGACTATTGGTAAAGGTTTGATCAGGGTACACATGAGCAAAAGGTTTAGTAGCAAGGGAGTGCAGGCATATCCTGAGACTCGGAATGGCAAGGGGCAGGAGCAAGGCACCTGGGGAAAGAGAACCCATTCACAGAAATAGATCTTAAATGAAAGGATGCACCCAGCTCCTGATGACCTACAGGGAGAGACCCACAAGGGCACGTGCCCCAACCACACTCTGCTCGCCTTGTGTCTTGCTGGTACCCATCACTGACTGAACCCACTGAGGTCCACTTTGGTAACTTCTGTTACCAAACCCTGCTTTCCACGGCAGGGGAAGGGAGTAAAAGGGTAGCAAGTCTCAGGGAGGGACAAAGGGAAGCTACTGGCACAGTCAACCACTTTGTTTAGGTTATCTAAGCCTCCTCTTTCCTGTAGGTGTTGATGGAGAGGTGTCCAAGCCAGGAAATACATGCTCTGTGTTTGCATTGTGCCGTCTCTCAGGAGCTGATTCTCACCGAGGGGCTGCTGACTCTAAAGCCTCACTGTCTGTGCAGACTTTGGAGAAATATCTTCATATCTTGCCTCACAGGAGCTGAATTTCTGCTTCTGGGCTGGTACCTTTGGGGCATAGCGAAGACTTGGGAGATGCCAGGCTTTCTCTTCCCCACTCTAAACACTCTAACCTTAGTACCCCTATTCCCTAGGCTCTGGGGAAACAAAGCCTCCAGACAAGGACAAGTGGAGATGCTTTCAACAGCAGGTCAGAGAAACTCCCGCTTCGTACTCGTTGGAATAATAGAGACCCTCATTGGGGCACAGAACTGAGAGTGAAGCGAGCCTTTGAAGTACTGGCTCTGTCTCCTCACTCGTCCTCCTCCTTGCGCTACAGTTACCCGCCGGCTGACAGCAGTTCTCACCCACTGTCAAACACACGATATCCAGGAGGACAGGAGGAAATTGCTCTGAAGCACTTGTCTGGTGAATGGGAGCCACAGACACAGTTTTACACCTTCCTGTATTCACATATAAAAAAATGAAAGGGAACTAGGTGAAACTGTATTCACTTAAATGTGTTTTTCTTAACTGGATCTGAGAACATTCCTAATCTGCAAATCTGAAAACATGGAAAGCTGAAAAGCCTGAAACTTTTCGAGCATCCAACTGCCAGAAGGAGAAAACTCTACCCTCGACTAAAAACACTGCATCAGATTACCTTCCAGATCTATGTATAAGGTATCTATGAAACAAATGACTTTCAGGTATACAGTTGGGTCCCATCCCAAGATATCTCATTATGTATAGGCAAATACTCCAAAAGCTGAAAAAAATCCAAAATCCAAAACACTTTTGGTCCCAAGTATTTCAGATGAAGGTTATTCCACCTGTATATACAAAACACCAGCATTTTAACACGGAAGCAATAGTAAAATATATGCTAAGAAACTATTTTCATTGCTTTGTCCTACTAAGTGTTTGAGATCTGATGTCAACTTGTCCTCACTAGATTTCAAGGAGGCAGTGGGCATGTGTGGCTCATGGTGACCTTGTTGCATAACACAGTTCTAGAAATTTCTCCCTCAACACACTACTTCCTGTGTCCATTGGCAGAATAGGGTCAGGGACGGATAGCTACCTGAAAGGACAGGTCCAGAGGACTAATCCTCTTTAAAGCTGTGGTGGTCACTTTCTTCTGAGATGCACAAGCTACTAAAACATGAGGAACCTGAAACATGGATTTCAAACCTAATAAAAACAAGTCAGAAAGCAGTATCCCATAAGCTGGCTCCTCTGTTGGGGAAATTCTTTGACCTCTGGATGGAGGGCCCTCTCTCCTTAAGTTCTTTTCTTTCGGGAAAGAGAAACAGAGAGAGATCTTGGAGGTGGGGCAGAAGGGAAGTTTTCTCCTCCGTAGATTCAAGAAAGCTGACGGCGATGTAACAGACCCAGCCATCCAACTCCACAGAATTGATTTGAGAGGCATTTGCCTCATGGGGCTGATTGGGCCTTTTTGAGCTTAAAACTGCTTTGTCAAACAAACCTTATCCATTGTTTAAGCAGCTTCTGTGTCCTCACTGTCCAAAGAAAGCAGAATGGAAATGTCGGCACCTTCCTTTAGGATCGGGAGAGGCTAACATATGTCAAGTGTCTGAGCTTGAGGTCGCGATCATAAAGGATGGCAGTAATTAAGCACACACTAAGTACTTTGTAAGTGTCACCTCATTTAACTTCCTAGAGCGGAATCATGACTGAGAGTAGGAGAGGGAAGCCAGTCGGTATGTGTTCTTTAAGTGAGAAATATAAGTCATTAGATGCCATTTTCTCACTGTCCATTCTGGGGAGAAAAACAAATATTTGGGGAACCATGGCAGCAAGTCCGGGGCCATGAGGTGATTCTCCCTGCATCACTATGGTGAGGGCTTGTTACTCATGATGTGGGAATAAGACACAGCCTCTGAACCTGAGGCCAGGCCCACACTGAGTTCAGGTTAAAGGGTGCCGTTCTTTACAAGACAGCAACTGTTCCTCTGTGCTCCCCATAGCTCGCCAGGCCTGGGAGAAATCAAGCACTGGCGAAACATGGACGGAGTGGAACCGAAGCTCAGAAACTCAATCTGACCACTCTGAGAGCCTGAACTTTGCTTCCAGCAAATGTAGATTTCACTTACCCATCTGTCACTTCCTGGTTATGACCTGGGGCAGGTGATGTGATATCTGTAGGCCTCCGTGTTTTCGTCTGTAATACAGGAGTCATGGCTACTTCATGCTGGCACGGTGTGGAGTAAATAAGATAAAAACAAGCACTTGCCAATGAGCTTGCCTTATACAGCAAGAGCTCAATAAATGCGAGCTATTTCTAATAATACTCTGTCACAAGGCCACTGGATACAAAATACCGTACTCGTACTTTAAGCATTCTCATGACAAAGTTTTATGTATCTTTGCAAGCACCAAAAAGCAAAAAAAAATTTAAAAAAAGGAGGAGGAAGCTTCTACATTTGCTCTCTTTTATCTAGAAAAAATTCTTTCTGGCAGCTATGATCCTAAACACACAGATAATCTTTTTCAACCACAGATAATACTTTTCTACAAAAGGCAAGTAAAGAGTCCCTATCTTTCATTTTGTGGGCTCTGTCCCAGTGACTCACCTCTGCTGTTGTAACACAAACACAGGCACAGACAATACACAAAGGCATGGGCATGGTGACCTCTCCCCCAAGCAAACTGCTGTCCACAGCAGGCTTTTGAGGGTGCTTTGGCATTCTCAGTTCTCCTTGGAGATCCCGTAGTCAACTGGGGAACAGTTTCTACTGAATTGGCCCCTGGTGTGGTTTGACCCTGGGTTTCACCCTGCCGTATTTGTCTTTAATTTTAAATCAGAAATCAGCACCTTACAAAGTGTGGTGTGGGTAATGAACTGTCCCTTCGGGTGTGCAGTCTCCTTTGAGCTGACTTCATTAAGTCAAAGTTAGAAGGAGAGACGTTTCTTCGTGCTGAACAAATGCTGACAGATGATCCAGGAGGAAAATGTGCTTTTCCTGGAGGAAGACCATCTACGCCAGGGCTAAGGCAGGCACCTCCAGAAGGTACTGCCGGTGCCTCTCCCAGCCCTGCCTGCCCAGCCCAGATCACCTCGAAAGCCACACAGGAACAATGAGCCACTTCTTTGTTGAACATGACAACTGTTAAACAGCTTTCGATAATTTTTTTCCATCTTATTTTATCCGAGAACATCTGTGACCATCTGGACACTCTCTGCTCTGCATTTCACTTTTAAGTTTGATGCAACTTATCGGATACCCCTGCACAGATTCTGGGACAGATCTGGGTATTATTGAACAGACATCAATTATACAGATGTCATGAGGCATGCCAATCTCAGCAGGGAAAATGACAACTTCCTTACCATCAAGCCAGCAAGATTTTTTATCTTTTTATTAATTTGCTGATATTGTCAATAACAGCCCATGTGTAGAGCTGGATTTGAGCATATTGTTCCCTACCTCATTCATCCCGTTGATTCTCTTCCCCCAAAAAACACCGAATCTTCACTTTGTATGCTAATTTTCTACATTGTAGGCATTATTCTTCCTATAACTAAAAGCCCCTAATAGGAAGATAAATTCCTTCTTTAAGCACAACTTTTGTGCAAGGCAAACTTTTACCTCTTTCTTGAAACTTACCCTTTTTTACTTTTTCACTAATGAAGCATCTAACTTAGTGTTTCCCTGTTCAGCAGGTCCCAGAAAACTGATTTACAAATGACCTGTAATTAGATAAATATTTTCACCACTCCCCTTCTGGTTGGGTGACTAGAGCTAGCCTACTTTAATCCAGTCCAAGAGTCTTCTAGGGCTGTTTCAGTTTCTGCTGAATAGCTTGGCTACAAGCTTTTATAAACTTAAGTTGTGTTTTTGAGAGGTACTGGGAATTGAACCCAGGACATTTGCTCAGTTACAGTTTTGCAAATGGTCCTATTTTCTCTGTACTTTGATGAGTTCCCTCATATCTCTCACATCCCACTCCTTTTAATGGGATAGAGCCACAAAATAAATACTCAGTCTATGACTTCACATGATTAGAATATTAATTTGCCATTTTTTAAACTACATTGACTATCTGAGTTTTTCAATGAAGCCTTGAGTTGAGGTGAATTATTATGGTCTCTGCTATACATTTCTAAATGGAGCAAAACTTTGAAAACTTCCCAAGGACGCGTTACTACCTAAGCTTAAGAATGACTCTTCTGGCTCTGCATAACCAAACCTTCCTTTCCCAGTAATTTCAAGTCTATTAACCACTTGTTCAAAAACTGCTTTTAAGTAGTTTCTAATGACTTCTATCCCCCCGTCTTTCTGATTACAAAACTGGAGGCTGGCCATGGTCCCTGCACGAGTGGAGGGTGTGCCTTTGGTTGTGTGCACTCTGGACATACCCCTCTCCTGGCAACAGGAAATCAATGGGCTCTGGGCTGTGTCATAACCATGGTACCCTCTATGGCTACAACAAAAGGCTGGTATTTAGAAATAATTGCATAACTGTGCAGAAGTAGATACTGGCTAGTGGCCTATTAACATGACCATCTTGTTAAATTCAAGGTGTCACCAAGAGTTTACCCTCCTTCCTGCCAAGTTTCTGAGGTTCCATTTTCTTCTCTACCCCAGAATGACAAGGCTTAGTCAGCACTTTAGGATGCTACATCTCCCTAACAACATATACGAAAGGGCTTCCGAACCAGTGGTTACAAGTGAAGTCCCCAGTCCTTACCAAAATGATATGTCCATTTGGAGCACAAGTGAACACTTGACCCTGAAAGGAGTATTGGGTGACTATCTGGACTACTCAGATCCTCCCCTTGGGATATGGAATTTGTACATAAAAATCTAGGGTCTGAAGTTGTAGATATGAAGAACATGAAGGTTTCCATGGTGTAGCTACCTGTGGACCACGTGTCGCATGGTGAAGGAAGGTATTGAGGAGACCTGGACAGAAGCAGACACAAAAGCTGGTGTGACTCCAAAAAGGTGGCTCCTTCTTGCTTCTTGTGGTGTTTAGGGTGGGAAGTCTACATGGGTAGCCTTGGAAACCACCCAGGATAGACAAGGCACACTCTGGGCATATCTGGGTGTGTCACGGAAGTGTGACTGTGGGGGCCTATGTCTGATCCCTTGCCCCTTCCTCTATTCCCCTTCTCTGCTTCCTGGACAGGACAATGAGTAAAAAGCTTTGTTCTTTCAGCCCCATCCCATGCCGTGACATTTCTGCCTTGGACACAACTGACTGTGGACTGAAATACCCAATTTCTGAGCCAGATTTAAACATCTCCTGAACCTCTCCTCTAAGTTGTGGGTGTCAGGTATTATGTCTCAGTGACAGGAAGCTGACTGAAACACTTTCATCGACTATATCCAGTTTCACTTCCCATCCTCTGGGAGGTTCTCTTCTTCCACTTTACTGTCACCCTCTGTATTTTTCTACCAAAACCACACTTTTCCTTTGGCTTAAATTGTTCTTTCCCCCCAAAATACCTGAAGACACAAAAATAAAAGAAAATAAGCATCTAACAAGCCAAGTGGATTGGATGAGTCAGCTTTAGCCAGTATTTTTGTTGCCCTGGACATGTGTAGTAAACAGATGACATGCAAATGGAATATAGAGTTTACTCCCTGGAAAATGCTCTAGAAATATGCATTTAAACAGGTGATATTGTCAATGGATTTCCAAAGAGTCAGTATGGTTTCGATCAGGAGGGTAAAAGCTTTCTCCAAGAATGCCTGTGTCCAGGTTTCTATCGTATTAGTTTGTGTGAGTGTGTATAAACACAGGTATGTGTGTGCATATGTGCTTGTGTGTGAAAATGCTTCCAGAATCCTTAAGCCTATGCATATCTAATCACTGGTTCAAAGTGTCATGCCTGCCCTTTACCCATGATTTATGAAACAGATTGCTCTTCCTTTTATTCCATCTTCTCTTCCACCTTCATACTTCCATGACCCTATAAAAACTGAGGGGATAAAATTGGTCATTCTCACTATGTCATGGATGGACAGTAAGAATCATAAGAACTGTCTTTTCCAGTGTAAGTAGGGATTGAACAGGGTAAGTGTCAGTGAGGTAGTTAGGAAAATGATGCTTTAGAGACATGCAATTGTTGCACTGAGAGACCATGGTGGCCTGATACTGAGCAGACTAAGGCCACATGTGAGAGTTTCTGACAGTTATGCCAAAGAGCAAGGGTTTTACTTCAAAACCAAAGAAGATCGAAAGGTCACCTTTGAATTGATGTTAGAACCCAGAAGGGAGACAGGTCTTCTGTCAACCAGACCACTATAAACTTCATCTCACACTACTGGGGCCCTGGTGTAGTGGCCTCCCAGGTGGAATCTGGACCTCTCTTGACTTCACATTCACCTACAGAGTGTCGCAGCAAGGACTTCAGGGCAGCTTTCATTGTTGTATTTCAAGAGCTCAAAGCTGTCATGGAAGAAGCTGGGCAACCCTGATGGAGACACCATGTGAAGGGTCACAGGAAGAGTTGTACAGAATGAAACCCAACCAAGTCAAAGCCCAGCTAAGCCCAGCCTTCCAGCCATCCCTGCTGAGGTACTATGCAGGTGAAGGGAGACTTTTAACCACTGTCTCCCCAGCCACCATCTGACTAGGACCAAATGGAAGACCCCAAGTGATACCAGCAGAAGAACCATCCAGCAGAGACCTAGTCAACCCAGAAGAGTGAGAAACAATGAAACAGTTTGGTTTTAAGCCACCAAGATCATTAGAACAGGTGTTTTGCTCCCCTCTCTCCCACTTTGGTTTTCTGTATACCTGTACTGTGTTGTTTATTCTGTCTTAATTCTGTGCACATGGCCATTTGTTATGTTTACCATGTTACATTCTGGGTTACGGAATTGGCTTTAAGAAACATGTTCTTCTCTCATTTTTTTCTCTCTTCTAATTTCCAACAGCCCCTTTGGGAGCTAAATGTAGCAGGAAAATATTGGAGACCAAATATAGAGTAAATTCCAAGAAAGAAGGAACATTGTACTCTTGAACATTTCCGTTTTCCTCTTGGAAGTACTGTATTTAGCAACAATCAGCATTAATTTTCAGGGTGAATTGGTTTTTGAAGAAGGATTTGGGTGCCCATAAATCTGAAGGTACCCATTTTCTACAGGGTTAGTTAGTGTGGCAGAGGAACTTACCACCGTCTTCACATAGTATTCTGTCTCAAATGCCCTCCCGCTTCCCAGATATTCTGCCATTCTGAGCACAAGGTGAAATAACATAGAACTACCAAACATACCTGATCTTGCTTCCTGCTCGATTCACTCCAGCGAGGAGAGTGTGCCCGCCTCCTGCCCATCCCGCACCGTCAGCCTTTACTTCTCTACCTTCTCCATCCTGCATCCATCTCCAGCACAGGCTGAAACCTGCCTGCATTTCAGCCCTGCTCTTTCCATTGAGTTACTGACTCTACAATCTTTGGTGATTTTCTTCATTCTCTATATCTCAATTTCTTTATTGGCAAAGTATAAAACATGAGACACATCTACAGTATGAGGTATCATCATGAAAAGATTTCATTTAACATGGGGAGGTTTAGATTTTACCTCTTTCCTGCCTCTATCTGGGCAAATAAGGGCAGGTGCCATGGCTGTTCCAGTCTTTCTTTCCAAGGAGACTGCGGGAAGCCCCTAGCTCAGATTCAGCCACGAAGGGCAAATTCACCAGTGCAAGGCAAACCTAGAGCCAAGCGCCTGGCCCCTGAGAACCCCTGCCCAGATGCTAAGTTCTGGCACAGCATACGGTGGCTGCTGTTTTTACAATGTCAGTCACATTTTGAAAATGTTGTCATTTCACCTCTTTCCTGCCTCTATCTGGACAAATAAGGAATGTGGAATGTGGAAGGTGCCGACTTCCTATTAGCAAAATATTTCATTTCAACTGTAAGACAAGAAGATGACACAGGTACCATTTTGCTCCAAAGACTTTAACCTCCCCAGCTGGATTTTCATACTTGTTTTAAGTAGTGGCTCCTTTAATTTTTCCTTTTTTGTTTGTTTGTTTGTTTAATACAAAGATGCTCAAAATCTCTTGATTAGGATATTGAATTGGGAAACCCAGTCTGTCACTTAGCAACCATGTCTTTGGACAAGTTAATTTCCTTAAGCATTGGTTTCCCCCTTGACAAGATGGAGTTGACCACAATTAAATCAAAATATGAAAGGACCTCATGAGCCAAGTGTGGTGGCACAAGCCTTATAATCTCGGCACTCTAAGAGGCTGAAACAGGAAGATTGCAGGTTTGAGCCCAAACCTAGCCATTTAGCTACTTCATCAAAATCTGACTCAAAATTAAAATAAAAAGAGGTTTGGAAAGGTGCAAAGGCCCTGGGTTCAGTGTCCAATGCTAGAAAGAAAGAGAAAACAAGAGATAGAGACAGAGACAGTGAGAGATGGAGAAAGAGGGAGGGAGAAGGAAGAGGGGAAAAGGAGAAGAAGGGGAAGAAAAGGAACAGAGGAGGGAAGAAAGTAAGGAAGAAAAGACCTTGTTATTTGCAGCATAGTTGAGCTACAACTACAGTACCATTAAATATCACTCCTGTGCTGCAGGAGCTGGCACAGCTAAGGTGGGCTCAGATCTCTGCTGGGTAGGCTGGCTGTGGCTGTGTAGGGAACTTGGACAGGAGGGATTCTAAGGAAACCTCTGGTGCAGTGCTGAGATCCACTAGTGGTGTCTGCCAGAGCATGGAGGGCCTCACTCCTGCCTGTGTGTGATTTTCCATCTCAGCGATGAGGCTCCTCCCTTTGGGGGTTTGGTGACTGCAAAGGTCTCACACCTGCGGGGAGGGGAAAAGTGTTCTGAGCAGTGAGTAGACTCCTTGCAGCAGAGCAATGTGCCAAGTGGGAAGGAGAAGAAGGAAAGTAGAAGTTGCCAGCAGAAGGCCTGGACTCTCCCTCTGTTTCTGCTTAGCCAGCCCACTTCCCCAGTCACTGTTAAACTGTGTCCCAACAGGTACACCAAATAGCATCACGTCAACCCAAACTGCTCCGGCAAAGGTGACATTGAAGGGTAGACACTGAGCCAGCTGAGAATCCCAAGATGCATCAGCTCAGAACCCTCCTCTTTGGAGACCCTGGCAGCTAACCAGGTATGACACAAAACAGCCCTGTTTGTTTCCCTACCCAGAGGTGACGGAGCATGCGTGCAGCTCCATGGGAGAAGCTCAAAGCTGTCGCAAACACTGTGCTAAATGCACCACTCAGCAGTGACTATTTTTTTGCCTTGGTTTCCTTGTTTTGCATTTCTTTTGCAAGGCCTTCGACAAGGTGCAAAGCAAGATATTTGTTTGTAAAACAACCAAACTCAAGTAACTGAGATGTCTGCTTTCATTATTTCAACCCTGAGATTGACAGTAAAGACATAATATTTCAATAAAATAAAAGTATTGTCAGCTCCCTAAAAAAGTCTGATGACATTCCAAGATGCAGTGCTATGATAAACTAGTTAAAAAAAAATTGAAGAAAACCAGAAACACGTAAAGACTGCAATTTAATCTTTTTATTTGAAATATAAATATTGTTACTATCAAGCCTGACAGTATAGAAAATGTGTGCCCTGCAGCCTTCTGACAAAACAAAATTTATATTTAAAACTTCCTGAAATAATACCTTTTATCCATAGGGTTTTGTCACATTGTAATGGCTCTGAACCTGCTGTATGGCCCTGCACCTTTAATTATTTTATGCCTAGAAGACACATTTTAAATAGAAGAGGCGGGTTACAAGAGTTTTGACAGCTGAAGCTGATTAAAATACTGACAACACGCACTCTATAGAATTCCCTGAGGTTTTTGTCAAAGACTCACAGGAAAGTTAAAGATGAGGCCTCAAAATAAAAAAAAAATAAATAAATAAAATAAATTTTTTTCCCCAAAGTATTTTTACCCACCAGCATGAAACATTCAGACCAAGCATGAGTTTTTCACCGCTGGGCCCTTGCAGGGAAACATTCAACAAAAATTCCCTTTTTCCAATGTTGCAAGGCCACAGGCAGCAAAACTGGTCCTCAGGTTGAGTTTGTTGTTTCATCTCACGGCAGAGGGGAAGACAGGCTGGACAGTTTGCTTATTTATTTATCAGTCTTTTACAAGGATGTTACCAACTGCACTGGCTCTCGGGATCTTGGAGGATCTGGTCTCAGCACTGTCTCTCATTAGGGAGTGTGACTTTTACAGTCCTCAGTGAAAATCTAGTTTGCACCAAGACGTCACCCTGTCACCCTCTTTGCTCCATTTCAGGAGCAGGGGCCGGGGGCAGCAGCAGGAGCAGCTAGAAGCTGCTGCCTTAAAGGACCCACAGATCGGAAGAGGAGCTATGAAAAACAGAAGGTCTCTGGATAGCTGAGGTCTGAGTTTTAGGGCTGGATCTTCACAACTGGGCTGCACTTCACTGGGCTGCTCACGCACTGCAGTGATGTAAAGGAGCTGCTGTTGGGTCCCTGTCCTTGAGAAGGAAACTCAATCACAGCCAAAGGAGACCACAGTAGGTGCTTTCAAGGCTGTACCCAGAGAAAGGCTCCGGTGACTGGGAGGCAGGTCTTGATTCTGAATGATCCTGGAGGTTCAGCAAAGGTGAGCTGGGGCAGGAATACCACTGTTTTGGCTTGTCCCCAACAGTCTGTGACCTGCTGACCTCACTGCAGCAAAGAGAGTTAACTTCTAGCAGAACACGGCAGATTCCTAACCAAGACTCTGAAGTCTCTTGCTTCTTGAGAGGCGTGCTAGCAATTTTAAGTCTGTGACCTGAGACCACAGCCCTCCCTGAACCTTGCCCAAGCACCTGGTAAGTAGGACAAGCTCTACAAGACAAGGAGGCAGTGCTGCAGAGTGGTTAGGGCCAGGGTTTGGCAACCAGAATGCTTAGCTTCAACTGTTGGCTTCAACATGCAGAGTCTATGATCCTGCCTAAGGTAGTTGGCCTCTCTGTGCCTCAGTTTGCTGCACTGTAAAATAGATAAGGGCAAGCAAAGATCTTTGAAAGACTAAATGAAACAATACATTAGCATGTACAAAATCCAGTACTGGGACATAGAAAAGGCACCAGAAATATTAATCAGTAGCAGAGTTGACATGGCTCACACTTCAGCCACCCTCCAGGTGGCTCAGCCTCTCCTCCAGGCTTCTGCTGACACTGTCTCCAGCACTTGGAAAGACACTCACCAGACAGCGACCTGATTCCTCCCTCTTTTTCAAAGGTCAGTTCAAACACTGTTGCCTCCCAGAGACCCTCATGACTCAGTCTTACGGGAAACACACCAGATAGCCTTGTATATATCAAGGGCTAATGGATAATATTTACACTTCATCTTGTTATTTGTAACTGTATTTATTAGTTTTCCTAACATGGGGACAAAATGCCTTATACCCCACCCACATTTTTAAAGAAAATAGGTTTCTTTTTAGATCATGGTTTCTGAAGTTTTAGTACGTGGTCTGCTTATTCTGAGGCAGGAACATCACGGCAGACAGGTGCTGTGGAGCACAGCTCCTCGGGTCATGGTGGCCAGAAAGCAAAAGCACAGAGGAAAAGCACCAAGAAGGGACCAAGGTCCAGGCATAATCCCCAGGGCACATTTCCATGACCCACCTAGACACACTCAGAAGTGTCCTTTACTAATCAGCCTAATCAAGTTGACAATAAAGATCAATCATTGCAAGAACTCTTACAGTGATATGACATGATCATATCCAGCTATTTGTCTTCTTCTGTTTATTGTTTCTTTCCCTGGTTTCTCTTCTCGTAAGACTGTTTCATAAGGTAAAGACATTTGTCATTCTCATTCACCAGGATTTCCCATATGGCTAGGCTGTATATGGCAATCACCAGTCAGATTTCAACCAGAGAAGGAGGGTCACTAGGGTGGACACATATAGGCAGAGATGGATGTGGAGATAAGAGGAAGAAGGAGAAGGGGGAGGGAGAGACAGCAGGGGGCAGGGAATTTAAATGCACACACAGTAAAAAGTGAGAAATGGCCTTGCACAGCTGTGAGAACTGGTTAAGCCATCTTTACAATGCTGTTGTCTCCAAGCTGAATGCTAAAGCCTCAAGTCCACAGGATGGGTGGACTGGAAAGGAAGATGGACAGAAGAGCGGGAGACTACAGGCAGAATCTCCAAGGACAAGCCTGTCACCACGAGGATGGACTAAAACCCATTGTCATACAGTGACAAAATCTACTGCAGAATCCAGGCTCTGTGTCTGAAAGCTGAACAAATTCCTGGCTCAGGAACTAAAGA
This sequence comes from Dolichotis patagonum, assembly GCA_004027295.1. NCBI lineage: Eukaryota > Metazoa > Chordata > Mammalia > Rodentia > Caviidae > Dolichotis > Dolichotis patagonum. The sequence goes on from PVJX010000320.1 coordinate 216,560, forward strand.
GGCTGAAGGGAAATTGGAGGAGATGAAGCAACGGCAGCCCAGATGCCGCTTCACGCCAGCACAGTGAGTTGCAGGCAGATGGGGGGGGGGGGTGCGCGTGAGCTGCGGTGGCTGATCTTGCCTGTCACCCTCCACTTAGCCTGAGGGTCTCCCCTGTGGCCCACCCTATCCATAAACATGCAAGGAGGGGGAATCTGGTATACACAGCTCAGCCTCGCCCTTGCTAACACTTACAAAGCCATGACAGGCATGCTGAGGTGCTCAGTGCATCTGGCTGAATGGAGAGAAGGAGGGGGCAGGAGCCAAAGGCGAGGCCTCCAACACTATTCCTAGAGGAATGCTGTTCTGAGCTCACCATCTGATTGCCCCGCAAACATCCTGATTTGCATTGGTCTTACCATACTTTCTGCCTCTTTCCTCCCACTCCAGGGGAGCATGTGGATCTCAGATTTTTCACGCTAAAACAAAAGACAAACTGGAGTGTCAGTACACACCAGGATTCACCCTCTGACACGGTGAGGGTACGTTTGCCTTTACACAGGGCTAAAATCCAGGAGGCGAGTGGTGGGCTTCAAGCCTGAGCCAGCCAGCTGGGGAGCCTCACAGGACCTCCCAGCACTGTGGGTTCCTGGCACTGTCCCTTTGCACACGCTCTTCCCATACTCACTTCCCAGTGCCAAGCACGCAGGCACTCAGCCACTACGTGCTAGTGAGAGTCACAAAATAAAAGGCCTGCAGCCAACATCCAGCCTCTTCCTGCAGCGTAGATCCTGCATAGGTTGTTTTAAATGTTGCAGTGGTCAAGGCTGGGATCTAGACCCAGAGGACTTGACCAGCGGACTCCACTGATTCCCAGCACTCCCCACTTACAATCATTGTTAGAGGATATCATGTGTTTTTAAGCTTCTCTGATTGCTACTAGGGAAACATGCTGGCATCTCCAGTGTCCAGTGATCTGGAGGCATGGTTAGACCACTGTGGGGAAATGCTTTGAAGCGTTAAAAAGCCACCTTGGATATTTACATACATAACACGCAAGTAGCTAACACCTCATCATTCTTCAGGATCCAGTTCCAAGGCGATGTACTTGCCTACCCTAATCAATCTCCTTTTTCCCAGGGAGCGTTAGAAGCTCCCACTGTGTTTTATAAAGCTCTCTTCCATGTATTATTATACAATAATAAAGATGAAGAGGATGAAAGTAGGAGAATACAGGCCACGAGCATTTGCAAGATACTAAACTGCAAGCTGAGTGCTTTCTGTCTAGATATTTATTTAATCCTTTTGAGGAGGAATGCATGAACCAGACCCCAATCTCCCCATTGTACAGATACGGAAAGGGAGGCTCAGACCAATCAGATAAGTCAAACTTCACACAGCTGGTACAAGGGACAAAGCCACGTGTCTCTAACATGGGGGAGTTTTATCTTTTCAGTGCTTAACAAAATGTCTGGTTCACAGCAGATGTTCAGAGAGACTTCAGTAAATAAAGAAATATTGAACGAGCTGCTGAGATGTTAATGTTAATCTTTCCCCATCAGCATGTTTACTCTTCATTCTCTTTATGAACAAATCATCCAGAAATACCCAGTTTGAAATGAATTAATTTTGCCCTCCATCTAAGACAAGCTGTCTAAGTGTGTGGGGCCTAGAGCAAAATAAAAAATGCAGGCCCCCTTGTCAAAACTTCGAATTCCAAGATGACAATGCAGAACATTAAGCCTCGGTCACACATGTCCCTCTGAAGGCAGCCCTGCATCCACCAGAGACTTGAGATATTTAAGCAAAAGCCTTTCACATGGGTTGATGGGAGCCCCTGCTGAGTCATACTGTCTCATTCCCATACTCTGTGGTCTCTGACCAAAAATAACCTCCTAGTTCAGGACCCAAGAGAAACCTACCAACTGCCCTTTAGACTGCGACCAAACACACATGTTTGACCTTGCAGAGAAGTCCCTAGATACCTCCAAAAATGGGTGGGGACACATGCTAAAGAATAGTGAAAGCCATCGTAATGGTATCACTGCCATCTAATTACAGCTTCAAAGAGAACTTCAGGGGTTTGGTTATTGTGTGGAAAAGGGAGTGATCTTTATAAAGTCCAGCCTCTCACAGCGAAACTGCCCGAACTTGGAACAAGCCATCTTGTCTTCCACACAATCACGTTGGTCCACCTCCCCTGGGTGGGTTTCATTTCTCTGGGTGGGACCTAATAAGAAAAACTTGACTTCTGCAGTCTGAGTCAAGTGGGACAGGAACTTAGACATCATCCAAAACTCACTTGAACAGTGATCTCTTCCCAAGGGAACCAAAGGGCAAGAGGGGAGAAAAGGGCCACAAGGCTTCCAAATGCACTGAATCCAATACTGCATTTCCCCAGCTCCTTCCTCGACCCCATGTGCCTCATCAAGCCAAGTGTGGTCCCTGTGGAAAGAGGTCCTGTGGAGTGGGAGAGGAGATAGTTCGGGTTTTCTACAGGCTGCTCCTCACACTGCCTGATGTCCTCTCAACTTCACCATCACTTCCTGAGAAAGGATGTCCTGTCACTGGCAAACCTAGATCCTGCTAACATATTGAAGTCACCTACGCAGCCCAGAAAAATAATACAATAAAACTCACTGTGTTTCAAATCATCCTAACTGAAGTGATCCTGGGGATTTTTAATCCAAGCAGCATCACTTTACCTGGTGTAGTGTAAGAAAGTCACTGATTCCATATTCCCAGTAGCTGTAATAGGATCTGTCTTACACGAGACTCCAGGAAGTCATCTCCACTTCACACCATCCAATACATTGTGCAGTGTTTGTTCCTTTTACCTTTAGTCAGCTGTACAAAGTAGGCTTCATTATTTTTAATTAATAAATGTGAAATTGGTACTCAAAACTCAAGAGGTTTGCACAGGATCATACTGGGAAACAAATCAGAAAGAGACTGCGCATTGGTCGATCACAAAATAAGGGCACCAACCTTACACAAAATGACATGTCAAACAAGCCCAGCCCCGCAACCCACACTCAGCAGATGTGAACACCCTGTCAACTGCTTCCTGCGTGGGAGGCCCAGTCTCGTCTTCCTCACTGTTCACGGCTTATCTGGAGCCTCCTGTTTATAAAGTCCCAGTGGATGCCCAGGAAATTCAGATGCTGTCCTGTATTTGTTTTCTCTTATCTCTTTTCATCTGAAACATGATGACTGTTTTGCTTTTGGTTCCAATTATAAAGGGAAATAAGAAAAGCAGGGGAGTGAGTTTGGGTGTGGGGAGGTAGGAGAGAGACCCTTTTCCTCATAATTGGCTTTTGAGGTCCTTGATTATTGTGGCTCAAAACAACTAGATGAGGGAAGCTGTCAGGAAATACAGCATCTGAAGAGTCAGCTAGTTCACGGAGGTGTTCGGGGGCTGGCTAAGAACTCTAGCTCACTGGGTGATGACCAGGGGAAGGTTCTATTTAGGGAGACAACCGCATTCCAGTCTGCTCAGTGTTGTATTGGTTTTGATACTGAATTCTCAGGCCCCAAGAAATCCTTTAATCCTAGGCAAACCAGGATGCTTAGTTGCCTCCGTTAGTCATCTTAGTCAGACTAACTGTAGTGGTTTCTCGGCCTGGTTAGCTAGGCAAACTGTGATGGGTAGTCCTGGTTATGTTAGAGTGAGGAGGTCAGAGGAGGATGAGCCGAAACATGCCCTTGGCTGACACACATCTCAGACCCACTGTGTGCCCAGGGATTTATGAACCAGAGTTTCTCTTATTTTTTTTCCAAGTTCAACCCAAAAGTGGTAATAGATCTTTGAACATTTGCAAGAAAATGTGACTTGTCACTTAAGAAGTGCCGGGACCAAGTCTAGGTTCAAAGGGGACACCATCTCCGGCTATGTCTGTTGAAAAACCAGGCTTCTGCTTGGCAAGGGAGTTTGATTGGAGCTTTTAAAGAGTAAGTGTTTGAATCAAACACTCATAAACTACAGGAAGGGGGAGCTGGCAGCAGGAGAGAAGCCGCTGACCCATTCAAGCTGGAGCAATCCTCCATGGGGGAGACCTGGGAGATGAAACAAAAAAGATAGAAAATGCTTTCTAGAGAAGATGAAGGAGTAAGTTTTTTAGGATCCCATGCAACAATTCCACTGCTATTAGGTATAAAGGCAGCCATTCACAGTTTGTAAAACAAAAAAAAAAAAAAAGCACACTGAGTTCCAATGAAACTGTTTACAAACAGTTTGTAAACAGAATCTGTTTACAAAAACAGATTGTGGCAGCCGTATTTGACCCACAGGTTTAGTTTGCCAATCTCTAATTTAGTAGGGGAAAAAATGTTGGCCTTGAAATCACTTATTAAAGAATGTGTTATAGAAATATTAGGGGATCATGGAGGACAGGAGAGAGATAAGTGTTCATTTCAACATTTGAGGAAATGTCAAGAAGGGAGGGATACTTTCTAGCTACATAGCCTTTTTGCTTCAAAGCTAGTAAAAGCAATAGCCAATATGAAACCCAATGGCTCCCTGTGCCAAGATCTCCATTTGCATCATCTGACTACAGTAGACTTGAGCAAGATGCAATGTTTCCCCTTCCTTGTATTCCGAGAGGCTTGGAGTGGAAAAATCAAATCTCTGCTTTTTTTTTTTAATCTAGTATCAGAGTTGGTCCCAGAAGCTCAACCACTTGGTCAAGGACTTAGAAAGAAAGGGTGACTTTTAATCATCACAAGCCATGTGTGTGGCTGCACCTTCAAGGGATGCAGGGGCTGAGAAGGGGGTGTAGTCATAGGGTCAGAATCAGCTAAAGCTAGTTGAGGAAAGACGGTAAGATGCACTAAATCCCCGAACATATACCCGGCCCCCCCCAGAGCTACTGCTGGTGGACTCTCTTGCAGTCTTCAGACTCAGCAATACTTGTTGCCATGGACATTGGACTCCGTGACTTTCCATGCACACATGTCCACATTCCTGCAGGATGTATCCCCCTTCAGTGTATCTTATACCAGAAAGCCTGCGTGCTTATGCTGGACACTTGTCCATTTATCAATACAACAGATACACTGTGTTCCATGTGGCTACACAGCCCTTGCTCACAACTCCTGAAGGCACAAGGAATTCATTATGGACCCAAAACTAAATGATGCAGAAGAAGAGGGATGTTCAGAGGAGACATAGTGTTAGAGATCAATAAGAAGGGATGTAGGACTCAAGGAAATTTTCCCTCCAACCTGGGTCAGGAAATTCAGCTCATTATTAGTTTATTGTACTTTCATTAACACTTAATATCATTCTGAATCACTCCCATCAAGCTATTCTTCTATGTTTCCCTTCTATAATGCCCTAAATAGAAACAAATTGCAACATTAGCTAACAGCATTACATCATGTGAATTTTAAACACCACAACTTGGGGGAAATAAAGCTTTATTAGGAATCAGTTACAAATCTGCATTAAACAAAGCTGCAGATATTTTTGGAAGGCGTTGGCTATTTGAGAGACTGAAAGAAAATCAGTGTCTTTGAATTCTTCTAATGCTGTTGTGACTTTCACTGATTCCACAGCCAATATTTCAGGGTTCTTTCTATGACACAAAACAAGAGTATTGTGCAACTTGGCTCGTGAAGTTGGGAGATGGGGAGAAGTAGACAGGGGTTTGATTATATTGAACTTAAAGCCAACCACAAAATGCAAAATTAAAGAGGTGCTCAGTCTGAGGAGATTGGAACTGCATTTGGAGAAATCAACTGTATATACTTTTTTTTTCATGCCCAATCTTTGAAACTCTGAAAAGTCCACGCCACTGAATACTGTAATTACTATCTTACTAACAAGGGGATAGTTTATTAAAGTAGGAATAAAATTCAGTCAATTAAACCTTGGTTTACAATTTATGACCCTGGGTAAGTGTCTTGGTTTTTTTTTTTGAGCAGGGCTACCACGTATAGTTGTGTAAGCTGCTCACTGCAAAAAAGTTCTGCACATTACAGACCAAGGAAAGGTTGAAACCCTGCACCTGTCATCTCTTTACCGAGTCGTGGAACTGTCTCCAGGGGTCTCAGTAGAGCAAAGTCACTTTTGGGCTTGTGGTGGCCTTGACTCTAAATCTTAGTTTTCTCACCTAGAAAACAGATACAAGATCATGAATTTTACAGAATTTCTCTGGGATCTTTTTTTAAATCACACAAGAAGAAGGCATGCCACACTGTCTGACACTTTACACGTATTTGTTCAAAAGCTTTCTGCCTTTGCCAGTGTTATCTGAGAGCAGAGTGAATCTGCAGAGTGTCAGTTTGATCCACTACCTCAGAGACTCCTCCTGCCTTTGAGCAGCAGTGAAGGCTGTTTGAAGAAGTTTAGGCAGACACTGAAGGCCAGGGGCCCTGGCTGGTGCCCAGGCAGTGGGCTGGTATTGCTAACTTATCCCACCTGTTCAAAGGAAAATGAGGCTCAAATTTCCCTTACCCTTTACCTGTGGTAGTTAAATGCCTAGTTGCTGTCATTCACTTTTAAGATCTTTTATTCATTTAACAAAACCTGCCATCAACTATTCACTATTTGAAATCCTTGTCCTTGTGTTAGGAAATGCATGAAGGGACACGCGGGAAAGGCATCACATTTTGTAGGAGTTCATGTGTAAAGGAACCTGATTTCTTCATAGACCCATCCATAAAGGTGGCCTTTTGTGGTTGTTTTCTTATTAAAAGCAAGATAATGAGTATCATAGAAATTGAGGGGACTTAATTCCATGGCACATTATCATCATATCTAGATGTGATGATAGTTGTTAGCTGACAGCACTCATCAAAGAAGATTCCTGGAAATCAAGACACACATCATACTAAATGATCATGAAGGCATTTTGGGGTCATAAGAAAATATGATGTTTATAAGGAAGAAAAAATCCTGGTGCCCAGCCCCCTACACACACAGAAGTTCAAACTGCCTGCCCAAGGTCAATTTCTACTCCATGGATTGGATCCCAGATAATCAGATCCAGTTCTGATTCCTGAGCCATGACACCCACCGGTGATGAGATAACCATCTCAGCCCTACCATTCAAACTACTCAGCCATTGTTTGCTGCTTGACAGTCTGGACTAACTAATGTGATTAAAATATGGTTGAGTTGGTGGCATCGGAGATACCATCTGGGATTGACCTAAGAGGAAAAAGACAGAATGCAGATAGGCAAGACAGGAACAGAGACTGACAGTGCCTAGGCTTTGCTTTCTGTTAGCAAATGAGGTGCCCATGGAGCGATTAGCTGACTAACAGGGGAGTTGCCAAGGGTATCAAACAGAGATGCCATTATTGGTTCGGTCTGGGATGACGTCATGCCAAAATAGGAGAGACGATCTAAACCTCAAGAATGGAGCTCAAGATAGAAATCGGAAAGATGGGAACCAAGTGCATCTAGTGGGAGCACTGGGTGAAAGACAGCAGAGAGATGACAGAGGCAAAGAGACAGCAGGACAGGCCAGCAGGTGGGAAGGGAGTGACGGTTTCTGCCACGATCGTGCATCATCTGTGTATCTGTACCTGACACCTGGCCTGAGTCTGTGATTGATGCAGGAGACTTGAGATGAGAACGTTTTCAAAGAATGGAGAAAGGCTTGCAAAGGGAGCAGAGACCTAACGCTATCCGAGTGGAGTGTGTGTGAGCACAGAGGAAATCACAGAAGTAGTAAGTGCAGTGCTGGTGTCATCAGGATGGCATGGTCACTCGCCTCAGGTCATGCCTTTCAACATGCTCAGATGCTTGGGGTGCTTCCCCGTTTGTTTATTTTATAACTAAAAAGTTACGCTGCTGTAGGAACAAAGTCCCAAACTGTACAAGTTTCTCCTAGCTCAGAAGAACATGAATTTCAGAGAGGGGGACGAGAGGGCCTGGCAGAGTTGGTGACTGTGCTACAGAGACTTTAACCTGGGTAGTGGTGGTGATGATGGTGATGATAATGATGATGATGATGATGGTAATGAGAATAAATAGAGGAAACACTAGTATTTGAAAACAAACATTTAAGAAGAAATGAGTGCTGCACCTATTTCTAGACTTTCAAAAAATTCCACTACAGTAAAATTGGCAGGGGGAGTGTAGTTCTGTAAATCTTAACACATGCTTAGTTTCATGTAACTACTAACACAGGACAGAAACAGAACGGCTCCCACATCCCACACGCCAAAAAAAGAAACCCTCCTGCTATTCTTTCATAGCCACCCAACCCTACTTTCAACATTTGGAAATCACTGGCTGATTCTCAGTCGTTATTCTTTTAATGCCATATGGTATAAAGAGATTCGTTTCTTTTCCTCTGTTCAGTGTCTTTTAGATTCATCCAAGTTGTGTGTGTCAACAGTTTGTTCCTTTTTCTCTTGCTGCAGCCGTTCCACTGGACAGATACCCCATACTCTTTATTCACTCCTCTGTGGAAGGGCGTTTGGCTTGCTTTTCTCATTTCTAGTAACCATGAGTAGAGCTGTTATAACTATTCATGTGTTGGTTTTTGTGAACACTGGTTTTCATTTCTTTATGATGAACATGCAGAAATGAGAACACTGGATCGCGTGATAAGTGTGTCTTTGACTTCATGAGGAAGTATCAAATATTTTTCCAGGATGGTTGTATTATTTTAGATTCTTACCAACAACATACAGCCCAAGTTGCTCCACATTCTCACCATCAATTGTCACCATCAGTATTTATTTATGTTTTTATTTGCTACTCTAACAGAGCATACTGGTATCTCATCCTGGTTTTAATTTGCTTTTTCTAACATTTAATGATTGAATACCTCTTTATATGCTAAAGTGTCTTCTCTATATCCTCTTTGATAGACTATCTGTTCAAGGGGATTTTGCCTATATTTTTACTTTTATTTGCTTCCTTCCTGTTTCGAAAGTCCTTCATATATTCCAGGTATCAGTCTTTTGTATATTTGGTTAGTAACTGTTTTCTCCTACAGCTTATATTTTCATTCCTTGGGAGGTGTCTTGCATGGAGCACATAGTTTAAAATTGGACGATGTCTAATTTTCAAGACTGGTGATCCCCGCACTGTCTCAGAGCATGGGGGCCCTTGGCTGCTCCTCACTCCAAAGCTGAGGGGCTTCTCCTGGCACTGTCTCTATTCAGTGATGTTCACTTTTGTGTTCTGAGCTCCCTCGGATCCAGTCATGAGCTAAATGAAGAAAAAAGAAAGAGTGGGAGATTCACCACAGGTTCAAGGGAACTGGGAACTCTGCTCTTCCTCCTCCATCCACTTGTCACCATCGGCTTTCAGAGCTACCCACAGCTGAAGCAGTAGATTGAGCTTTACAGCTTATTCAGTCATTGCATGGGACAGAATAGAGTGCACGGTCATCATCTGACCTGGAATCCACAACTGCTGCTCCCATGTGTACACGTTCCGTCTCAGAAGTAAATTCTCCCTTGGAGAGAACTGGCATGTTGGAGTCAGATTTGAGGTGACATTTTCTCTGACATTAGCTGTCTAAACCTGGATGTGTGGTTTAACATCTATAAAACCTCCTCTGCCCTTGTTCTTAGGATGGGAGGCGAGTGCATGTCACCAAGAGTGTTTCTTCTCAAATAGGTGACATACGAATGTCCTGAAACAGAGAAGGTACTTAATTGCTATTCACTTATCACTTCCCCTCCCCTTCTGCCCCTCTGATGTCACCATCTGCTGCAGTGGTGATGGTGACATTTGGAATGTGAGGAGCCCTGTTTACAACTTCTTGTATCTGGGGGCTGGTGGGAAAGGAGGGGATGGTTTATGGTTGGATGAGCTTCAGGAAGCTTTAGCCATGAGGACCCATGTTTCTGTGCAAACAGGGTGCAGAGGACCTCTCAAGCTGAAGAAAGCCATCATGGGAGCAAAGCTGAGATGCTCCTATCCTGTTTAATATATTGTTAGCAAGATTCTTATCAATAGCTACGTGGCTATTGACATTCCATTACAAATGCTTCAGGTAAAACTGCCAGAAGACTCACCATACATACTTAAAAGCCCAGCCTCGTATTTCTGTCACTAGAAATAAAATGAGATATAGTAGAAACCAGTTATTTAGCTGACTATTACTATGAGGGAAGCAAAAATGGGGTTTTATAATTAATTCAAATTATTGTGTATTTATATACAATAATATACAATGGTATAATAGTATATAATATATGACATATAATAACATAAGCAAATGCTTTAGAAGAGTAAGCCTGAGTGTCACATTCTGAAATGGGCACCTCGGGTTAAGGTGAAGCATTACACACTGGTGAGACCGCCTTTGTTAATGATCCCAAAAGGAAGACCAGGACCCCTGCAGTTCTTACCATGGTAATTTGGGATTCTGCAAAGGCTTCTCAGCTTCCAGACAGCAGGAGGACTTTGCTTTCTGATGCAGGTTATAGTAAGGGCTGGACATCCCTTGAGGGACTGCTCTGCCTTCCTTTTATAACCCCTGGGATTTGTGTGCCCTTCTGTGCCTTGGCTTCTGAAACATCTAATGCAAACACCCTGCCTGTCTTTGTCTAGGGACCAGAGGGCATAGTGTGTTCTTATGTTGTTTGTGCACTGTGCTCAGGACTGGCATTGTTTGTCTTGGTAACATGCATGGTTCTTACCCTACCTAGCAAGGAAAACTGATGACATGAACCCTTCTCCTGAGGTCTACTTTCACCCTCCGTAATTGTCTCTCCTCACCACACCAGATGAGCTTTCTACATGGCCTAGCTGAGACTGTCCTGCATCTGCTTACAGATGTCTCCACCACTCCTCTGCTGTCTAAGATAGCAGGAAACACTAAGAGGTAGCAGCTTGGAGTTTAAATTCCACTCAGCCATAGCACACCGTGAGCAAGTGCCTCAGTTGCCCTTTCCTGTGTGCAGGAACTACTGCAGTTACCGCTCTCACATCCTCTTCCACACTCTCTCTTGGCTTAGCTCTCTTCAGGGTATTTGCTGTATCCAGTATGTCACCCCCATCTGCGTTGCTTTTCCTCTGCACCTTTTTAACAATACCTCTTCTGAACCTACTCAAGCCATTTCTCCCACTGTAAATGCCCTCACTCACCCCTACTTGATACCAATTCGAGCCACCCTGCAAGTGTTAACTCAAAAATTGTCCATCAATCTGAAATTGTCTCCCCACTCACCATCCTGTCATACTTTGTCCCTCTTATTCCTTCATGAGTGGATCAGTTTTATTTATCAGATAAATAACTATGCAGTGGCTTCTGTATGCCAAAGGCATAGAGTAAATCTTTGGGAGACCATAATAAAAAGAAAAAACAAAAGTCTTGATTTTGCTCATGCTAGCATACGGTCAAAGCAAAGAAAGATAAACATGTTTAGAAGTAGGAGACTGTGAGAGTCTCGGTGTCATGATGAAGGGGTGTAGTTCAAGGTGCTGATGTCGTATTTCTTAAACATGGTTGACTTCCTTAATTTTCCTTCTAATTGCGTGTCTACCTCCTCGTGGGGTAAGAAACAGGACGATGATGGCAGTGGTGATGATGATAAACTTAAGGCACCGTATTTTGCGCCAGGCCCTGTGTTAAATGCTTTATGTCAGGAATTATCTACTTTGGCTCTGCATTACAAACACATGGAGGGCCTTGGGCATCACAGTCTGCACCCCACCTTATTAAAACAGGATCTCCTGGGTACAGGTCAGACATCTGCATCTTCCATGTAACTGCTGTGTGCGGCCCACATTGGGAACCACTGCTCCGCATGGGTTACATCTGCATTTCCAGGTTTATCATGATAAAAACCATCACATGGAATATTGGTAACAACACCAGGTCCTGCACCCCAAAGCTACTGAAGCAGACTTTCACAAATAGGGAGACTAAGAAGCTGTATTTTTAACACCTAAGATTTTGATTTTATCATAAAAAAGCAGTTATTTAATGTAACCATTGTACTTGCATAATAATATTTTGCTTTATGTATTATGAAATACCCATGTTGCCCTGGAAGTGAGGAATCACAGAGCTAGGGTTTGAACCGTGAGGTCTCCAACAGATTCCACACCCTGCTCCACCACAGGCTGGGGCGGGTCAAGGCATGTTGAGCTGCAGGAGGACAGATGACTGAGTGAAGACCATGGGCAGCTTTCTGAGGGCTGCAGCCACATCTTATCCACCTCCTGAAACTCACCAGATAGAGTGCCAGAGAACTCCTAGGCATTTATGTGTGTTGAGACATTAAAGAAGTTACTGATGGAGTACATGTGACCCAGCAAGCCTTTCCTGAAGGGCAAATCCTTTACTAGTTCTACAGAAGGGTATGGGGCACAGCACTTCCATGAGCCTCTCAAGTGTCCATCATCTTGCTGTGTGACTTGAGGCCAATGTTTAGCTTGCCTCAGCCCCAAAGCTACAAAATTGGAGAAGCGCCATTCAGCCACTTCCTCGGGTAGCATTTTGGAAATCTCAAGTTGCACGCAGACACCAAACAATGATACAAATGTGCCGAAGGCAGGCTGTGCCGTGGACCCCTCCACACACATGTGCGCTGCTCCTCGCTAAATTGCTCATTAGGAGTATTGTTGGGAAGCCAGCGCCGCTCTCCCACCCCGTGATTTGCGCAAGTTTTGGAGAACATCTTGTAACTGATAGTCAAGTCTCATTCCCCGTCTCCCTGCACTGTCTGGGGCGGCTTCTGGGGAGGAGGTGCAGCTGGGGGAAATTTTGTACTCACTGGAGAGAGGAGGTCTGGGCATTGGACTGAAATTCCCAGCTGGACCGCGCTGGCAGACACTTTACCTTGTCTCAGTGCCCATTGGTAAAACCCAGATGCCAACGGCAATGGTCTTTTGGGTTTCTGTGAGACCTGCACACGAGGGTGTCTGTAAAGCACTTAGAGATGGGTACATGGTCAGAGAGAAATAAGTGGACGGTACTGTCGTGCATCCTTCTGCAGGAAGAAGCTGGATGCTCTGGCTGTTTCTCCAGGAAATCTATGTATTTTCAATATTGACGGAAGACGACCCCTTCCCAGTAGCAGGCCTCCACTGGGTGTGTTCAGACCCACAGGGCTCTCAGCTTCCATGTGGAAGGATGTGTTGGGTGACTGTCAGCAAATCCTCATCCTCCTCCTCATCATCATCATCTTCATCCTCCTCACCATCCTCCAAGAATGAGATTCAAGGAAAGGGAAACTATTTTCAACTTTTACACTTAACCCCTTTCAATGAGCTCCATTGCCCTTAGGATAAGATGTGAATTAGAGGTACCACATCATTCGGCCCTTGCAGGTCCTTCCTGTCCTTGGCTTGTCAAGGTCCAGGCACATAGGGCTTCAGGTTTTCTTGAATCCACTATACTCACTTCCGCCCAAGCCTTTGTTCTTCTCCTTGCTCCCAGTTTCACATGCTATCCTCCTTCTGGTCTCAGGAGCTTATGTGTCAACTCGAGATTGCATCCCTACTACAGCTGATGGGCATCTTGGTTGTTTCCAAGGTTTAGCTATTACAAATTGTGCTGCTATGAACATGGGTGCACACACATCACTGTGATATGAACTTTTCAGTTTTTCTGGGAAAATACCCAGGAGGGGAATAGCTGGATTGAATAACTTCCAATTATAGGTTTTTGAGGAATCTCCATACTGAGTTCCCCAGTGGCTGCACCAATCTGCACTCCCACCAACAGTGGAGCAGTGTTCCTTTTTCCCCACAGCCCCATCAACATTTGTTATCAGTTGATTTCTTGATGGTAGCTATTCTTTCTGGAGTGAGATGAAATCTCAATGTTGTTTTAATTTGCATTTCTCAAATGACCAGTGATGGTGAACATTTCTTCATGTATTTATTTGTCATTTGTATATTTTCATCTGAGAAATGCATATTCATCTCAGATGTCCATTTTTGGAGTGGGTCTTTGAATCTGGGGGGGCTTGATGGTTTCTAATTCTTTGTATGTTCTGGATACAAGTCCTTTATCTGAGGGACTGCTACTAAAATTCTTTCCCATTCTGTGGGTTTTCTTTTCACTTTGTTGGTGATTTCTGTTGAATTACAAAAACCTTTTAATGAGATCCCTCTTGTTGATTCTTTGAAGTACTTCCATGCAGTTTGCATTTTATTCATGAACTCTTTGCCTACCCCTGTGTTTCCAAGATGTCTACCTACATTGTGTGAAAAATATGTGGTATTTTTATACAATGGAATATTACTTGGCTATAAAAAGGATGATCTTGAGGCTTTTATAGGCAAATGGAGGCAACTTGAGAATATCCTCATAAGTGAATAAATCAGACTCACATTTGTCAATATTGTCTCTCCAATGTAAAAAATAAACAATAATAAAAAACTGAAAGAATAATAAGATCCAAAATGTATAATAGATATTGTAACAATGAAAGAGAAAGAAAGTGCTCAAAAGGAAAGAACAACTTGTAGGTATACACATGTAACTGAATTATGTGTAAGTGTGCAAGATAGATAACCATACTACTGTTTGTTAGTTCATCAAACAGAATAGTTTGTGCTGTCATTATTTGATTGTCTGTTCATTTCTTATGCTTTGATTTTGTAACTTGAACAACTACTTCTAAGATAACAATATGTAATATACCAACTAGAGATGATGTCTTAAAGTTATTCTTTTGAAATTCTGTATCATTTCTACCCTTTTTATGTTTTGCTGTTTTTAAATTAAAAAAGACTGCATCCTTAGCACACATGTACATTGCCTCAACTTGGTATCTTTTGAAAATAAAATCAGTTGCCCATAACTAAAGAAGATAATAACTCCAGTTCATCATTCATTAGCTTATTACACATTTGAGGGACACCAGCAACATTTCCATCTTTACAGGACTATGGAGAAAGGGCAATGCCTCACCCTCGGAAGCTCACAGGAACCAGGAGAGGGCAGAGAAAATCAAGGTCATTAAGCCACATCCAGGTGCAAACACTGCCTCCCATGGATTAGATGGATCTGCTCTGTAAAATAACCCAGAGTCTGTGACAATGTCCAAGGCTTGGCAATCCAGAAACCAGCTCCACCCCTCTTATTCTGAAACTCTGCCTCTACATTGTACTGAAGTGTTCTGTGTGCTGAATGGACAGGGCCCAGCACAGCAAAGGTGACTCATGCAGGACACCCATGAAGTCTTGAGGGTGGGGAGATAAAATATGCAGGATGCATAGCTTGCCTATAAATACCACCACCAATCCCATCTCTGTGCTATGGTTTACAGAAAGAGTTGGATTGTGTTTCTTCATTCTTGAACTCTGGGCCAGCTTGTGCCTTATTATGACCAATGGGTGCATGTGGCAGAGTGACACGTGGGCTCTGGAAAGCAACTGCCGAGAGTGATGGGAGTTTTCTGCCATTAATTTCTTGGGATACATGGGACTAGCCTCCTGAGGGAGAGATCACCTACAGACAGAGAAGTCAGCAACTCCCATCCTTCTCATCCCCCCGGGGGAGCGCCAGATGAAGGAGTCACATGACAACAGTGTGACCTGGGACAAAGCCAAGCAACACCCATAGGATCCTGCTGAAATTGCAGAACCCTAAGCCAGTGCCTGGTTGTTGATTTAAATCACTAAATTTTAGGATGGCTGAGTTCACAGCAACAGATACCTGGAACTTAGAGATATATTTCCAGGGTTGAGGCAACAGAGTCCCTGTACTTTGGGCTGAGTGTTGATAACTTAAGAATAATACACACATTTGCATCCTACATCTCTCTTAACACTATCTTGGAAGCAAATGCTGCCTTATAGGCAAGTGTAACCCATAGCATGCTGTATCTTTTCAGTTCCTCTGACTTCTTCATTTTACACACATGTAGCATGAAGAGCCTAAGTTAAGAAATACAGCCACGGTGAATCATTGACATTGAATGGCATTCATACCCAGCTGGGTATATCCATGGTCAAGACAGAAGTTCATTGATAGGAAAGAGGCTTTTGAAAAGAAATAGTGTCTTTTCTTTTTCTCGGACCCTGAAACTGTCAGCGCAAATCTTGACCGTATTCCAGGTGAGGGAAAGAGCCCCTCCCCCACTTAGGCAATCACTATTGTACTGGTTAGCCAAGCTTTCCTGCACATTAGCGTAAGGACCATAGAATGCTCATTTCAGAGAGGAATATAATACACATCAGTGTTTTCAACTGGAAGTAGAGGCTCAAATGTTCAGAAGGCTCTAAAACTTAGGCTTTACTAAGTCTTTCCATGAAAGCCAAATGGTTTAGAAATTATGCTAAATTATGCATATTGATTAAACTAACTCAGATTCATAAACCAGGACGTGGAAATCTTTAGCATGTGGATTTGTCCAGGTCCTATCAAGTTCAGTGTAATCTCTATTATCTAGAAGGAGCCAATTGGGCAAATTCAGATTTACATTTAATTCACACACAATATTACTCAGCGTCTGACATTTCTTTGTTTTAACAAAGGTATAACTGAGAGTTAGAATTTTGAGCCCAAGGAAAGGGAAATGCTATTATCATCCAGATGGCTAGGTGTAGGGAATAGAACACTAGCTTTAAAAGCTGAGTCCATGGGTCTCTGCTCTCCAGTTAAGCCGAAAAGAAACAAACTTGCGCAAATATTTCAAGTACGGCAGGCACTGCTGCTTGACTGGTCCAGCCCCATAAACATCACATCCTCTCTCTCGCAAGATCCCAGCTACTGGTGGCCAAGGAACAAGCTCTGAGCAGTGAGACAATGTGAAAAGTCTGCAGGATGGGCTCTGGGAAGCTTTGGTTTGGGAGGGATAAAAGGACACACTCTGTAGGTAAAGCTCTTCACCCTCTCCCTCTTCACTTCTTTCCATTCAGAACAGTGGTGTGGAAAGAGAAGAGGGAGCTGAGTGTTCCACAATCTACTCCAACAGACTTAGCACCAAACTTCTTTATTATGTAAGACAAATATATCTCTCTCTTCCCCATCACTTTCAGTTCCAGTGTCTGCCTCTTGGACCGAAAGGATTTTTTAAAAGTTATCCATGAGCTTCTTTGATTCCTTTATCTATAAAATGGCAATAATGATTTCTGCTTTGCAAATATTGTTGTGAGAAGTAAATAAGAAGATACCAAGTGTAACAGTTTAATCTTAGCTCTGAGCTTGAGAGAATTAGGAGTCTCCTGGAAAGGCAGCCAGAACGTGGAGATACTACACTCACTAGGGCATTATCCACTGATAATAGAGTTGGCCCAGGTGGAAGCAGTGGGTCCCTAAGTTAATGCCTTTGCAGAGTGGATTTCTCCTTGCTGCTCTTCCCAGCTGCCAGCTGCCATGAACTGAGTAGCTTTGCTCCACCATGATGTTTCCAGCTTGAATCCAGCCAACCATAGACTGAAACCTCTGGAACCATGAGCCAAAGTAAACCTCTCCTCCTCTGCATTGTGTATGTTGGGTATTTTGTTTACTGCAACAAGAAAACTGACCGATGCAGCAAGTAAGAAATAAACAGCCACATAAATGCAAATGGTAGCATTATACTCTTAGGTAAGGTATAAAGGGCAATTTTCATCTTTGTGTTCATTTCTGTAGACCATTGCTATGATTACCTTTCTAAATATGTGGCAATGATTTCATTTGAGGGAAAAATATGTGCAGAATGGGTTTTGATGAGAGTAAACTGGGAAATTTTCTTGCTTATATTTTAGAATCTTACACATTTATATTTTCCAATCATTTTGTTAATTTCTAGCCTCCCTGGTGGACTTTTATGTGTGCATATATACATATTGCCATATTACACATTTTTGTACGAACAAAAACAAATACAGATATGTATATGTGTGTATACACATGCTGGCATATATGTATGCCACACACACATACACATACATGCACACACATACATCCACTAGGAAGACACGGTGAAGCAGCTGTCACTGACTTAATCATTAACAACCCCAAAATACATTCTTGAAAAAGCGACTTCAGGAGTGTGGTTGAAGTTCATTGCCAAATTCAAGTTCTCTTTACTTCACTGAAGGCTGATAACGATCTGCATTTCTGAAACCTCATAATTTATCCCTCAAGCCATACAAATTTGCTGTTTGAGGCAGAGTTTAACGGTGCGGGGACTGAGTGATCAGTTGACCAAGGAGGATATTGGTTTGTTTTATTTTTAACAGCAAATGGGAAATCAGCTTACACCATAACCTTGGCTTCAGGGAGATTATTTCATTAGATTGTAGGGTAATGTTATTAGCAGGAAGAAAATTCCTTTTGGCTTCTGAACACTCTTAATCCAACTCTGGGACTATAATACATTCCTAAAGTATTTTTCATTGTTCTCAATATACTAAAAACATTGACTTCAACTTGTAAAGCCATAAAATATTTGCAGTTATTTTTCAAGCAACCATACCAAAAAGTCTGTATCATGCTGAGTTAATTCTTATTTTATTTTATTTTATTTGGTTTCATTTTATTTTTTTTCCCAAAAAGTGGAGTCTGAGATAAATTCAAGCTCCCAGTTATCAGAGACAACCAACAATGTACCCTCATATTCACTGAATGATGTGCATGGAAGATTCAAGAAGGTCTTCTGAGAAAGTAAACATCTTTCCAGGTCCCAGAAAGACATTCAGCAGAGCAATCTGAGAGCCGCTAGCCTCGCCAAGGACCAACCCAGGCCATTTCCAGGGGGAAACCAAAGACCAGTGTCATTTGGACAAGTTCCCTGTCCTTGAATTGAATTATTTCTCTAGCCAACCAGGAGGCCAATAATTGGTCAGATTTTCTATTCCCAGAGCTCAAGACATTTTGGTAATTCTCCAAGGAAAAATCAAAACAAATCTTTGCAAAAATGCAAATGGCCTCTGTGGAATTTCTTGAGAGCCAGGGTATTCAGGGTCACAATGTCAACATGCCCTTTGGACTCACTGCTATCATTTTCTTCTGGTTTCCTGTTCCTGGAAGCCTGCTCTCTAGATGGTTTTGATTAAGCCCAGTCTGGGGAGTCAGATTCTTAGTGCATTCTCCACCATATTTTATGATAAATCTCATTCAATTTCCCGTGTAGGGTGGCAAGCTTTATTGCTTAACAAACATTGCATCTACTCTGCCATAATTTATATCTGAATGAGTTTATTATAGGCGTTGCATTTCATTCATTGTGCAGCTAATTCCATAACATGCTTCCTGCCTTCTGTATGGCTGTTTGGCCATTATCAGCTTCCAAGACAATTGAATCTTTCCCTTGCAGTTTCACAAAATGGTTTATGAATATGTAATACAAACTGTGTTAACAAGGCAAATATACTTCATTTCTTTTATGGCTATTTCCAGCCTGTAGCTGGGAAGAGCAGGCATAACAGTGTGTCTCACTTAGAGTATGCCGTGCCCTTAATATAGCAGTGCACTCCCGTTCTCAGCTCTCTTCCAAGGGCTGTATCGTCTCTGAGCGAGGCATGTGCCATTGTGCGGTTCTCTGTGCAATGAGCCCCAGTCGACCTCCCACGGATTCAATTATCTTCTCTACACGGATGGCACACTCTTCCCTCTGCTCCCCCAAGCTCCCTCTCCTAGTGTGGTCCTACTTGGCACTCTGACTACAAAATAGTTCCATTTGGGTGCCCCGCTGTCATGGTGGGAACAGAATTGCTCATTTTCTGCATATGACTCTCTCTGTCCCTTTCCCTGTGACCTTCGTGTCATGACATAGCTCTGGAGCAAAGGCCTGTCCAGCTGGATTGAAGATGTTCTGATCTGGCGCTGCTTTGAAGGAAGATTGTACAACTGGTCAGTGGGCATTTCTTATTCTAGCGTGACCCCTGCCTGGGTCCACTGCCTCCTCCTACCAAGCCATTCCACACTGGAGCTTTCCAACGTGCATGAGACATAACAGCTACTGAACACTTACATGCCAGAGATTTTATATCTGGAAATCCGTTTTGCTGAAGGGATTATTCCCACTCACAGGTATGGAGTGGTGGCTCTGATAAATTCACCAGCCTATCGTGCACAAGGCTTTCAAAAAAGGGTCAAAAGATGACTGAAACTTCCTGGAATCTGGGCACCAAAATCCACAGTGGCCACCTACAATGACTTCTAGTCTACTTACTTATATCCGTGACCACCACCACCTTTCATGAAACAGCCATCAGTTTCTGGGATGCTCCTTCCGAATGTTCTCCTTCACCCACTCTTCTCCATTTGAAGCCCACACTCCACCTGCCGCCCTGTGCTGCACTAGCAGCCACAGTGCTGGAACTGCCCCACACTGCGGTTGCCCTGTGTGACAGCTACTGGCCATAGCAGGCTACGGAGCACTGTGGCTGGCATGATTGAAGAGCTGAATTCTTGATATTAGGACTTTTTAGTCATTTCCATGTACATAGCTGCACACAGTAGGGGCCGCTGTGCTTTCCAAAACTGGAGCTGATGAAGTCTCAGTGCAGAATAACATGGCTCAAATAGTCCCTCTTCTATTCAGTTAAGAAGGCAGATTCCCCCATCTAATGTATGAGGTTCTGTGTGCCCAAGCTCCTGTACGTGATTTCCAGGCTCAGTTTGTGCCACTGATTCATTCCCTCATTTCTGAATGGGGCTGGATTCCTTCCTTCCTCGCTTGCTTAGCCCTCACCCAGGGCACGTCCTCAGTACAGAACTTTCCCCTCACTGCACCTTCACTAAAATGCCAGTGTCCTCATCCTCCTCTTCCAGGAAAACCAGGGAACCTTCCCCAGCCACAGAAGCTCTGCAGGATCCCTACTGGAGTTTCTCACCCCTGCAGCCATACTCTACGGTCACAGTGAGCCTTCTCACCTCCCGATGAAGGTCTTTATCTCACTATTATTTCTGTTTGTTGTTTACAAGTTATCAAATACTTAATGGATCAAAAGAGCACAAATACATTCTCTTACAGTTCTGGGAGTCATAAGTATCTGAATCCTTAGGGTTGGTTCCTTCTGGAGACTTGGGGTACAATGGTTCCTCCCCTTTTCCAGCTTTTGGAGGCCATGTGCATTCCTCAGCTTTTGGCTGTTTTCCGGTCTTCAAAGGCTCCCCATGTTTCTGCCTTCCTCCTTCAGTTTCAGGGTCCTTGTGGTTACCCTGTGGCCACCAGGAGCATTCAGGGTAACCTCCCCATCTCAAGAGCCTCCATAACTGCAGTCTCATTTTCTAAGCAAGGGAATATCTTTCCCAGTTCTGTGGATTGGGTGAGGACAACTTTGGAGTTCATTATTCTGTCAACCACACTTCCCAACAGGACTGAGAACTCTCCTTGAGCAAGGGTTTTCCATCATTGCCAGGGTCAATGTCCCATACACTGTTTGAATGTGTACAGAAGGTGTAGGGATCTATGATCAATGAATGAACCACTTTGTGGGAGAATCCATGCATGGCTTAATCCATGGAATCTATGCCTTTTTGGAAATTCTCCTGCCGCTCCTGTGGCTGGTGCTTCCTTGGTAGGCATTGCCCACGTGTCTGTCTTGAAGCTACTTCTGTTTGCTCCATTCCACAGACTTCATCGGCATCCTTTCCTGGCCCAGTACCCCGGGACTTCCTGTGCTGAGCTCACTGCCTTGTTGAGTGATAAAAGAAATGCCACTGCATTGGGGACCACGAATTCACAATCGCTAATTCTGCATCCTTCCCTAAGTGATAAACGGAGGTTTCGGATTATGGCACCACCCTTTTGAGACTTCCCATTAACTCTTAGGATGAGCCATCCTCTCCCACCCACTAAGGCTAAACTAAAACTACTAAGACAAAAAAGAACACTCCAGCTCAAGGTCCTTCTTAGCATAAGATCATCTCTGTCCTCTTGAGACATCCCAGGATTTTCCACTGCCTGCTGAGTTATCGGCCTCCGATCTTCCACTAACCCCTCCTATCACTGTACAGACCCATTACAGGGCATACACCAAACAGTGGCTGGTTTGGAGTGCATAGGTCTTTGTCCATTCTGAGGCACTGACCCGCCAGCCCGCCATTATGCATTACTAAATTTGTCTGCTTCTTATTTCATCCTTTCGCCATACCCCTCATACAGGCTCCTGGGAATCCTGGCCAGGTCTGCTGATACCACTAGGACCGGAACTTTGGCCAATCAGAACAATCACCAAGGCAGCGTCCTGCGGAGCTGCACAAGTTACTGAGGCTTATAAGCCCTAGTGGCAATTTTAACAGGTAGTCGCAAGTCATAGTTGCCATTTTGCAGAATGCAGGCTCGAATGGATGCAAACACACACACACACACACACACACACACACACACACACGTATGCACACAGGCATATTTCTGTAAAATCTATTTTTAAGAAATAAAACAAAACAAAAACACATGCTGACAGCTGTTGCCTCAATCACTGAATTTCAAAATACATGTCTTTTTCTCCCCATCAACTGTGCATGATTCCAGAATACTTTTGGAGCTGAATGGGTAGAATCACCTAATCCAATGTGCAGATGTCTCCAGTCCCTTCACCTCAGATGAGGAACCTGAGGCCCAGAGTGGGAACCGGTTTGTCCCCTGACTACTGATGGCAGAACAGTTCTGCTGATGGCAGAACAGTCACCTGGACTTCTAGTTCTGTGTTTGTTCAATGGTCACATTCCGTAGAGACAGCCCTCGGAATTGTATTTCTTGGGTTTCTCATACCCAGAGCTGGCTGTGCAGTTGGATTTGGAACCTAACAAATCTAGCTAGAAATTCTAGCCCTGCTCCATTACTATGTATTTGTTAATGGCTAAGTGAGCTCATCTAAACATCTTGTTCTTCCAAGTATAAAAGAGAGAAGGAGAGGAAGAAAGAAAATACTAGCTCTTCCACATCCTCGTCGCAGGGACTGAATGGCCTAATACTTGGATGGTCACTTTCTCCTGCACTTACCGTCCCACTGGCTGCCACTCTGTCTCCCTCTTCTTCCTTCACCTTTGTATCCACTGTTCTGAAGACTCATCCTTCTCCCAGTGATTTGTCTATTCATTAGACCAATGCTCACCAAGGACTCCATGGGTGGGACACTCTGCCAGGCCCTCGGGGAGAAGGGGAAGAAGACCTTGTCCTTGCATCATGGTGCTGAAAGTCTAGACAAGTCCAGAGAGTGAATGGGTGGTGGGTGTGGCTGTTTAGGGTGACTCAGGAGGCAGAGAGCCACACCAAAGCACCTAGAGGAAAAAGTGCCATCCAGACACACACCTCGGGTACATGTGGGAGTCTGTGAAGAATGGGACAAGTGTTCCTAGCAGAAGGACAAGCATGCACAAGGTGAAGGTGAGGGGCAGGGAACTTAAAAGGTGAGGGGCAGGGAAGTTGGGTTGTGTGCTGGGACTAAAAGGTGAAACTCAAGAAGGTGGCAAGTATGTATGAAGCTGGACCACGAGACGGTCAGACATAGAGAAGGTAAAGAACAGTCCTCTGAGACCACCTCACTCCCACACCATGAACCATACTTGCTTTTAGCTTACAACAGAGAGCCGTAGACAAGCTCCCCACTCCCAAGCCCTCATATTGTATAAGGGAGCAAAAAAATGTGTAAATTGGTTAAACAGAATTCCTAGAGAACAAGGTAGAAGGCTCCGTGCTGCAGAATACAGCCGAGATGGGGATTTTGCTGGAGTCCACCCTGCTGGGCGACCCTGGTGCTTTACAACCATCTGTGGGCTGCAGCTCACTGGCTCCTGACATCAGTGCTCACAGAGTCAGGAATGTGGGGTTTTCAATAAAAGTGCAGGCAATGGGCCCAGAGGGAGCCCCAGCTCAAATGAGCTTTTATATTTTTATGTGGAACGTAATCACGTTTGGTCATGATAGAAGTGGCCCCATTACTGCTATTAGAGTGTTTATGGTTCTAAGGGGGATACAGGGCTGTGGCAGTACGTGCTTGCAACCACAAGCAACAGGGTGTGCTGATTCTAGAAGCCACTATGGAATCTCAGCAACACAGTTTGGGCTGATGGGCACTGCCTTTGGGAGTGTGGCTGAGAAGACCAAGCCCCTACAGGTCTAGAGAGGATCTCCTCTGGAGAGACAGTGAGATTATAAGAGACACAGCCACCCCATATGAGGAAGTGCTTTCCACACTTTAGCCATCAGCTTCTGAATCACTATGAAGGGTGACCCATGGTGGCGACCCACCATTACACCCTTTCCACATGTCCTGCCTTCAGCTCAGAAGGCTCTCTGGCCTCTGAGGACATAATCAGTAAGCACAGTTGTTCCTCATGTCTGCTGTAACAAACTACCACAATCTGAGTGGTTTAATCACAACAGGGGTCTGTTCTTCTGCAGTTCTGAAGGTCAGAAGTCCCACAGCAAGGTCTTGGCAAGGTCACTTGCTTCTGCTAGTTTCAATTGTCTCAGTTTCTAGCACTTGCTGGTCACCTTTGGAGGCCCGGGCTTGTAGCCCACATCTCCACTCTCTGCCTGCTCCTTCACAAAACTTTTTCTCCATGTTTTGCGTGTCATCTCTTTTTCTTATAAGGACCCCAGCCATTGGAGTTAGGGCAAACCCTCCTCCAGGATAATTTCATCTCAAGACGCTTAACTACTTTTTCCAGATAAAGTATGTCCTGAGGTTCGTGGTAGAGATGCATTTGAGAGTGCAGTATTTAGCTTTCAATAGTAAGCAACAGAGACAAGAGCAGATCCAAGTCCCTTTAGATGCAAAGCCCCTCATGCAGGGCACCTGAGGCTGTACCATGCTACCATTGTTCACACCACCGCCTCTGGCTTCCCGGCCTCCATTGCGTCCCCTGAATTTTATTTATTTCCTGACTGGAGGTTGGCTCCCAACTGCCTTTCACAGCACAGTCCAGGCCTCTGCAAAACTTTACTTGTCCAGGAGTATCAAGAACCCCAGGAGAATCACACAGGCCCAAAGACTGCAGGGAAATCCAGGAGTTCAGGACAGAGTTGCCCTGGTCTTGAAATGAGATGAAATTCTGAACCTTGCCTTCTGGTCGCAAGCTGGTCACTTTGGGTAAGTTCTCTTACCACTCTGAGTATCGGTTTCCCTGTTCAAAAATTGGGTACTGCATCCTGTAGTTTTAATTAGCAGAAATAAAAAGGCTAATGGAGCACAGCTTCCTTAGGCAAGGTAGGTGCTGAACAAATCTCTGCTTCATCCAAATCTATTTGCATCCTTCAGTGACAGGGAGCATAGCAAGACTCCAACAGGAAAGGGTTTTTGAACCCTGTCAAGTACAAGCTGATAAGTGGGTTGATGTGGACGTAACTGTGCTCATAGCAAGCACAGACACACATAGATACGCACATGCGTCAGCCACAGTTGTGATTAATTGTTCTGTCTGTGGGAATAGCTAAGCCTGTCTCCACTCATCTGTCTACCTGTCCATCTGCTCCCCTTGCTGAGTGTCTGTACTGGATGCCAGAGCCCACTGAAGCACTGCACACACCACGACTTCCAGCTCTGCATCAAACCTCCACCACACCAATGAATGGACACAGCTTGCCTCTTGTCCTCACGAACTAAGTGGCAGAGCTAAGATTCAAGCCCCACATGACAGAACCAACCTCCTGTACCACCTGTGACACTGTCTACGGGAGGGGCCAACAGGACAGCCAGAAAGTCGCCAGGGAGCAGAAAACATGCACAGTCAGCTCTTCATGGCTGGATCAGGAAAGGGTTGATGGGAGGGTGGCAGGGAGTATTTGGTGGCCAAACAGTTGCCTCACAGCTCAGGAGTCCATGAGGCCCCATTCTGTGGTGAGGAGAGCCTGGGTGGGGAGAGCCTGGGCAATGGAGAAATCCAAGTTCAAGTCCTGAGTTTGCCTCTGGCATGTTCTGGGACGTTGAGATACTGTCTGGATCTATCTGAGCTCTTGTTTCTGTATCTGCTACAAAGGGATGAAATGTCATCTACAAAACAGTGACATGAAAATGCAAAGAAAAAGCATATAAAAGGTGCAGATGTTGGAAACTGGTCAGCTCAAATAACTAGTAATGCACATATGTGTAGACAAAGAGATGGGCCATGCATATGTGTGGGAACCAACACGCACAGATTCACTGCCACTCCAGGAGTCTGCAATCTAGAATGACTTACTCTCCATCTATAGCAAGAATACACATGGGACTGTATTCACCTACTGGACCATTTTAGGGTCATAAAACAAGGTACAGCTACAAGCAACAACAAAAACATCTTGCAAACATCATGTTAAACAAAATAGGCTAGTGCACACCCTAGCTCAAAATTAGACAGAATTTGATCTATGGGTTTAGAATTCAAGTTATTGGCTTAGGCAGGGTGGGTGAGAGGAGTGACCTGAGGCGGGTATGAGGCTACTCCTGGAGGCCTGGCCTCTGTTGACATGGATGCTGTTCCCAAGGAGTTCAATCAGTGAAATCTCTCAACCTGTAGTCTTGATCTGTGAAACTCGTTTTTATTATAGCTCAATAGAAGCTGCTTTTTAAAACATCACTTGGTGTGGCATCTGGTTCTCAGAACCTGCTAAGGAAGTGCTCCTTTTCTCTACCTGAGTGTTTAAATCACTGTCCCTGCGAGAAGAAAAACAACCATCTGCAAATCCCATCCTGAGTCACATCGACTCACTAGGGCACCATCAGTATGGAGCTGGGAGACGAGGAAAGGACCCACAGGCACAGGAGGAAAGCAAGAAAGTTGGAGGGGGGCCGGCTTATTATTAAGCCCTTGTAGGTCCCTGAGAAGTGGCCCCTGAGCAACGTGGAGGCAGGCACCAATTCATAGAACTAGTTTTTGCAGACCTTTGGCAAATAAAGCTGGACTTCTAGTCCCACCCTCCAGAGCGCTGGTCATCTGGCCACTACCCACCTGCACATCGCTTCTTTCTCATTGTCACTACTGCTCTCTCATCATGGTGGCCTTTGTCTGGCTTCCTCTGCATCTCCACATCTTACCTGCAGCGGCTTCCTCCTCAATGGCTTTTTTTAAAAAACAAATCTCTGTTCTTCTATTACCTTGAGATTATCTCAGATGGTAATTTCGTTAGCATTTGTTTATCTGTTTGCTTATTCTACTCACCACTATGTTCATCATTCTGTCCTCAGCATAGGCCAGCAGGCACTTTCCCTCGTTGAAGGTCTGCAATCTATAACTCTTTAAAAAATAGAATGAAGGATGCCTTCAGTTTGTTAGGATAATAGATTTTTCTCCCTAAAACGTTTACCCAGGCAAGTGTATTTTTACCCATACAATCTCAGATCACACCAATTCTCAAAATCCCAAGTCATCCTAGACACAATTTTGTCACACAGGGATTTCAAACCACACACACGAACCAGAAAAGATGTGAATAAACGATGCATCTAAATGTGATGGGGGGCTGAGGGAGTAGGCACAGCATCAGACGGCAAGACCAGCATGTGACCAAGCAATCGCTAACCAGCTCTGCCATCTAGGAATGTGGACAGTTTGCTGCCAGACACTCTGGTTATCTAAGAGATGCAAGAAAAGAAAAAGTTTATAGTTTTAATATTAGCTGTGCAAGTTGTTTTTTTGTTTTTGTTTTTGTTTTTGTTTTTGTTTTTGTTTTTTTAGTATTGGTAATAAATTTAACATGCCTTAGCAGGGCATAGCCATAAGTACCAAACTATTTCTGTAGGCTTCCTATCAGTGACTTCCTCTACTCTGACCACAAGCAACTATTTATAAAATGAAGAGAGGTTGCTGTCTCATCAAAATGACACAGGTAGCAGGTTGCAAGGCACCTACTAGGAGCTCAAAGATATTTCTGCCCCACGCATGAGGAGAAAGACATGCATGCATGCATCTGACTTGAAATAAACCAGCTACGTGTAAATTGAGAAGATCTCATGTGCCTCTGATTATTAGCATCAAATAAAAGCCCATAGTCCCATTATAAGGGTCTATCACAATAATCTTAGGAAAGGATAGTTAGGCTGTTTGTGCATTTGACATTCGCCAACCCAAGCAAAAGTGTCCACAGAAGGTGCTATGGTAGAAAATGCTTCTTTGTGAAGACCAGAGCCCTCGCTGTTGGCAGTGGCCCCTTTTAATTCTGTCTCAGCAGCTTGGGCCTAACCTGTTATAGAAAGAATAATCGTAAATCTGCATGAAGTTTCTGATGATTAGTTTTGCTTGGAACTGGGCCAAAGAGCCAGACCTTTGCCAATTTCATACGTACATGTAAGTTCTTTCAAGAAAGAATGTATTAATCTTCCCACTAGGCTGGGGATCAGGAGTTGGGGGCCTCATGGAAGAGAGAGATTTCTTGAATTTAGTTATATGTTTAAAAAGTACACAAGGACTGTGTAACAGGCATTTTAGTAAGTGGTCTAACGACCGTGTTATATCACTAGTTAT
This sequence comes from Dolichotis patagonum, assembly GCA_004027295.1. Classification (NCBI taxonomy): domain Eukaryota; kingdom Metazoa; phylum Chordata; class Mammalia; order Rodentia; family Caviidae; genus Dolichotis; species Dolichotis patagonum. Next base: position 244,795 of record PVJX010000320.1, read on the forward strand.
CTCACTTTATCCCCACCGTCGCACTGATGAGCATAGATTATAACATTTTTAGACAGATCAGAGATCTGAGACTCAGATTTTAGGAAATTTACCTAAGTGTATGCAACAACTAAGACCTTGAGCTGTCCTGTCTGTTGCAAAGCCCCCGTTGCCTGGGCCAGCAGCTGCCGTAGACATATTATTCTGCTTCACACGATGTTCACTGCTGTATTTTGTCACTGAGTCAGTGGTGACTGATCCCCGTTGCTGATGGCCCAGCTACCTGACTTCCTTCCTCTTCTCTCTTAAAACTCAGCTCAAAAGCAAAGCATGACAGCTGTTGAGTCCGACAGGAGCAGAAAAAAAACAGAGAGAGATGAAAAACTAACTGATGGCGTAAGTGCTTTCTACACTATTAAAGAGAAAAGAAAAATACAAACACAGCTCTTAGAACTATGAGTATAAACAGAATTCCTAATGTATTTCATTAATAATCGCTCAGTCTCTACAATGAAGAGCTGGTTTGCGATAGATCCCAGTGACCTTAGCAATTTGAAATATGCAAGAAAGTGGTGTCCTCGGGCCTGAAAGGGAAGCATTTGGGTTGCAGGCCATAGACACACACACTTTCATCTTTCCTCTCAGTCAATATCTGTCACTGGGCATGTCACCTTGCTACATCGCCCCTTCCTGTCTCAACTTTCTACTCAAAACAAAGACCGCACTCCTGGTAAGAGATTGAATTCCTAGTCTGGTGAAAGCAGAAAAATAGAAGCTCCCACAAGTTTCCAATCCACCTCTTACCTGAACCTGCCTCCCACGCCCACCTTCCCCGTTAGCATGATTCACCGACATTCCTGGCTGGGGCACAGGAATGAAACCAGAACACACAATTTTGGTGGCAACATGGAGTTTGTTGTTGCGTAAGAAAGAGAATTCACCGTTCCATAATCAAGGTAACTTGATTCTAAACAACTGAGTTGCCTGCTATGTGACTTCCAGCAGGACTCACACTCAGAAGCTGCGTATGTTGATGTGCGCAGATAACATCTTACCCTGCTTCAGGGTCATCTCCCACATACATTCATTCAGCTAACAGTAAAGAATGGAGAACCAGGCAGATGGCTCCGAGTAACACTAACAAGAAGGGGCCAGAGGACACAGGTGGGAAGGTAATGGGAAAGCACACGGACAGTCTCTCCTGATGACTTCTGTCTTGCCTCTCAATGCCATAACAGGAAGCCAGCTTATTCCCAAGACAGAGGATGGGTGAGGGATAAAGAGAGGGTAGTGGTTTCTGGGAACAGACTGGTTCATCTTCCCCACCAAATGCAGGAGAACAGCAGCAGTCACCGCAGACGTACACCCCACAGTACCCAGTACACGAAGGGTTCTCAGAATCCCTTTAGTGTCACCCTCCATTTTTTTACAGTAAGAAAACCAAACCTTGAAGAAGGGACACAGGTCACTTCTAGAAACAGATTCAGGAAGTAGTTCTTCCTTTGGGGCTGTTTTTTCCTCCATTTTTGAGGACTCTCACAATATTTAGAAGAGGGAAGGTATTTCTGGCTTCTGATGAGTAAGACCAAGGATACCTCTAAACATCCCACAGTGTGAGTGACAGTCTCTCCACAAAGAATAATGCACCCCAAAGCATCAGGAGTTCCCAGACTAGACAATCCTGGGTCAAAATGACATTCGATATATACAAAGCCATATTAATCTCTCACCACACCCTTGGCCTGTAATCAGTTAAAAATCTCTGGGTCCCCCCCTTTCCCCAGTCATTTGTGGACCTCAGACTCCTTCAGTAATGACTCTTCAGAAGCCCAATGTTATTTTTCTTGTTTCAGGACCTGCCTCTCGGTGCCTTTCTGGTAAACCACCAGTATTTGGAAACATCAGGCATACTGATTGCTGGATAGAGGTTTGTAGTTGCATTAGGTAATAACAAAAGTAAATTTCAAACCAAGAGAACCCTTAACAATAGAAACTGGTCAAAAAGTTAGATATTCAAGGATGTCTTATGCGTTTCAATGAACTGCGAGCTAAAATAAACTGGTTTGATCACCCAACACAAACGGCAGCTGGGGGTTGGATTTGGTTGAGGTATACTGCAGTTGTAGGTAAATACACTGAATGCTAATGGTTTTATAATAGTCTTATTAATTCACCCTTCGTAGTTAGTGTTTAAGATAAACTCTGTGTCTTTAGAGTAATTTATGCATTCCACTCTTAGAGAATTCCAATTGAATGATTATGAACATAATCATTTTACACAAATGTTCTCCAAGGAGGGAGCAGAAAGTATGAACCGGGCAAAGACTCCCCACTGCTTTATTCATAATGGATCAGCCGATTCATTCCTTATTAATTTAATGGAGTACAAGTAAGCTGCATAACAGCTTGAGTTTAGGAGTGTTTCACAAATGGGGCTTTTTGTCTGTAATCGCTTAATCCTGCAGGCTAGGCCTCATAAATTGAATAAAAGAAGGAACTGGGTTTTAATTAAGTCCAAGGAATGAGGCTGCCTCAAAGACACAGCCACCCTTGACAAACACGGGGGTGAAGTGTTTGGCTAATACTCTGTGCTGACCGCGTCCTGGCCCAGGGACCCCCTGACCGGAACCTTTTGATGTTGGGCGGGAAGGGAAATCCTTTCCCATCCAGGAGTTTGCTTCTGGAAGGGAAGCAAAGAGAAGCAGATTACTCTGAGCTCTTGGCAGCCAGACCTCCCCATTGAGCAGATGCTCAAGCCAAAAGTGCATTTCTGCCCCTCACTTTGCATGTGCACACATCTGGCTGGGAAGCAGACTATGGGTGAGTATGCCTGTCCATGAAGAATTCTCTACTGAGAATCCTTGTGTTCTATGGGAGTCCTCTTTTCCAAGCCAGATAGACTCAGCTTCCCATCTCAGGTGCACGGTGTAAGTTACAGGCCTTGAGACGGATGCAGAGAATGCTTTGCTGGGTTCTTGTTAAAAGGAAGTGCACTTAGGTGGCCATGCTCTTTGCAATGCGAGCAGCTCACTGAGAACCTTAAGTGAAGAGTAGCAAACATCACAGTGATCACCTCTTACCTGACGCAAAAATGGCCTTTGATGAAAAGTGTGAAGATCTCCCCCACATTCCCCTACCAACATGCTCAGAAGCCCCCATTGCCCAAGGCCTTTAGGGGCTCATGCTGCTCTTCTGTGCAGCTTCTCAGGAGGCCCCTGTGGAAGCACTTGTCTGTCTCATGGTAGGCAGACCCTAATGCCTGGGGCCTGAATATATGACCTTCCCTGGAGGTGAGAAGCTTGCAGATCTGATTAAGTTAAGAGTCTTGAGATGGGGGAGATGAGCCTAGATTATCTGGCTCACTCCAGTGTCATCACATGGGTCTTCTTACGTGGATGAAAGAGACAAGAGGGTCAATCAGAAGGATGCAGCTTCAAAGCCACCATTACTGGCTTTGCAGAAGGAGGAGCTGCTGTGAGCTAAAGCATACAGAGAGCCTCTGGACCCCAGGAAAGACAGGGGAGGGGATTCTCTCCCAGAGTCTCCTATAGGAATATAGCCCAGCAGATACTTTGATTCTGGTACAGGGAGACTCAGTGGTCTGCATCTCTAAGATGGAAAGTTAGTAGGAAGTCATCAGGGTATCCATAGGAAACTAATAGAGCACACAGGCCAGGTGACCCACATCCCTTCCTAGGACTTCCATTCTTTTCCTTTGGAACTAAGAGACCCTTTCTGATGAGCAACATTTGGGGGAAGGACAAAGCTGTTCAAATTTAGAATGTCGGGCTGGCGTCCAAGTGTGACTCCCTGGACTCTAATGTCTCTACCTCAGAGACAGTAGCCGGTCTCACGTGCATTCCAAAGGGTGCTGGGGAACACGATGATGGGAAGTAATCTGCTCAGTTGCCCACACAGGCTGAATTTGCCTCTTTCATACTTGCTGAATCAGTCTTTATTTAGTAACAATAGCTCGCACTCTTACAACTTCCTTGCTAGACACAATATCAAGTCTTGCACACCTTGCCCAATTTAATCCTCAGATCACGGCCATGATGTTCTCATCCAATCAGTAAGGAAACCAAGGTTCAAGGGGTCAAGGTATTTCCCTCTGTCACACGGCTAAGAAAATGGTGGATCTGTTTCTAGAGACCAAGCAGAGGGCCAGAGTCCTCACGCAAAGCATTTAATACACACAGTGTCAGATGCAAATGGGCTATGGGAAGACAGTGACTGGGCAGATGTCAGGACTAAGGAATGAAGACTCTTCCTCGCTCAAGGTGCACCACGCCTAGGTGGGTGAAGGAGCCTTTGCTCCCCACAAGCCAGCAGATAAGCAAGGGTAGATGGTACCTAGGGACTGCACATCCTGCCTACATCCCGTCGTCGCATGCCACTTCATGACCGGTAGAAGCTGACATTCCCACAGATGTGTGTCCTCAAAGCCTGGTGCATGGGAACCACATGGCTCTCTCACACTGTACCTGCTCTGGGCCCTGGGCACCATGCCTGGTTCACCCCCAGGCAGTGGGCTGAACACTGCGCCCTGTGTTTGCCGCTGCCAGACACCTACTGCACAGCCCCTGCTCATTCTCTGTGGCTCCTCCCTGACGCTTCAGTAATGGGAATTTCGTATCATTCTCCAGGGCCAGGAGAGGAGTAACTCGGTACATAGGGTCAGAATCACTCACTATGTAGTTGAATTCCAGGAGTTGGGCTTGGTGGGTGACTAAATGTCCTGGATTTATCCTATAGGCTTATTTGCCTGTGAGGGTTTTTTTTTTTTAATTTGTTTAGTACTTCTTAGTCATTTAAGCAGCCCTTGGTAGCTGGCTTACTCTGGGAGGCTGGAATGCCCAAAGCGTTGAGGTACCTGTCTGGGCTGGAGACACTTGAGGCAGATTTACAGATTTATGTATTAAATAAACAAACCTGACACTCTTTTCTTCTTTCACAGAGCAGTAGTCTCAACCATCACCCTGGGAGAGGGATCTGTCTTACTCATAAAATCCTCTAAAGCCCTGGGCTAACACTGAGAAGGGAGTGAGGGATGATGGAAAGAAGAATATTTTGTTGAGCACCTTCTAGGGCTGTTAACACTGTTGAACTTCATGCTTCTTAAATATAAACTGGCAAAAAGGATGTTTTGTAGGGCTGTAAATTATGCTGATAGCAGCTCACACTGAGCAATCGTCACACCACATGCCTGGTGGATGCTGCGCTAACTACTTCCTGAATATCTTCTCATCTCAGAATCCCTAAGGGATAGGCACCACTGTACAGGTAAAGAGGAGGAGGAAGGTTAAGGGTGCTGCCCCAGCTCGCAGAGCTACTGGAAGTCACAGGTGCTATTTTATCATTGCGTACTGTCTGCTGGTCCTGGATGCTTAACCTGTCTGGTGTCGGGCTCCCACCATGCAGAGAGGGTTCCTGAGGACAAGACAGCACAATGTGGAGCCCTGTGTTGCAGACTGAAAGTCACCGAGGAGGCAGGAAGGGCTTCTTTTTTTATTCTAAAGAGAATAAAACAAAGGAGGACAGAACAAAGCAGATCAGAACAGAACAGCATAAGCAATACAGCACTTTACAACAAGACAACTGGATATTAACAGTAGCTACCATAATGTCTCTTTCTTTGTAATAGTTGAGCATGGCTTCAAATACAATAATATCAAACATAACAAAATAGTATAAACCCATTCAAAAGAATGAAAGAATTACAGGGCATTTTGAACTGACTAACAGAAAATGATGAATGGCTACTATAATATCTCATTTTCCGTAAAAATTTATTTATACTATCACATATATTAAAATCCCAATAAGACACAACATGATAGAACTGATGATAATAGGAGAATAGAAGCATGGTAGAATTCAAAGCAAGACGATATTAAATCAGCAATGGCTGCCATAATGTTTTGTTTTCTTCAAAATAGCTGTTCATACCATCACACATAACAAAGTCAAACAAAACAGAATAAAACCATTCCAACTGATGAATGAAAACATTGAAAGGCTTCAAAGCCATAAAGGGGGAATCATGATTACCATAAAATCTTATGTACTCTTACCAATTCTCATACTAGGTAGACTATACAGTATTTACACATGTGAGTTTGGTTTATTTCACTTATGAGTATGGTCTTGAGTTGTGTCCATTTATTTATAAATATCTCAATGCGATCATTCTTTATAGCTGAGTCATACTCCATTGTATAAAAATACCACTTTTTTATCCATTTCTCAGTTGATGGAGGAAGGGCTTCTTGGAGGAAGTGACTTGTCTAGTACCTGGTTTTTCCCATTTCTGTAGGACCAACTTCGGGGAGGCTGCAGGGGGTCTTTGGTACCTGCGGGTTGCTTTTAAACCACATGCGTTTATCCGTTTGAAGTTGTTCCCAGAGGGAAGGAAGAGGGACCCTTTGTCTTCACAGTCACCTGGATAAGACAGTACCAGTTTCTTCAAAATGATTTTCAGGCAGTGACATTCCTGGTTCAGTTTCCATGCCTATGCTGGGTGTCCTGGTGACTGCTTAGGTAGATGGTGCATATTGGGAAACACCAGCTCTGGAAAGAAATCTCTCTCTGTTAACAGTTGACAACACCCTTGTATTAATAGCAAACCCCCTTGCCTCTGCTCCTGCCCTTCACTAAAAATAAAAAGACCTCATGGGAACCCATTGACTTTCATTTAAGGGCCACATAAAGAAAAACAATGACAACAGAAAGCAAACCACCAACAAACAAATAAGGACTGCCTTCCTTTCTGAAGCACTGACTTCCAGGCACATTATAGGGCCTTAAACCAAATCAGTAAGATTAGGAAAATGAGAACACAGTCTGAAAACATGCACTGCCTCTTTAATATCTTGAGTTTCTTTAAACATAAAATTATAGCACAATGTACGAAAGGACGGCAGCATTATCCTTTATCACAATAGCCAGCCAAATTTAACTCGTCTCAAGTGTTATTATAAGAAATAGAATTTACTGCTATGGACTTCTCTTCAATACTGTTCCTTCGCTGTTTAATGAAATGTCATTATTCCGATACAAACCCTTTCTTTTTGTAGTCTGTTCCCTCCACCCAACCACTATATTTCATTTCCTGCAGTTACGTGATATTATTGCCTTTTTTTCCACAGCTATTGATTTAGGTGTGTATGGTTATTACAATGCAAAATAAAACAGCTCCCCCATCCATTCTACCTTGTACCATTGAACGTTAACTTAATTTGTTTCAAATCTGCATTTGATTTGGCAAGGAAACCATTTATCTTTATGAAGAAAGGCCTCATAAAGTAGAGAGTTTAGGAGATCACTGCTTTAAAAATTTAATAGCCTTGTGTCTTATACACTAGAAAAATGAATTAAACCTTCAAATAGTATATGTCTCAATGTAACCCAATGTACAATGTGCAATGTAGTTTGCATTTCAGACTATGTTTAATTTATTATATTCTGGAGGAAGAAAAAAATTGGAGGACAGATCTCAGGAAGTGGCTTCTTTTTGCCTCGTGTGAATAAAGTCAAGGTCTATCACTCATGAAAACTGTAATTTGCTACAGGTCCTCATTCAACTCAGCCCAAAGGTGACACTGTAATTGTGGGTATGGCTTTTGTCCTGGGTTTCTCTGCAGTAGATGAAGATGTTCCATCCCAGCAATGCTTGATGGAAAGCTTGGAGTATAGAGAAGACGGAGAAAAGTTAGCGCCAATGGTGGTATGCTACCTCTCTATATTTTGTGAACTTCCTTTCTGTAGTTCTTGCTGCTTTATTTTATTATATGTAGTGTAATACCAAACACCAACTCAATGGAAGTTGAAGCTTAAAGAGTAGAGAACTATGAATTTACCAGTCTTCAGTTGAATGAAAATATGGCTGTTTGTAGGTTGGAATTTAGGGTCAGACCATAGGTTGCTATCCAAGTCTCTTGTTTCTTCTACCCCCAATCCCATCACCATTACTGTTGCTGTTAACATTCCCCCATAAATACCTCCCCCATCACTATCAGCCCATCAGCTCCAACACAACCATCACCATCCTCATAATCATTACTATCACAACCAATATCATCACTTTCACAGATGCTACCACTGCCACTACTATCACTGCCAAACTAACACCATCATTATTGTTACCATCACCAACACTGCCATTACAATTACTGTCACCATCAACACCACCACGATCATCACCATCACCACAGCAATGATGGATATTTGTTTAGTATACTAAACCCTTTACAAACATCCTCTCCTTCAACAATACAACAGTGCTGAGTTACAGGTACTAACTCCATCTTCCCCTGGCAAATAAGATAGGAAGATGCAGAAATGTGAATTTCTCAGCATTATAAATCAAAAGAACCTAAGATCTGAATCTAGATATTTCTCACTTCCAAACTATATTGCATTTTAAATTTTTGTTTCACCAAATAACTGCAGTTCATAATAACCTCTCATTATTTAGGTTTCTTTTTTCTTTCCCGGTGGCTCCATTGCTTGGCCATTCCCACATGAACTTTGAGACATAACCTGCAGGACCAGCCATGCTCACAGAAAGGGTGAAATGTCCCACACTTGATCAGAGGATGCAGCTGGATGAATGCTTCTTTGTCTCCTTCAGTCACTGAGGAGTTCTAACGCTGTTTGGAAAGCTGCAAATCCTCCCTCTATTTTGACTTCCCCAGCCTCACCTCCTTCAAGTCACTTCAGAAGCTCCCTTCTTCCTCCACCAGCAGGAAACTCCTGATGGCACCATCTCCAGCAGGCCCCTTTTATTCTCTGAAAAAGTATTTGCAATAAGCCAGCGTGCACCTTACACTTAGAGTGTAACAAGTGCCATGCTAAGGTATTTCAGATTATCCTAGTCAATTTCCTTATTTCTGCAAGTAAATACACCACTGTGTTTACATATAATACAACAGGAGGCTTAAGGAGATTAAACAGTTGGCTCAGGGCCACAGTCTTGGCCACCATGCTATAAGTAGTCTGTCCCTCATCCCAGCTTCCTTGCTCAGGTATCTCAGCAGTCTGTCCTTGCAGAGTGTCACCAAATGGCTTCAGGGGCATTTCCTGATAGCATCCCACCAAACTCTTAATAGCCCACCACAGCAGAGAGAAAGCTGTTGGATACGAGGGGCTATTATTATATGCAGGTGCGTTTCCTGACAGGCAATGCTTGTTAATCAAACACAAGCAGGACCACCCTGCAATACAAAGCTGTGTCGATGGGTTTGCTGGAACTGGAGGTGACCCATGCCATGGAGAACCATGTGTCATCTGAGTGACAAGGCTCTAGAAAGGACTTAACGGGATTTAGAGTCACGTGAAGTGATTGTGAACTGGATTTGAGGAATTAAAAGTGCGCTCTGAATTGCATGAAGCTGACGATGAGTCTACATCCACATAGTACGTGGGTGACAGGTGTTCGGTGCAGAGAAACACGGAGAAGAGAGCCTTTGCCATGGTTTAGATATAAAATGTCCCCCAAATCTCAGGTGTTAGGAAAGTGACTGGGCCGTGGGGTGTTACACTCAGCACTGGATCCATCCGCTAAGGAGTTCAACTGAGATGAACTCATCCAAGGATGTGGATTTGATTGGAGGTGGTCACCTGGGAGATGACCTAGGTGGGTGGTTCTTGTCCATGGCCCCTCCCTTCTCTCTCTGCTTCCTGGTTGCCATGAGTTGAGCATTTTTTCCTCTATTGGTCCACTCTGCTGTGGCATTTTGGAGCCAGGTGACCACAGACTGAAACTCTGTTCTAAAGTAAACCTCCCCTCCTTTAAATTGTGGATGTTGGGTATTTTGGTCTAGTAACAAGAAAGTGACTAAGACAAGCTTCTAGGCAGTGTCTAGATTCACAGTTGACTTTCACCAGGTGCCAGATCTGTGATCTCGGACACTCTGTCCAGCCTCTGAGCCACCACTTTCTTACCAGGGTAAAGAAAGAGAGTAATAGCATCTAGGAAATAACAGAAAGCACCTGCGAGGGGACAGACACACATAATTCCTCCATAAATGACAACAGGCAGCACCAGTATGTACCTCCTTCTGTTCTCAAGGCTGCTGAAAATGCTGGCCTGGTTCTTTCCTGTAACAATTCTCTGAGCCCTCACTGTGCCTCACATACTCTTATCACCGGTGTTGGAGCTAGTCCCTAGAATCTGCAAAGATGTTCCTCTATGGAGCAAAAGGGACATTGCAGATGTTAAAAGTTAAAGTCTCATTTTGAAAAGGAAATGCTTCTGGATTATTTAAGCAGATTCATTTTCATTAGTTTTGAAAGTGGAAGGAGGAAACAGAAGAGTCAGAGCCAGGATGTGAAAAGCACTCCCCTCTGAGGCTGGCTGCAAAGAGGAAGCCCCGTGGCAACGAACTGGAAAGGAGGAAATGAGTTCCCCCACAGCCTCCAGAGTGCAAAGCAGCCCTAATAACATCTTGATTTGGGCCTAGTGAGACCTCAACTAGACCTATGTGCTACAGAATGGTCAAATAATAAATTCTTCTTGGTTTAAGCCATCATATTTGTCGTGATTTATTAAAGCAACCGCAGAAAACTGGATGCTTTCCAGTCAAATCTCAGCTCCCGGTTGCCACCTGAGATGGCCTTCTGGACTCGTCCATGTGAAAGACTCACCCCTCCCCTGCCCCCTAGATATTACCGAAACATCACACTTTGATTTTCACTTGGTTTTACCACTTTTTGCAATTATCTTCCAGTTGCATTTTTCACTTCTTTCTTGCATTTTGGGCACACAAACACCGTTAGCAAGTAAATTTACCACCTAGGTATGAAGAGCAACCTAACCGACTGCCCAGCTGTTTGTCCTGCTCAGCAAGGGTGTCTTACCTTTCCAGCTTTTCAGACCCACCTTTTTCAATCAGAGAGTAACATGGACTCCATTTACCCGGGATTGTAAGGGGGTAGGCATATTTGGGGCGTAAGCATTGCCTTCTATCTATCAATGGAAAATATCAGTGTTTTATTTCCACATTACTTTTTACTGAATCTACTATACACAGCCTCAAAATCCTTTTCCACCTAAAACAGAAGGAAGCCATTATAAAACAGCTGTACTTGGACTACAATAAAAAATTCATTTGACATCCTTGCAGGATAATGATTGAAAGAAAAATAAGTAGAATTTTAGAAGACTCTAGGGACATTAAGGGTTGCATCATATAATGATAATCAAAACAATAGTAATGATTGATTGATATATCCTGGGCATTGTCCTAAGATCTGATATCTAATATCTTATCCAATATCTCATCCACTTCTCACATTGAACTTGTAAAATAAGTTCTACTTTTATTCCACTTTTACAGATAAGGAAACTGGGGTATAGAGAAGTTAAATACTTTTCCCAATGTCACAGAGCTAATAGGTAGCAAAGTAAATATTTGCAACCCAGAATTTTAATTCTAGGCACCTTAGAGGTAGTTATTATATATTATCAGCTCAAAGTATGGAGTGGAAAATCTACTCCTTTGAATACTTGAAGGACTTCCACATATAAAAAAATTAGGCTGTTCTATGCAGCTTCAAGGGCACTGAGGCAATCCTTCCATTTGCACAATATAGTCCCATGATTTACACACCTAATCCTCAAAACAATTCCATGTGGTTACTATAAAAACATAGGAGTCTGACTTAGAGAGGAGAATTGCTTCATTCAATTCACACATATCAAACATGGTATGTTAAAGTCAAATCTCAATTCTCTTTCCGGGATGTCTAAAGCTTGTTCTCATGTGTTCAGTTACCTGTTGCATTCATTCAATTGCTCTAATGGTACTGTAGATCTTGAAATTTGCTCAGCTCTGAGAAGTCAAAGACAAACTTTGGTAGAGAAATTTACAGTATAGTGGGAGAAGTACAACACTTACTCCTTGTAATCTGACATTATGGAAGCCATAGGTGTCACATAGGATCCATGAGAGAAGAGAGAAAAGGGAACCCATCATCTACCTGGGAATAAGAAATCTTTACTAGACCCACAGAGGAGATGACATGTGAGCCAGACAGCAAGTGGATGGATACACATTATAGGGAGATAATTTTGGTTCAGTGTAGGAAAGGATTTCCCACCAAATTTGCCAAAGACTCCTTTATCTTGATGTCGTCATGAAGGAGTGGGTATATGCTTATTGATGTGTGATCCTACCTCCTAGAATCATTTCTAAAGACAAACAGTAAACAATGCCTTAGAGGCAGCTCTCTGTAACTAAAGAAGGATGCCAATTCTTGTGAGACTCAATTGAACTGTGTTTTTAAATAATTAACAGAAAAGCCAAGACAAATTTGTGGCTTATACAAATTTGTGGCTGGAAGAGGGTTGAAAAGCCATCAGATTCAACATTTCAGGGAGTATGCATTTAAAATTTTTCACTGAAATCCTATGATGTTATCAGGATAAATCATTGGCAAACTTGGTGAGAAACGCCTTTGGACATTCATTTACCCATTCATTTTATAAACGTATACAAAGTGCATCTGCTGGTTGCTGAGAGAAACCTCCTCAGTCTAAACAGTGCCCTCCCAATTCCAAATGCAAGTTCCTGGAGGGCTGTGGTTGGTGCCTGGAATCCTTGCTATGGAGCCAACTGGAGAACCAAGAAGTCTGGTTGTCCCTTGTCAGAAAAACTCTCAGCAAGAACAGGTAATAAAGGAAGATGGTAGTAAGAATCAGAGTAGGCTTCTGATGGGTAGTAGATACTGGTGGTAGACAGAACAATGAGCCTCCAAAAATTCCCATTTTGTAATCCCAAGAACCCATAAATATATCCCTTTACATGGTAAGGGAGATTTTGCAGATGTGATTGAACTAAAACTTTTGAGATGAAGAGATTAACCCTAGGTTACTCGGGGGACTCACTGTAATCCTCAGGGTCCTTATAAGATGGAGGCAAGAGACTGAAGGGGCAGAGTCAGAGAGAGGTGATGCTGCTGTGAAGCTGACTGTGAAGATAAAGGAAGGGACCCTGAGCCAAGGGCTGCAGGTGGCTTCCAGAAGCTGAGAAAAGCAAGACAATTTATTCTCCCCGGGAGCGTTTAGAAAAGCTACACTCCGCCAACACCTTGACTGTTTGACATCTGATCTGCAGAACTATTAGATAAGAGACATACGTTGTTTTAAGTCACAAAATCTGTGGCAATTTATTACAGAGGCAATGAGAAAGTAACACAAAACTACGTGTTGTGTTGTACGTCAAGTAATTTACAGTCATTTATTACAAAAGAAATACTCACCAAGTGTGTTTGAGGCTCCAGGAACGGCGCCAGGTTCTGGGGATGCAGAAACAGCCCCAGTAGATTCAGTCTCTGATCATCAGGGACTTATTAGAGTCGTGCAAGTAATAAATGAGAAAATAGCTCAAGAAGCTTGGCATTGCAGCATCCATTCTAGCGATAAGAAAATCAAAACCACACGAGCAAAGTTACTTCTCCAGTCTGTTGAGTCAGAAATGCCGAGTTCGGGTCCAAATCCATCCGCCTCCCGAAACGGCAATACCCCGCAGCCTCATTTCCTCGGGGACAGCTCAACAATGCAGACCTAAAATTCCCTCACATGCCTAACCCTCTTGTTTTCCTCTCCATTCTCTGAGAAGCTGCATGTGTACATCACTGTCTGGGGTGGGGGGCAGTGGCCATTTCTAAAGCTGCTTTGAACCGTGGTACCTCTCAACTCTCTGCTCCTGGGATCAGAGACATGTATCTTGTTATGTGCAGCCCCTAATATTTTGATTATTTTGATGCAAATCCGTCATCCATAATAAATTCCCCTGCTTTCCAAGTGCAATCGATTTTAGAAGCATGAAAGCAAAAACTAAGTAAGCTTCCGACAGTCTTTGCGAGTGTCCGTGACAGGAGAGACCTAACTGGCTGAAAGCTATTTTCCTCACTGTCAATCTGCAAGATGATATTCTCTGCACAGACACATACCCATACGGTCTGCCTAATGTTTGTATTTTTGGACATATGTGAGCAAATAAATGTAATTACGAGCAAGATGTAATCACAATTGCTTTGCTATTAAAGCTGTTGTAAGCTCTCATGGCTTGGTTAACAGTATATGCAGAAGGGCAGAATTGCTTGCTACTCTCCCAGGAAAGAAAACACGCCAGAAGTATGGCCTCTTTTATATTATATCTGTGAAAATACAACATTTAAATGCAGAATTTGACTTTCCAAGAATTGCACCAGAAAACCTTTTAACAGAAACAGCAGGGAGAGAAAGCTTTTTAAATCATGATACTCCATGAAGGATTATGAAAATGGAGGTCATTGCACGAGACGGAATCGCAAACACAATGCGGAAAATCTCCTCCTCTGTGTAAATACATGAGGACAATTTATTCTTTCCTGTTGAGCTATCAGGGGATATTTTCAGCTTCTGGAAAAAAGAAAGGGAAAGTAGCCACCATGTCTGAATGGATCTATTCAGAGGGCTGTGCTTGCTGGTACCTGGGAGCAACGGTCAGTTTCCCCAAAATTGCACCAGGGTACCTGGGAAGAACGTCTTAGGCCCTTGCGGGTTTTCCTTCCTCATAGCTGGTGACCAACTGGGGGTGACCAAAGACTGTCTCATCTATTCGGTCCCTGAAGCAAGAGTAAGAAAGGGCAAATCCACACACACCAGAGTGCCGGAATGCCACCCTAGCAGCCAGGGCTACATTCAATATAATCAGACTGTGTTCACCTTTATATTCCAGTCATCTGTCCACATACCTGACCCTACAATTTTCATTCTGTGAGACTGAGGGAGGAGGTGACCGAACAATGCGTGCACTTCGAAAATCATAATGAAGGATCTGCAGACTTATTATCTTAATGCTGACATCTGTGTATGTGATGGTATACTCAAATATCAACACCCTTGTTTAGAGTCATGATAGATAAGTGACTGATTAATTGATTAGCCGACTGATGACAGATTATGGTGATGAAAATGATGATGATGATGATGATGATGAAGATAGATAGATAGATGATAGGAAGGAAATAGGTGATCAACAATGGTAGATGATAATCATTTCCACCTGCCATTCCCTGATCACTTACAATGAACAGAACAATTATCACAACACTGGTAACTAAAGGGTTATAAAACATATGGGGATTGTACCCTCAAGCAGATTATTGTTTAGTTAGGAAAGACCAATGATTAAATAGATTACATCAATAAAAGCAGTAAGGACTTTGCATATATATTTCATGTGTACATATATGAAAATATCATAGTCACAACATTAATACATATGTTTATCAGTTTTACCTTTAAAAAGCTGGGGGAGTTGAAAATTGAACTTAAAAATATACAATATCAAAAATATGAAATAGGATAATGATGTAAAAGATTTATATATCTAAATCTTCAGATAATTCTAAAGAAATTAAAATCTTAGAAGATACATGAATTCATGGGTTAGAGGACCTAGCAAAGTTGAGACGTTAATTCTCCCTAACAGTCTAGGGAGAATTTTCTGATTTCCTGACAGAAATCAGCTAACCTTATTTGATCATATGGAAACATAAATGGTCTGAATTAGCCAAAACAACTTTTAAGAAGAATTAAATTGGAGAGTTAACACTTCTAGATTTTGAGACTTACAATAAAGCTCCAATAATCAAAGAAAATTTATTTTTAAAAGGTATGAAGTTAATTCAGTGAAGAATATATAGTCTTTATAGTAAATAATGCTAAAACAATTGGATATCCACACCCAAAAATATTAATTTTGACCCATTTCTTTATATATGTGTGTGTGTGTGTGTGTGTGTGTGTGTGTGTGTGTGTATGTATTTTTTTCCAAAACAAATCCTAACCGTAAATGTAAAACCTAAAGGTGAAACATCTGGGGGGTAAAAATCTCTTTAGATATTGAGTTAGGCGAAGATTTCTTAGGTTATTACTCGAAAAGCATGATCAATAAAGAGGCAACCAGTTAAATCCTACTTCATAACCACTCAAATTTCCACTTGCCACTGGGCATAATTGCACATACCTGTAACCCCAGAACCTGGAAGGCTGAGTCAGGAAGATTGCTGTAAGTCCCAGGCCAGACTGGACTACATAGTGAGGTCAAGGCCAGGCTGGACTACATAGTGAGCCCTGTCTCAAAAAACAAAACAGAACAACAGTAACAATAACACCAACAATAAAATTCTTACCAAAAGACTGTTTTAAGAGAAAGAAAAGTCATGGCAGAAACAGAAAGAATATAGAACTTGCAGTCTATATCCATGGGTTCTGCAACTGTGAATTCAAACAACTGCACACTGAAAATATTCAGGGAAAAAATTGCCTCAGTCTTGACATTTACCAATGTTTTCCTTGCTTTTATTCCTTGAACTGCACAGTATAACAATTATTTACATCCTATCAGCAATGGATCAGGTATATCAAGTAATCTAGAGGTAATTTAAAGTACGCAGGAGGGTATACAGATGTTCTATGCAAGTCTTACGTGATTTTATATGAAGGATTTGAGCATCTGTAGATTTTGGCATCTGGGAACCAGTTCCTTTGGCTATTAAGGGAGGATGGTATTTGCAACTCATGTCTGGTAAAGTACTTGTATACAAAAT
Organism: Dolichotis patagonum; assembly: GCA_004027295.1. NCBI lineage: Eukaryota > Metazoa > Chordata > Mammalia > Rodentia > Caviidae > Dolichotis > Dolichotis patagonum. Next base: position 261,376 of record PVJX010000320.1, read on the forward strand.
ACACAAAGAATTATTGAAAATCAGTTTAAGAAAACAACCTAATAAGTAAAAAGATTTACGGAAGGGAAATAAGTTCAGGAAGCAACGCCCAGCACCATTAGTCACTGAGAAAAATGATTCTTAAAACAACACAATGCCGTTACTTGCCCCTTTGAATATCTAACATTAAGCTCACTGATCACACCAACTGGTGGAAAGAACGCAGGGGAACTAGACCTTCCATACTCGGCCAGTGGGAACCTCAAAGAGTACAAGTACTTTGCAAAGTAACTTGATGGTTTCATCATAAGCTAAGTATCTCTCTACCATTTAATCCAACCATTCATTTTCTAGGTACTTGCTCAAAAGAAATGAAAATGTTTGTCCGCAGAGTGTCTTTTTAAATGAATGTCCAAAGATGCCTCACACTAGAAACTATACCCAAATATCAGTCGAAAGATGAGTGGCCCAAAAACAAAGGCAGTTCAGACAATGGGCTATTTCTCCAAAAAATATTAATTTCAAAATAGTCATGGTAAGTGAAAGAAACCAAGTAAAAATGAGTCTATGCTGCATAATTTCATTTATACAAAATTATTTTTGTTCCTAATATACAAAGACAGAAAGCATCTAGGTGGTGCCTCATGGGAAAGGGTGACAGGTAAGGACACAAGGCAAAATTTTTTTTTTATTTGAAAGAGAATAAAACAAAAGGGGGCAGTACAGAGCAGATCAGAACAGGACAACATAGGCAGCACAGTACTTTACATTAAGTCAACTGGACATCAACAGTATCTAACACCATATCTCTTACTCTGCTATAGTTGAGCATAGTTTCAAATACAATAATATCAAACATAAGACAATAGTATTAAGCCATGCATAGAGTGAAAGAATTACAGGGCTTTCTGAACCGAATAACAGAAAATGATCAATGGGTACCACAATATCTCATTTTTGATAAAAAAGAAAAAAATTTGTTTGAACTATCACACATATTCAAATTCCAATAAGACACAATGTGGTAGATAGAACCAATGGTAGTAGAACAAAAAAAGCATGGTAGGACTTCTAAGAAGGATAATATTAAATCAGAATTTTAAGGGCGATGAGTACATTCCTTATCTTGGCTGTGGCATATTTTTTCCTTAATACATGTGAATCAAAACTTATCATTATACCTGTTGCGTATGAGCAGTTTAAATCAAGTATATGTATTTTTTTAACCGATAGTTATAGGAATGATTTCAGTGGCAGAATTCTGAAAATATGCCCCTACATACAAAATTGATTAATAATTCAGAATAAAGAGGTAGATAAAATAACTTGAACAGCCATTTTAAATGTATTTCATTTGTTCTGGATAGTATTTAGTATGGGAAGGACTAGATAACCAGTCTGACCACCTTTTCCTTTTTTAAAAATTTTTATTTAAAGAGAGAGAGAGAAAAAACAACAAAACAAAACAGAAAAAAGGGTAGCAACAATACAAAATTTCAAAGGAAAAAAGAAAAGAACAAAAAAACACTAAGAAAACACTACTTGATAAATTACATACTGTCATCTTGGAAATAGTTGTTCAAGTTACAAAATTAAAGCATATAAAGTAGACATTCAAATAGTGAGACTGTTAACAGTTCTGCTCAATGATCTAAGAAAAAACAGTAATATGGTCATCTATCTTACACACTTAAATGTACATGCAGTTATATCCCTTAGAACACTTTCTTTTCCTCTCTTTTTTACAGTAGCAATTATACATTTTGGGTTTTATTACTCTGACATTTCTTATTACTTTTTACAGTAGAGACACAATGTGATATTTATAAATATGATTCCTATTTATTTCACTAATGAAGATAGTCTCAAGTTGTCTATAGTCTCAAGTTGTCATTTCCCTATGAAGGCCTCAAGACCATCCTTTTTCATAGCTGAGTAATACTCCATTGTATAAAAATACCACATCATTTTCATCCACTCTGCAGTTGATGGGCATCTTGGTTCTTTCCAAGATTTAGCTATTATAGATTGTGCTGCTAAAAACATGGGTGCACACACATCACTGTGATATGAACTTTTCAGTTTTTCTGGGAAAATACCCAGGAGAGGAATAGCTGGATTGAATGGAGCTTCCAGTCCTAGTCTTCTGAGAATTCTCCATACTGATTTCCGTAATGGTTGCACCAGTCTACACTCCCACCAACAGTGGAGCAGTGTTCCTTTTTCCCCCCGCAGCCTCGCCAATATTTGTTATCCATTGATTTCTTGATGGTAGCTATTCTTTCCAGAATGAGATGAAATCTCAATGTTGTTTTAATTTGCATTTCTCGGATGACCAGTGATGATGAGCATTCTTCATGTATTTATTTGCTACTTGTGTATCCTCATCTGAGAACTGTGTGTTCATCTCAGATGCCCATTTTTAGAGAGGGTCTCTGAAGTTGGGGGGCTTGATGTTTTTCAGTTCTTTATATGTTCTTGATATAAGTTCTTTGTCTGAGGGGTTGCTGGCTAAAATTCTTTCCCATTCTGTGGGTTTTCTTTTCACTCTGCTGGTGATTACTTTTGAAGTACAGAAGCTTTTCAATAATATGAGATCCCAGTTGTTGATTCTCTGAAGTGTTTCCCGTGCAGTTTGTGTTTTGTTCATGAATTCTCTGCCTACCCCTGTGTCTCCAAGACTTCTACCTACCTTATCTTCTAGTAGATTTAGTGTTTCTGTTTTAATGTTTAGGTCTTTGATCCATTTAGACTTTAGTTTTGTGCATGGTGATAGGCATGGATCTAGTTTCAGTCTTCGGCATGTGGAGAGCCAATTTTTCCAACACCATTTATTAAAGAGGCTATCCTTCTTCCAGTGAACATGTTTAGCCCCTTTGTCAAATATCACATGGCTGAGTGTCTTTGTACGTACACTTGCATCTTCTAATCTGTTCCATTGATCCTCAGGTCTATTTCTTTGCCAGTACCATGCTGATTTTATCACTGTGACTTTGTAGTACATTTTCAAGTCAGGAATTGAGATGCCTCCTGCCTTGCCTTTATTTCCCAGAATTACCTTTGCTATTCTATGTTTATTCTGGTTTCAAATGAATTTTAGGAGTGTTTTCTCTAGATTTATGAGGTATGTCAATGGTATTTTGATTGGGATTGTGTTAAGTCTATATAACAGTTTTGGGAGTATGGTCATTTTCACAATGTTGGTTCTTCCTAGCCAAGAGTGAAAAAATATGGAACGCCATGAATTTGCATGTCATCCTTGCACAGGGGTCATGCTAATCTCTGTATCGTTCCAATTTTAGTATATGTGCTGCCAAAGCGAGCACACTTTTCCTTTTTAAAACTTGTTGTTTTAGTTAATGTGTGTTCGTTTATTCAGTCAGTAATTCTTGGGCACCAGTGGCAATCAGCACTCTTCAAATACGGCGTCTTGAAAACATGAACAGTGTGTTTCATCTAGCTTGTATTTTAGTGAGTGAGATGGATAAATAAAATGCAGTACTATTAGAAACAGCCTCTTCTTTGGATGACTATCTTTGTGCCCGCTGAGTGCCACTCAATGCCTAATAAAGACCAACTAGCGGCAAGGGTGCCTGTCCCCTGGGAATGCACTGTCCCTACCAGGAGATGGACCTCCACTGAATGAAAGAAAAACGTGCACCCTGTGGGGCTGCCCACTGAGAAAGCCCACGTCAGACTCCCAGGGAAAATGAAGCCCAAGCTGAGGTTTTTCTCTGCAAGGTAGCTGTTTTGCAAATTGGTTTCCCAAGGTTTGATGGCTGTTCTAGAGTAGGGTCCTGGGTGCTCCCACACAATCCACTTTACAATTCACCTTATCCAAAGCGCCACAAAAGGAACTACATATAATACACAAAGTAACAGGCCGCAAGTCTGGGCAATATGGAAGATAATAGCTTACTATGACCAAGAGATATTTAACTTTTATTGGGGCATATTTCAGCCATTCTTAAATAGTGGGGATATCTACACAGTATTCCCCAGAAGTGTCCCCTCTCCTGTGTTTAAAGCAGTTCTGCATATTTTTGAGCCATGCTGCCATGCTAAGGGCCAATCAGCTGAGGCAGTGAATACTGAGCAATGCCAATGTCTCCCTGCTGAGGGAGGATGAGTTCTTAAAGAAAGCGAGGAGGGATGTGTACACATCAAAGATGCTATGCAGAGGGTATAACGACCAGAGCTGCATCTAGAATACTTCCCTTCCGTCAACATCAGACTTTCTCCACTCAGAAGCATCTCCTCTGAGTCCTCGTTCAGGAAGAGACACGGTTTTTAGCATGAAAATCAACAGCGCTCCATGCAGTACATAAAACGACTCACTTTTCCTTTTTTCCTACAGGACAGAATAGTCCAATAGGAAATCTCTGCCGGCCAAATCCTCTGAAGAGTAAGTCTTCCCCAGGGAAGCCAAATAAACCAAGCAAACACAGCAAATAAGCTTTCTTCCAATCGCCTGCTTTTGGTGGTGAGCTCCATTTTTGTAAGGCCAGAGAAGTCACTTGTTTCTTGTATTACAAGTCTTTTATTTCTTACCCTTGAACTGCATCTGATTTTGAAGGAAGTTTTGATATATTTAGCATCCAAAATAAGCATTAGAGAAAACAGATTATGAGGGCCGGAAAGAATTAGAAAACATCTAACGCCTTGTTTCACAGATGGGGAGACTAAAACCTGGAGAGTGGAGGGTTTCTCCAATATCTCTTTTTTGTTCATTCAATAAATATATGCAATATGTTATGTGTATGTCATTTGATCCCTATGACATTTTGGAACTAAGAGTTATGTTAATTTTTAGATTAGAAAAGCGAGATTGCAAAATCTTGTAAGTTGTTCGAGTTATTAAGAACTTAACTGCAAACTCAAACCTTGTGAGCCCCATCCCATGGTCCCCTAAGCAGCTCTGGCTAATATCAGAAATATCATAAAGCATGACTTAGATTTTTAAACTTTTTTTTGCAACAGAATGATGCAACAACATTGCAATCATTTAGACCATTCTGCCATCACCAACCTTAAGACCTCCTGGGCTTGCCAGTGGCATCTGGCTGTGGTCTTGGCCATGAACACTGATGTGTCATGTCATCAACTTTTGACTGTGACCCTCTGTTGATGGGTTCTTGCAATGCCCCTTTCAGGATGTGGTGAACTGGGATATGTGATGGTTGATCTCGATTGTCAACTTTACTGACTTGAGAGGCAGCTAAATTAGTACATTTATAGGCGTGTCTGGGTGGATCGTGGGGGAATAACCTTGGATACTACACCTGGTCCCTGGCCCATTCCTCTCAAGTTCTTCCTATTCCCTGCTTCTGTCCACCACGAATCAGACACCTTGCTTTACAATATCCTTCCGCCATGATGCTTCTGCCTTAGACCTTGCTCACCATGACCCGAAACCTTGAATGCATGAGCCAAAATAAAGCTCCTCCTCTTGTAAAATATTTTGTCCCAGTAATAGAAAATATGATGAATGCAAGATAAATTGAGTACAGAGGATGTTGGTGGAGGACAAGATCAAAATCAAAGGGTGCAGCCAGTTAGAGGGGTGCTTCTGGGAAAAGGATTACTGTATCTTACATCTCATCAGCCTTACAAGTACCTCAGAGAATCAGTCACTTAAAATGAATGGAATTTCCATGGTGGTCTTTTCAAAGCACCTGTTTCTTAGCACATCTCCTTCTTCATAGCCCTTCCATAAACAGAGTTCACAAGTCTCCTTCAGCATGCCTGTCTTCCTCCTCTCCCACCATAGTAGCCTATTTCTGTTGACTTCCTAGTATCCTATTTCTCTGTTTTACTCTTAGAGCCACTGACCTCTAAACAAGCTGTCCCTTCCATCTGTGAAACTCCGCTCTACCTTCAGGCAACAGTGGAGATGTAATTCTCTCATAAGTGCCTTTAGCACTGTAATAAGCACACATAAGGTGGACCTTCTATTCCAGATCACAGTCCCTATCAACTGTGACAGTACAGGCTCTTTCACATTGTTCATCTCCCACAGTACTGTAAGCGCCCCGCCGTACCCAATGCCTGGCTTCACATCTGGTAGCCAACTAAATGCACAGCCATGATGTCAAATGAATGAATCAATGAATGAGTCACGGTTGGACTTGGTCTACAAAAAATTATAAAGTTACTTCAATTGAAGGGAACAAAGAATGATGGGAGGTTTAGACTGTCTTTCCGAGGGGTATTTTGGAGAGTTCATAGGATAGACTGATACAATGATCTGTATGCTAAAGACACAGGATTCCTTCTTGTTGCATATGCCTGACAGGCTCCAGGAGAATCTGACTTGCTGTAAAGAACCTTTGGCAGGCAGGGGAGAAGACTCTAAAAGCAGCCACGTGACGTCTGCTGCAGAATGTACTCCGCATCAATACGTAAATGGAACCAGAGATGGACAGAAACTTAATGAATAAAGACTCCAGAAGAGGTAGCCTGTCCCTGGGTAAAATAAAATCACTCCCAATTACTTCCTACCGACAGCAGTTATGAGGTCCTGTACACAATTTAAAGGTAATCTCGTAACTTACATAGAAAAAACAGATTGCCAATCGAACTTAATGTCAAGTGACATTTGGGCTCAGCCACGATGAGACTCGAGCGGCTTTTCCCTCTGGTTTAGTGGCAGTGGCTTTCCTGGGCTCACAAAGGGTTAACTCCGGGGTCCCTGGGGATGCCTTAATGGGCCTGTGTGATCTGAACCTTGATTCGGAGCCGAGGCCACAGATCATGTTTTCTCTGCACATCTGCAGACATATTAGGACTCGAAGTGGAGATGACAGAGGGGAATATTTCCTTTCTCCTCAGAATCGCCCCGGGAGGGTTTTCTACTGCGACCTGCTCGGACCTTGGGTTTGCATTAGAGTTATTGTCCAGAGAGAAGATGCAGTTAGGGCCCCCGACTCATTTCTTATAGTGCTCGCCTATTTATTCTTAGTGGCAGCTAACTTGTAAAATTTGATTATGATTTTTTTCTTGGTGTGTGTCATGGAAAGGATTAAGAAAAAAAAAAAGGAAGAATGATTCTATCATCAGTCCTAAATGTAGTTATACAAATCCACACCGAGGCTGGGTGGCTACGGGAGAGATACAGGGTAACAGGTGATCTCTCCCCAGTGGTCATTCTGGGTCCACATTCTGTGTTTGTAGTGACCCAGAGAGGGGGAGGAAGGGAAGAAAACCACCAGACCTGTGGGTATCACTGATGCAGCAACCAGGGTAATCCGTTCCCACTCCTTCCCCTCTCCATGCTGAAGGATCCTTTTCAAGGACAGTATGTTCAAATCTCCACCACCACGTCAACAGCAGCGTTCACCAAAATTTCCATGACTCGGTGTCACTGCCACACTGAGGGCCTTCAGATTCCAGTGGACCTAGAATCACACTATCAACACTAATGATGCTAAGTACAGAAATCTCCGTGGTAGGCCCAGTGTCTCAGGACCATGCCTTGCTTAGTCTGCTTCCTCTGTTAGAACAGCCTATATTTTCTGCCTCTATGTTTTGCTTCCTAACTGCCACTTATTTTGTCCAGAATTAACTCAAACACCATCTCTACCAAGCTAGTCTCAAAACACTAGAAATACAACCATTTATTGAAATAATCAATTGCCTTTCTCCCCTTTGTCAAAACTATACTCTACTTGAATATTAAACTCATGATGGACCATGATGCACTCTCGTATCTTCGAAGGCTCATACCAGGCTTCACACATAGTGTATGTAGTAAGTTCTCAATAACCATTCATGCTTTATGTAGATGTCATTGGCTCCAAGGTGTGATGTCACTCTTCGAAGCCAGGTGGCCATTCTCCCTGTTTTCTCTAGGAGCTATCTAGTCCCATTTTCAGCAATCACTGGCCAGCCGTGAAAAGTGGCCATCACTTACTTTTATGTTTCTCCCTCTGGGTCAGAAGTTTCTCCAGAACAAGAAGTGCATCTTTGTTCATCAGTGCATGCCAGAAGCCACGCACAGTGCCTAGAACAAAAGAGGTGCTTAGTATGAAAAAGCTGAATGAATGAATGAATGAATGAATGAATGAGGCACACAAAGAAAAGTCCCTTTTTATTCATTTTGAGACAAGGTCTTCTTGCTAAGTTTCTAAGTTACCTGAACTAGGCTCAAAGTTTGGATCCTCCTGCTCCAGCCTTCTAGAGAGTTGGGATAACAGGGGCAAGTCAGCACACACAGCCACAGTCTCTTTAAAGATCCTTTTAAAACATTTTTCCAGTCTCCCCCTATGAAAGTGTAATGTTACACAGTGTATTCTGCATACCTTGTACATTTAAGAAGTAAAGTTGATCACACCTCCCCAAAATGAAGCTGCACTGCCTTCTGGTGATGCGCCTTTGTCCAATCCACCCCCATTTTGCTTTGTTGAGCCTTACATCTTCAAGCCATGATCCCTCAGAGAATTCTCTGCACATTCACAGGGCTCCCAGTCTCATGCTGTCGGTGGGACACCTGCGTGATGACAAAGGAACTCTGTCCTTTCAAGAATGTCCACTCCCTGCACATAGTACTTATGCAGGCTGTGAGTGGAGAGTTGGAGAGGCCACACGGAGACACAGAATCCTCTCACACGGCAGGCAGGCACTCACTGCCCTATCTCCTCTGCCCTCTTTCACCAGCTCCTACTATAAACAAAACGTTTCTCTCCTCACCCAGCCCACACAGATCCTTGTGAGTTCTGAGATATACCCCAGTAGGACCCAGTGAACACACAGTGCTGCCCCAGAAAGAAGCGCTGATAAATGTGACTCACTCTACTGATTCCATCTGAGGTCTTCATGACAGTTCCTTATGGTTCTCCTTCTCTGTCTGGCTTTCACTTTCTAAAATACACATTCTATCATTCCACTCTTCACTAGGCAAGGTTCTTTCTAAAACAAACCCTTATCATTTCACTCAAAAACATTACTTCATGGCCATCCTTTGCTATCAAAAGCCAAGATAATAATTATAATAATAATAAACTTACACAAGATCTATCAGAATTTCACCCATCTTGTCTTCTTACTCCCATCACTCATCACATTATGTTCCTGTGTTCTTTCCCAGATGCATCAATATTTTCTCAACTTCCCTTTGCATTTTCAGTAAAATCTCTTCATCTTTCAAAACCCAGCTCAAAGCCATAAACTGGGCCAGCATCCCAAACTCGGGGCTTCCATTCCATTCCAAGTCGGCTTTTATACAAACACTCATTATGACACATGATAATCAGTGGCAGTGTAGTGTATTCTACCAGGCAGTATTTATGTAAACCCCAGCATTCGGTCCAGTGTGTGGCACATAGTAAATGCTGATTATTTGTTGACTTGAACTGCACTGTACTCTTAGATGCATGATCTTAAAAGAGTTCCATTGACCGACAATCCAACAAATCTTTAGAGTATCTTCTGGCAAAGACACCCACTCCATCTTTGAGAATTATTGGATGGGAACAGGTGGGAGAAAGCCCTTCCCAGAAGGAGTACTGTACCCTGCCTGGTGCCTACTGCAAATCTTAGAAGACCAAACTCTGATGGTGTGACGACAGATTAAAACTGCATAACTAAACCCAAGCTCCTCTTGAAGCTGTATATGCATTCACCTTCACTGGCAACCTGTTTGAGGCCTCACCACCAATGCCTTCTTTAAGACTGTGGCATCTTCCAGAACACAGGACACCACCAAATCACTGCTTTTGGTGGTGAATGTGTCAGGGAAAAGGCAAATGGCGTGAGAAAAGCACAAAGATTAACCTTTCGGCAAATTTTTCATTATCATTGAGTGGGAGCTATGATGTTTGAAAAATTTTCTGTCACAGCTCCAAAGGAAATGCATGGAAATATTCCCAACCCTAATCTTCGCTTTGGCCTTGGTTTTGCATTTGTTTTTACCATGGTTTTCAGTCTCCACTGTACTTGACCATGTTTATTCCTCCAGCCTGTAAAGAATCAGCTTTCATTGCCTTGCTTTCCACCTTCTGTAGATCTCATGTTTACATTGGATTTCTAGGAAGAGATAATCCCACCCCAATCAGTGTGAAGTATGGTTAACTAACAATTGTGCTGGTCAAGAGTTTCTGCCTGAACCATAGTGCTAAGCTCATCTCCTGGATGAGCTGTTAATGCTGTAAGAACAAACTATGTCAGCACAGGGATGAGAGTTTTGCTTTCTTGTGGTTTGGGAAAGAGAAGAATGATATGTGATATAAAAGACAGGTCTCTGAAATTAGTATGATCTGAACCTATAATTTATACTTTTTTAAAGTAGATTTTTATGGAAGTATAACATATACAAAGCAACATTCCAAATTACAAGTATGCAGCTATATGGCTTTCCACAAAGGTAGCCATCTAATTAATGTCTAGATAATGAAATATTAAAGCAAACCCAGAAATTCTGTTCTTGGTATACCCTCATGGTCACTATTAAACTTCCAAGTGTTTTTTACCCTGATTTATATAACCCTATATAAATTTTTCTTGCTTTGAATCACTTCTTGCAACCCAGAATCAAACATCATGAACCCTTTTGTGTCTGATTTCATTTACTGAAACCAGTATTGGTAAGATTCATCCAGGTTGGTATGCTCTGTAACTATAACCCATTTGTTCTCAGTACCATGTAGTATTTCCTTAGGCTAATGCACAATTAATTCCAGCATTGCCAGTGGCTGGAAATGCACAATTAATTTATCAATTCCATTATCATTAGATATTGGATTGTTTCCAGTTTGGGTCCATTACCAAAAAGGGCTGCTTTCAATATCGTGTGAATATGTCTTTTGGGGAGTAAATGGGTGCATTTCTGGAAAGTCCCTAGGAATAGAACTGCAGAGTTACACAGTGTTCCATATGCACCTCATACTGACCTAACTTTAAAACTTACCTTTCCAAGTTTTCTGTTGAGTGACTAGTATGATTTATGGCTAAAATGCCCTCCCTCTAAATTCTCATGTGTGTGAAAAGTGATTGGATTGTGGAGGCAGAGTACTCACCAGTGGATTTTTACACTAATGACTGAACATGCTATTAGGTGACAAGACCTGGTTTGGAGTGGGTCACTGGGGACATGACCTGAAAGGGTGTGTTCTTGTCCCCAACTCTTCCCTTGTCTTTGCTTTCTGGGTGCAGTAAGGTGAGCATCTTTGCCTCCACCAGGCCTCTCTGACATGCACTTCTGCCTTGGACCAATCTTGCGATGGACTAAAACCACAAGCCAAAATAAACTCCTCCTCTAAGTTGTGGGTGTTGGGTATTTTTGTCCCAGTGGCTCGAAAGTGGCTATGATCTTAAACAAATCATTTAAGTTTCCTGGGATTGTTTTCCTATCTGTGAATGATGAAATTGCACATTATAAAGTTGTTTTAACATAATACCAACTAATATAAAATACCTAGCACAATTATGATATGTAAGAGGCATGTGTTCCAAAGACACATAGTGTATGCAAGCAGCCCCAATATATCTCAGTGTATCCAGCCCCTGTCACAGGTTGGACCCACAACTTGAATTCTGCCCAGTGGCAGGTGAGTGGAGATGCGATGTGCCCTATCTGAGCCATCAAGCCCCCAGTCATCTCTTCTCTTGCTGCAGAACCCTGCAAAGCAAGTGTTGGAGTAGTAACATCACAAGAGTTCAAGTCTCCCTAGGACCATGGAGTGACTGCATGAAGCAGAAATGCCACTGGCTGGCACTGGACATGTAGCACAGATAAGAAAGAAACCTCTACACTGTTAAGTCACTGGCATTCTCAGTTACACCATTACTGCGGCATGCTATAGACCCGCTAGATAAACACAGAAATCAGGGATTGGGTAGAGCTCCACCTCAAGAAAGCCACCAGGATTTCCCTTTGAAGAGTTATATGACTCAGGCACAGTACGGGACATTCCATATGACTTCATTTCTAAACAGCAAAAGAATCAGGTCTTGCTGTGACTAAAGGGAAACATTTCAAAGTAGTCCTTGGCTGAAATACCTTAATTGAGGAAACTTTTTTCTCTGTTGAGAAACCAGGTTGCAATTCCAAAATTGTATCTGATGTACCCCAAACATAATACTGACTTCCAAAGAGAAGACCCTTGGTGATTATTAGTTTAGAAAAAAATGAAACCCTCTCCCACCGGTTCAAAGCCAGCCTCATTCTTTTGCTCCTGTAAAGATGCTCTTTCTTTGTGTTCCCTGGTGTCTACATGGCCTATGAGCTTTCTCCTAATGATTAAACACCTAAAAATACTACAAAGCATGCTTAATAAGGCTGTTGTGTTTTTGCAGTTGCTATAGAGACTGGTTAGTGTAGGACCTTAAGTACGTGTAAATATGTATTTTGGACAGTGTTTAAAAACACGTATAATTTACCCAGGCATAACAGCTGTTCTAGAGTGCCACAGTTCAGTGTGATAAGGCATATGTAAAACATTTTATGGTGTGTTATTTATAGTTATTTACTTAATAGCTTGTAAGAGCACCTTCCATTGTATAAAGGAACTAAGCATTTACCATTTCAATAGTGAATAACGTTTAGTCCACTGCAGCAATTGATAGTCTTAGCTCTCGTGAAGAATGGTAAATATGCCATTGGTATAATGTTGATGCAGGAAAGAAACCATGTTGACAGAGGGTTACTGGAAAAACAAAGCTTTCTCCGCCTCTCAGGCAGTTCTGAGCTCATTAGGGAAGTTGTCAACGGAGCTACTTTGGCAGGATAGGAAACCCCAGAAAGAGGTCACCGTCTGCTTTGAAGTCACCCCCAGGGATACTCCCATTGGTGAAATAACACAGATAATAATAGAACAACAACTAATAGTTACTGAGCAGACCTGACTCTGGGCCACAGGCATGATGCTAAGTGCTTGACATTCACGATCCATTTAGTCCTCATTACGTACTACGAGATGGTATAATTACTATCTTTATTTGCTGTGTGGGGAAACTGAGGCAAAGAGGTTACAACTGGCCCAAGATTCTCATAGGTAGATGACAGATCTAGGCATCAAGTGCAGCGCTGTGTTACTCCTGAGCTTGTTCTCATCAGTGTTGATTTAAATCACTGAGCCACCTAGGGGTTAGCTCTTTGTCAGTCATGTATCCCCGCGACCTGTAGCAAGCACGCGTGCTGTATTTTCCAAACAGAGTCTGGGCAGCAGTCAGTTCTGTTAGAGAAAGAATAAGATAGACTCCACTGCAAGCCCTTTTATGAGTGTCTTTCAAACAGACACAATTCTAAGTCAAAGGCTTCGTTACCCACTTTGTTAGAGGAGGAACCAACCCACGTCAGGCCGAGCCAACACCCCACAGCCTACCTGTGGTGGAGCCAGTACTCAATCCCAGACAGGCGTAACTCACACAACCTTTCAATATTAAAGTGTGCACAGACACCCAGTGTAACGTTCCTCAACTGTGGGGTAACACCTGGAGACAGGTTTGCTTGTCGAAGTTAGCAGGGACACTACTGGCCTCGAGTGGGTGGTGGCCAGGGACGCTGACAATGCAGAGGACAGTCTCGCACAACAAAGAGCTAAGCACCCCTCATTGCCAATAGTGTCTGCCCTGAAAGATGCTGACTTAGTGTAAGTAAATACAGTACCAGACGGTGTGGGTGACATCATGGCAGATAAATTTAAACTGAAATGGTGCTGGTCATTCTTCTATCAGGGGACTTGGCAAAATGGATTTCATGACTTAAAGTTTTAGAACTTTGGACGGTAACTCATCATTGCATGTCCAGTTGTCATAGAAAGGTGTCAAAAATGTTCTCACTCCCCAAAGATGACCAGCATGGGCCTTTCCAGCATCCGAGGTGGATGGTGAGAGTCACTGAGCTGATTGGGATGGAGAGAAACCAAGGAAGCTCGCTTATCTGGACATAAAGGTAGACAAAAGTAGAAATTAGTCTGCCTTGTCACCGCATCGTGTGTCTCTCTGGTTGTAACAGCCAGCACACAGTGCTCAAAGCTTGTCTCACTGTTCTTTTGGTGGCAGAAGGCATGTTCTTGGTATTGCGTGACTCCCAGGAGGAAAACTGTGGAGTGACTTTAGGTGATGCCTCCCTTCCCATTTTCTCCTCTCTCATCTTTTCCATCTATCCCTTATAATCCCATCACTGAGCCAGTCAAGCAGCCAACAAGCATCCACACGTCATGCATTTCTACTGGAATCTGTACAGAGGACTCATTTTAATCACTATTTTGACCCCTGACTAAGGAAAGCTTCCACTATTAATTTTTTCAAGACACATTTACATTTTATAAGGACAGGACCTACCCCAGCTTGTTCAGCCTATACTCTTGTACATGTACTGTCTGCTACAGTAGACAGAATACTGTCTGCTATATAGAGAACCTCACCAAGTACTTAGTGACTATATAAATGAGATTTTGGCATCCAGAACTAAATCAAGGTAATCCAGACTACTTAGAAAAGTGGACATCAGTGTGAGACTGGCTCTGGACAAGGGTTAGGTGGTAGACACAGGTACCAGCCATACCCAGAATAGGGAGAATAGAAAGGTATTGCTGAAGAGGAAGAAATTCAGGAGTATCCTGGGAGGAGTGTCACCTGAGAGTTTCCTTTGAGACTAGGTTTATGGCCCACTTTTTCTCATCTCAGGGCCTACCTATCCAAGACTAGACTTCTGTTTAGCTACCTCAGCTACTGATCATTTATTCCCTCCGGTCCCATCCTCCTACAAACTGGTAGAAATGTGGGCTTGGATACATGGGAGCTTTTGCTTGGACTGTGAGGTTCCCCCTTTAGATGTAAAAATAAAAATAATTCTCCTTTATGAAACAGTTTCTGTGATCAGATCTTAAGCTGGGAAGCTTATTTCTATTACATCACAACTTAATCATGGAAATCCCATAAGGAGGGTGCAACCATTCCCATTTTGCAGTGTAGAAAATTGAAATTGAGTGTCTTGCATCATGGATAATTGCTTTTGGCATTTCAGAAATGTCTTCTACAGAGAAAGTGCCAAGTTTCTGGGTGGGAACTTGGGCTGAGATGGGTGATGATCTTCTAATGTGAGGTTATTCTTCACATCATCACTGGCCTGGCTGCAGCCCCAACTGTGTAGTTTTGCTGGGATTCCCAACTAAGGAAGCAGGAGGATGCTAAGAGGCTTGGAGGAAATTAGCCCAGCCAGAAGAACTGTAATAAGAAAAGGTCAACAGTGTTAGTCCTTAAGCTCACAAGGACATCAGGCACTCCAGAATCTTTAACCAGATGTTATGGCCCATAGACATGAGGTTGGGAGCAGCCCGAGTCCATGGAAGGAGGACTTCAGATAAGACAGTCACCCAAGCATTAGGATGAGGCTTGGCCAAGTCTGGGAGAGGGCGGCAGGACACATAGTCTAACTCTGGATATCTAGAGTGTCTTGGATTAGGTGAAGGGTCTACACCACAGGCCTGTAGTCTGTGGGATAGATTCAGATCCAGGCTCCACTCACAGCACTGAACTGGAAGAATATTGGGCAAATTTCTGGATGCTCATATCCACAAAAACAGGGAGGCAGGGCAAGAAGCATTAATCTGCAAAGCATTTCTTCGAGATTTTTCTATATGCCTGGCACTGAGGATATAGATGTAGGCAAAAAATGAGTGCTATTTCTGCCGAGTTGACAGTCCAGCAAGATGCACAGATAAGATATAGATAAGCCTCTGTAGAAATTCAGCAGTCAGGAAGGTGCTTCTGACCTCTTCAATCTTGCTATTCAAAATGTGGTGCACAGGCCAGACACATAACATCTCTCAGCAATTTATTAGAAAAGAAGCGTCTCGGGGCTACCCCAGACCTACTATGTCAGACTCTGCATTTTGGCAAGATCACAAGGAACCCATCCTCTCGCTGAAGGCTGAGAAGCAAGGCGCTGTAAGCCTTCTTCCAAGAGCAGGGACTTTGGTTCTTTCCACCAGGCACAAAGGGTTGTCACTTCCTGCCACGGATGTCCTCGGACATAAGAAGGTTACACCTGATTCAGCTGAGAACAGGCAAAGGGGAAGCAAAGTGTATCCTCAAGAGCTCTTGGAAATAATTACCGTGCTCTTAATAATAAATGAATAGGCTACAGTCCCAGAACACATTGAGAACAAAGCAAAACATGTCAATATAAAATCCAACAAATAAAACAATCAATTTAAAATAGATTTCTCTAAATGGTTTGCTTACTCGGGCTAAGTGCCCCGCCTCTGGGCTCCCTTAGCATATTGTCTTACGCCTGCCTCAGCCCTTCTTTTATGGCTGTTCAACTTTTCTGTTTATGTGCCTTTCTTCCAATTTGACAGCTAGTTTTCCTTTTTATTAGTCCCTGTTTGCAGTACTTCATGCTTACATTCCATGTGTAGAGTTGATCCATGCACACAACACATCTTCAATCTTTATCCTTTTTCCTTTCTTTCCCTCCTTGCTTCCCTATCTCTTGATCCTCTTCCCACCTGGGAAGATCTGTCCCCTTACTTCCCATTATCCAGCTTTTATTTTGCCCTTTACTTATAATATGGGTTTCTCGTATAAGAGAAACCATGTGGTATTTAAGCTTACACGTCTGATTTATTTCACTTAATATTATGGTCTCAAGGTGCATCTTTCTTGCTAAAAATGATTCAAGTTCACCCTTTCCTATGGCAGAGCAATACTCTATTAGGTACAAATACCATGTCTTTATCCATTCATTTGTTGGTGGACACACAGGCTGCCCCCAAGATCTAACTGTCGTGGACTGTGCAGCATCAGACATGGGGATGCTTGGATCATGGTAATATGATATCTTTAATTCTTTCAGGAGGGTGATACATTTTTTAAGGACCCTTTTTCCAGAAAACATAAGAAAAGGATTCTGTCCATAGAAAAAATGAAGGATCAGAAGTAGTTATCAAAGACTACAAGAACAGCTTTCTGCATGAAATGTTTAAGGCAAAGCACACAATTCTTTCACAAGTAAGGCTGAAAGATCTCCCTTCCCCTATTTCCTAACCTTCTCCATCTACTTCTTTGGCAAATTCTAGCCTGTCAGTGTCTCTCACATCAGCAATTCTCTGCTCTGTTCTAGCTCTTTCTGCACATTCACTAAAGACAACAGAAGACATTCGTGTGTCCATGCCCCTGGGTGCAGCCTTCCTGTGTTGACTCTGCTTGCTTCTGCATGTGGAATCAAAGCAATACAAGCCTACACTGAAGAGCTATGTCCATTTCTTCTCTCTTGTTTCTATATCATCAGCATAAGAACAAGCACAGGCTTGCCTACTGGCAGATACAAAAGCACTCGGAGAGCCTCGTCAAGACTGGAAACACTGCCTAACCACTAAGCACATCACAGCAGAGAAATACAAAAATAGTCAAGCTCTACCATACCCACATCAGCCAATGAAAAAGTCTTTCCACCTGCAAATTCAGATCTAAATAAATACTTACTATTTTAAAATATTGGGTGTAGGACTGTTTGTTATTCAGCAAGAGCTAACCAGTGTAAGTCAGTAAAAGATGCTTCCATTCAGGGAGCATCTAATTCCTTTCACACTCAAATTCTCATTGCATACAATGTTCTAATTACAGTGAAAAGGCTTTACTTGTGGTTCAGGAGAAAGAAAAGAAATGAAATGAAAGAGAAGGAAAGAAAAAGAAAGAAGAAAGAAGAAAGAAGAAAGAAGAAAGAAGAAAGAAGAAAGAAGAAAGAAAGAGAAAGAAAGAAAGAAAGAAAGAAAGAAAGAAAGAAAGAAGGAATTGTACAAACAGATTCTCTTCAAACAAGCTCATAATTTTGGTTTCACCTAAGAAGTGTCACCTAGAAACTGTCAAGAAATGACCTCCAGAGGCTACTAATGGCCAGAACATTTTTAGGGTTAGTCCTACTCCTTTTGGTCCATGGAGAATAACTGTAAATTAAAGTTTGTATGATTATAAGTAGTAGAAAATAAATTGAGCTAGGTTGAACAATTAAAAGGGAGAATTGATTAAAGATCTACTTTTCAGGACTCTTCCTAGCTATAAAAGAGCTGAGATCAAACTCACACTTACACCAGTCAAAATTAAGGTTGATGTCGGTTATGCGACTGGGAAGTCAACCAGAAGTGCTCTAGTTTGAGACACAATTGAAAGCTAGGGCTCCACTGTGTCCATCAGAACATGTCTCCCTCAGGCATCTCAGAAAGATGTTCAGAAGCAACAAAGCCCAAAGTCCCTGAAGAGGAATATTGATTCCACAATACTTCCAGCTGACAAAGTCAATGAAGGACTCTGACTGG
This sequence comes from Dolichotis patagonum, assembly GCA_004027295.1. Lineage (NCBI taxonomy): Eukaryota > Metazoa > Chordata > Mammalia > Rodentia > Caviidae > Dolichotis > Dolichotis patagonum. The sequence goes on from PVJX010000320.1 coordinate 279,612, forward strand.
CCCCACATCATTGAACCAGTCTTGATGGGCAGAAAGATAGTGCACTGTAATTGGTCAGCTGGATAACATGGCTCCTCCCCTGCTAGCCACTAGGAAATGAGAGAGGAGAGTTTTCCCAAATACTGACAATTTACACATATGGACTATTGAAAGAGACCAGAGAAAACAGAAGTCTGGGGCCAGTAGACTAGAGAGATTTGAGAATGATGATAACCATGGACATAACTCACCTCCCAGATTCTGCGATTCTTATTTCAATTCCCAATATTCCATGAGAAGAAATCCATTAGTCCTGCCCTTGGTCACCTCTGCATCTCCTTCCCCTCTCTGTCTTATGGCAGGCAGAGCCCTTGGTAAGCCTGGCAGCTCTGAATTGGGAACACTCTGCAGATGACCCCCAAACCAGTGCTCCAGCCCTTTCCTCCATCCTTTCCTACCTCACTGCTCCCCCCCGCCGCCCAATACACACACACTGTTCTCAAGTGTTCATTTCTGATACTTAGAATAGACTCGAAAAGGTTTGTGAACTGAAGATCTGTATTAAAAGAAATTGTGGCACCACTGTAATTTTATTTTCCATTTGTGTCTATTGGCCTTCCACTAAATATATTCATTTTATGAAATGAGTAGGAAAGAAAAGTAGAAGGAATTGAAATACTCAAAGATGGAGAGTTAATAAATTCAGGAACTCTGTTCTTAATCAGCTATGTGATCTTCCAGAACTGGCATGATTTCCCAGAGCTTCAGTTTTCTCAGAACTTAAATTCTCATTGGAAACGATAAAGTCTAACTTGGACAGTTGCTGCAAAGAATCTGTAAAACTCCAGATAAAAGAAAGTTCTATGATGATGGTGGTGATGATGACATTACTATTATAGCTGCTACTATTAGTATAAGTTGGTAACAAGCATGTGTGATACAGGACTTAACCTTCTAGAAGACTTACATGGGTCAATAATAAACCATGAAGCTGGGTATAGTGGTGCAAGTATGTAATCCCAGCACTCGGAGAGGCTGAGGAAGTGGAATCACAATTTCAAATAAAGCCTGGGCAACTTAGTGATTCAGCAATGACCTGCCTCAAATTTACACAAAAAAGAAAAAAAAATTAAAGGACCTTGGCATGTGGTTCAGTGCAAAGGCCCTGGGTTCAGTCCTCACAACCACCAAATAAATACAGAAACCACAAAAGCCAAGTACCCCTTGGAGTGCCTTTGAATGTGGCTTAGTGGCCTTATGTCTGGGGAGCTGGCTGTAGCCTCCCAGTTTCCACCTTAGTGGTCTCTTTGTGCATCTGCATTGCTGATTTCCACCTGGATTTCTGTGCCTCGATCTCCCTCTCTAACTACCTCTCTCTTTTTCTCTCTCTTTCTGTTATGATGGCCTCCATCCTCCCTCAGTTTTCCCCTCTGCCCCTCATCCTGAGATGCCTGGTTCCTCTGCCTGGTTCCCTTTCCCCTCCTTCTCTCCCACACTCCCTGGGGCCCTTGGCCCTGCTTCTAGGGTAGACCACGCCTTTGCTTCTGCCACCCAAGCCACCCTTCTTTGTGATCCTTTCTCTGCACAAACAGCTGTGTCCTGTCCCGATAACTTAAACATTTTTTCTAAAGTAGCTCATGCCGACTCCGGATGCTCAGGCCAGTGTAGTGCACTAGATGCCCTGCAAGGGAGAGGCCTTGCCCTGCTTGCCAGGCCTGAGGCCTCTATGCAGGGTTGCCTAGCTGCTGACCCCCTTCACCAGCACTCAGGAGCTGGGGTGCAAAGAAGGCGCCCGGCTGGTTGTCCACAGTGGATAGGGGAGGGAGGAGGGAGCACGGGATTGGTTTTGATGAAACCGAAAAGGTTGAATCATTAAATGTGTGAAGACTGAGAAGCTGGCATCCGGCCCTGTGTTTTCTGTAATATCAATTATTCCCGGAGAGCACTGCTGCTGGGCTGGGAGGTGCCCAGAAAGAGGGAGATATGTCACCAGCTCACCTCAAGCTGTGGGGACAACATTGCTGGAGGGAAGGGTCACAAGCTTGGTCTCAGGAAAGTCCCAGGGACAGAGGAGGTCACCCTGCCAAGAAGTGGATGGACTGCAGAGGACAAGGAGAAAGTTAACCCATGAGTTTTGTCCCCTGTCACTCTGTAACTGAGCAGCCAGACATCCAAGAAGCACCTGCTCCTTGAGGGGAGCCCTTGCTTAGAAATTAATGCCCTCTCCTCACGGCTCCGGGAAGGGGGTGTGATTATTACTGTGGTTGTAGGAAACCTTCCTGCTATGCACACCCTCAGTTCCCACCTCTGCTAGTGTCTCCTCAATCTGGGGCTCAGGTCAGCCTTGTCTGAATTCCAGAATTCTGCCTCCAGCCCCAGTCTCACAGCCTCCCTTGTGAGAGACGCTTATGGTTCAGCACACCTAAGGTTAATTCTTTTCCCTCCAAACCTGGCCCTTGCTTCCTCTCAGAAAATGGAATGACCTATCTGTGATCCATAAATGCGGAGGTTTTTAACCCCTTTCCAGGTGCACACTCACATTCATTATCCTTCTTCCTCATCACATAATAAGCACACAAATCTGCAACTGGCTCATTTCATTCAACGGTGTGTGATAGAGATCGCTTTTATTTATACCATAAGTGAATGTCTCATTTCTCGTTTTTATAGCTATATAGTATTCCACTCTGTGGATGTTCCAGGTCCGAGACAAACAATCTTCACCACCTCTGTTTCCCTCAACTCCCTCACCAGTTATCCTGGAATCCAATCAAGCTCACCTCCTAATGACATCATCAAGACCAACCCTACAAGGATGGGACAGCTTCTAGGCTGGGCTTTCACCTGGGCAAAGTCATAGCTCTGAAATCATGTCTTCCCCAGCCAGAGAGAACTCTCAAGATGTGCCCAAGTACCCCTACCCACCCAGAAACTTCCCATGACTAAAGCTCATGCCAGGAATCTTCCAGAAGTCCCAGAAAGCATGCTCCAGCCACCTGCCCTTTTGTGCTCCACCCTCCAATCTCTCCTCCTTTCTGGAAGCTGAATGCTCCTTTTTGCATTTAAACACTTTTGCCCAGAATACTTCTCATGCTCTTCAATCCCATTCTCTGGCCACAGTGGGTTTTTCATATAATTTTGCGTGGACAAAATATACACGTGATTCATGTCAAAATGCACGTGCAGTTGATTCTGCATCCCACTCTGCTCATTTCCACCCAGATTCTCCCACTCAAAGCCACCTCTATAAACCTCAGGAGGCTTTTAAAGCACATTTAAGCCATAGACATACAATCACACCTCAGTGCACAAACACTTCTTTTTAAGAACAATTCAGTTCACAAAAAAGCAAAATTTTGCTTTGGTTCAAGAACTCTGTAGTGTGACAAGCACAGCCATGTCGTCTTCCTCAGAATCCTGATATGTTCATGCACCATGTCACACTCCACTTGGCTTTACACTGTAAACGCAGGTTGCCAGGTGGATTTCCCTCTTTAGTGTAACAATAGGAATCTTCCTATTTTGGCACACTCTGCGGTCTCATCTATTATAGCTGTGTAGTGTTCCATTCTACAGATGTCACATAATTTATGCAAAACACTTGCTCCTCTCAAACTGAGAGGAGCCTCTTTTAAAATTTTTGCTGTTTTAAACAACATCCCAACAAAAAATACAACACACACCATTGCAAGAAAATGGAGATATGAGAAAAATGCTCAAGGAGGAATAGCTGCCTAAAAGTTCCCACACTTGCAATCATAGTAAACATTGCTAAAATTCCTATTCTTGGGGGGTTTTAAAAGATGTCCTCACTTGCACACACCTGTTTTCCACCAATTAGCCAGAAGCTTGCTTTTTGTAAGTGAAAAATTACACCATATACTTTCAAATGCTATGAAGATTTGATAACTGACCAGTGCATTGCTTGAACATGACACTGGAGTGACACATGGATGGCACTGTTCAAAGTTGCAGGCAACGAGGGCACCTGGCTGTAGACACCCATAGCCAACGGCACCATGGCCCAGCAGAGCCTGGGTTTCAGGACAGCTAAGAAATGATGATTTTAAAGTAAAAGGAGAATGCTTTTGTTCCACTCTTCTGATTTATAAATGGGCCTATTACCCAGTGAACACAGAGGTATATTCGGAGACAAGTACATTAGCTGGAGTGACAAAAGGGCATGAAAGGAATAACAGGTGCTTAAAGAGGCCATTTGTGCCTGGGTCTGATAGAAAAGGCCTTTCCCATGCTGGGCACACACTGGCACAACCCAATACCTTGGAACCGCTTAGCAAAATGCTGAGCAAGCAGTGGAAGAGTGGACTCGGAGGACAGTATAGGGTCAGAGTACAGGCAAGTGGAGACGGGAGAGTCTGGCAGCCTTGGAACAAATGCCACACCCAGTCAAGCTGGGTGGCCTCACAGACTTGCCTGGGATCTCTGTGTGACTCGGTTTCTTTATCTGTAATAAAAAGCAACGTAGTTTCACAGTGTTATTAGAAGGCTTGATTAGATGGTGTCTGTAGTATGTACAGCTCATTGCTGGCCATGTTGGAAACACAGCTGAAATGGTGCTGGATATCCATCCCATAATAACTGTTGTCACTGTCATCCTTAGCATTAGCTACTCAGGGTCAGGAACATGGGCCTTGCGTCCAGCAGCACCTCAGGCCTTGTTTCCCCATTTGCTAGTCTAAGGTAATTTTAATTCTCAGTTTCCTCACCTATCAGATGGGGGTGCCAACAGGCGCCTCCCCAACCGTGTAACCAGAGGAGGTTGTAAAAATACAATTTGTGGCACTCAAGGGGCTTCTAATAAGTCAAAGTTATTTTAAATCTCAACGTCCAGCAGAGAGCCGAGCCCAGAGGAGACCTTAGGAAAGTGTGCTTGAGTGTGCTTGATTATCTTTCGTTTCCTAAAAGAGCTTTATCTGGGTTCCCCTGCAGCCCACCAGGGCACCCTCCCAGAAAGCAAGATCTGCAGCTTTTTGCTCATTGCTCAGCCTGCTGCTATGGGCCAAGTGGAATCTGCAGCTGTGACCGAGCCCTGCCCAGCCCGCTGCAGCAGCCAGAGCTCTAATTCACTGCGAAAGGGCTCCAGCACCACCTCTGCAAGAGCCTTAAATGTTTTATGAGCTCCCTGAAATGCTCAGATAATTAAAAACACTTTCTTAATTTAATAGCTGGGTTTAATGAAACCAGGACTTTATGTTTTATTTGAAAAGGGGTGAACATCCCAGCCACACTTATTAATATTTTTAAGAGTGTGCCCAATTGTGTCTAGGGATGGAGGAAAATCATTGCTTCAAGGGGGAAAATGGGCTTTCCTGAGTCTGTGACAAGTTTTGGGCTTATTAGAGCTCATTATATCCAGGAGGCCTGAAAACCTCAATTAGCAATCATCACGTATGACGTGGCAGGCTATTATTAAGGAGGCCACTTATTATAGAAGCATGGAATTATCAATTAAGAAGTAGTCTTTCCAGGCCCCCAGGTCCAAGAGGATTACCTGGCCCAGCTAGGCACTTATTTCCAAGGCCAGCATGTGGATCAGAAGCCTGAGAGAAGCCTCTGCTGTCAAGTGAAATAGACATGATCCTCTAGGAGGGAAATGGCATGAGTCACATGGGTTAAATGCCAAGCCAGCATTGGTTTGGAGGACAGAGTCATCAGCCAGAGGCGTGGATTACAGCTTGCAGTGGTCAGCTGCAGTGGTCCCCAGAAAGTGGGGATTCTTTAGAGAATCAGCCAGCTGCCTCACAGGAGTGGCACATGGCCCACAAGATAGGCTTGGATGTCAAGGTCAGAGGGAGAGGTTCCCTGAAGCTGACTTGCATTAGCTCATGAGAGCACGTAGTGTGTTTCTTCCCAACTCCATGATCAATGGCACCTCACTGGTTGCTTGAAATTGGAGATGTTGGGATCATTTATACCAATGTTATGGCTTATATATAGAGATCTCAAAGCCTCATGAGCTCATAGATGGGGCTTTTGGGAGGTGATTGGATCATGAAGGTGTGAGACATTCATCAGAAGATTAATCCACTGATGAGTTTATAGTAAAATGTGATCAAAGGAGATGGTCACTGGGGAGTGTGACCTGAAAGAGTTCATCTCCCATCCTCCTCCCCTGATTCCAGGTCTCTGCCATGCTGTGTCTGCTCTTCTATGTCCTCCTTTCATGCCTTGCCATGGATGCCAGCAGACTATGAACCAAAATCTACTATGATATTGATGATCATTTCTCAGTCTTTTTAGTACTAGGGACAAGTTTTTGAGAAAGACAGTTTTTCCACAGACCCTGTGCATAGTGGGGGGATTGGGATTTTTTTAGTTTGGGGATATTTTTGTCAGCAAGTATATATGATACATAATTGCATTTCCCCAGAGCTAGCATCACTGTCTCAGCTCCACCTTATATCATCAGGTATTAATTCTCATACAGATCTCAATGTAGATCCCTCACATACATAGTTCACAGTAGGGCTTCAGTTCCTATGGGAATCTAATAATGTTGCTGATTTACAGGAGAAAAACTTAAGGCAGTGATGCCAGGGATAGCAACTGCAAACATAGATAAAGCATTGCTTGTTAGCTCATGGCTCACTCCTTGCTGTGCAACCCAGTTCCCAACAGACCACAAGTTGGTACTGGGCTGTACCCTAGTGAATAAAGAACCCTGTCCTAGGTACTATCTAGGCATAAAATACAACTCTGAACAAAAATGACCAAAGTCCTTGTCTTTATGGACATCCCAGTGTAAACAAATGTATGTGAAGTATATGTACATCTGGTAGTGATTAAGTGCTCTGGGGGAATGGGTGGGTTAGAATCAGAATCCATTTCTATTCTAACTAGGGCAGCTGAGAGAGCATCAGGGAGAAGGTGAGACTGGAGAAAAGAATTGCAAGAAGAGAAAGAAGGAGTGAGATAGCCAGATGGAGAACATCTAGGGGGGAAATGGGGTAGACTAGCTGGTAGGAGCAAACCTGGAGTGTTTGAGAAGTCACAAGAGACACCGTGAATGGAACAAAGGTATAAAAAGCAAGAGAAGCAGAAGATTCAATAAGAATAGTCACAGGGCCACAGTTTACAGGATTGCTTATCCTAGCAGGATTCCTGCTAGGATAAAATGTTTTCATCACATATCTCCCACTAAGTAGCCACCGGCCATGTGCACTGAGCTACCAGCACTTGGAAATGTGGTCAGTGCAACGAGGAACCAAATGCTTCGTTTTTTTTAAGTTTGAACAATTTTAATTGGAAGAGCCCTGTACAGCTAGTGGTTGCAGTTCAGGGCAGGCAGCATCGGCACAGATCACTGCATATATTTTTGACTTTCTTCCTACATAAGATTAAAACCCATGGGGGAAATCAAGGAAGCAGCCCTGTGATCTTGCTGGGCCCATCAGCGTTGCTCTGACTGATCTGGGAGAATAAATCACAGGGCAAGGCCAGTGAAAATGCTACCACCATCATCCAGAGGTCATGCTAGTGGCTTCACAATGTCAGGGATGGCATTGTATTCTCTTCCCTTTTCCCAGCATCTAGAACACAGTATTGTAGGTGTAGTATGACATTTGAATTAAAAAACTGAGTTCAATATTTTCTCCCTCAATGCAATCCTTTGTGTTTCACTAAATTCCAAGGCTTGGCAATGACACGTGAGCCATCTTATCTGCAGGGCATGTAGATAAGTTTTTCTCTAAGTCTAAAAATCATTTGAATCAGTATAACCCCAAGTTTGATCCACAGACACCAATTTCAATGGAATGTTAATGAGTATTAAATATTTAATAAGTCACATGACCAAAACAAGTGGGGAAATCCCAGTTTAAGCAAAGTAAGAATTTCTTTCTCACAGTAAATACCAATACCTCTTGTATTATTAATTATGCTGCATGAACAGGCAATAAACATATAATGTGTATTTTCCAATTGCTTTTGGCAATAGATCCACTCTCTTTTTCTTAGTTGAGCACTTGGTAGTTGGCTGTTCACAGAACACCTCTCAGCAAACTGTTTGATCACTGAGTAGTGAGATGAGAAGGCCCTGATAGGCACCGCCCTCAGTCACTCTCTAACAGTCACCTGTTGTATTAATTCTCTGTGATTTGACACTCTCAGACCATCATTTTTGCTTATGCATTGACTTGCTTCCCAGACTATAATTTATGCTAGGATGAGGGCCACGGCCAGTGAGGGTCTTGGGCATCTGTTCACAAACATGGTACAAAAGCTCGCACAGTGAAATGTGCCCACAAAATGCATGAACGGAAAATGAACTGGGATCTAGGATGATGACAGGGTCCCTAAGATTCTACAAGACAACCCTTTGTAAAGTCTAAGAATTTTCAGGAGAACCCATCACCATCAAGCTTCTGACTATGAGCCTGAGATAAGATATAGACACTCGAGGAAGTCTCCCAGAAAGCAGCATCTCAGGCTGTCTCTTTGGGACCCGAAACTCCCGGACCCGTAGAGTGGCCTGGGCTGTTTGGATCGAAAGTCTGCGCAGACCTGCATCTCGGCGGGACTCTTTGGGGCTGGTAGGCCCGGGCTTCATCCGCAAGGAACTGCCTGGAGATCGGCATCTGGGCCAGGTCTGTTTGGGCCCGTAGCCCCGCCCTTCACCCCCAGGAAGTCTCCCAGAAAGCAGCACCTCAGGCTGTCTCTTTGGGACCCAAAACTCCTGGACCCACAGAGTGGCCCGGGCTGTTTGGATTGGGAATATTGTGGAGACTGGCATCTTGGCCAGGTCTGTTTGGGACCAGGAACTTTTCAGAAACCAACATTCTGGCCTGACTCTTTGGGACCTGTAGGCCCTTCACTCGCAGGGAACCTCCTGGAGATCTGCCTGGGACAAGGCACGGAGGCCTGGCCTGCCTGAGATTCCACAGGCTCCAGGGTGGCCACACCCAGCATTCGCCTTACAACTTAGGGAGCCAGGAGCCCACAGAGGGGAGTTAGGACCCTGTGA